>CM046446.1:84709928-84822804 GCA_025506515.1 Flaveria trinervia
TCTAATTCTAATAAGTAATTATAAGCTGTTTAATTAAAGGGTGGGGTTATGGTAAGAGGGAGGAAAATCTAAAAATTGTAAGAATTATTATTATCATTAGATATTAGATTCAACAGCTAAGAAGTTTTTTTAAATTACACGATAAAAACAAATGTTTCCTAAATTTTAAACGTCTATAACTTTGATGCGTAAAAATCAAAACTCTTTCATGTTATTTTAGGTCACTGTGTAATATTGCCAACTTATTGTGGCTAATATTGACCATTTTTTTATTCATTATGTTTTTCAAAATTGATAATTTCAAATAACACAATACTAAACATGTATTTTTTAGTTTATTAGTTCATTGTATGATCTAATTAGGTAATTGCGGAATCCTAATCAAGCAGCTTATTATATCTATTTTAATCATCAAGCTAGTGCTAGTTATTATGTTACCCATTGTATCTATTGTTAACCATTGTGTTTTTTAAAATGATGATTTTCAAATAACATAATGCTAAGATGACATTTTTTTACGTTTTTTTTTCAATTCATTGTATAATACTCGTTAATCAGTTCATTGTGTCTATTCCTAATTATCGAGTCTAGTATTGGTCATTGTGTTAACCATTGTGTCTAATGTTAACTATTGTGTTATGATTTGTGTTTTTTAAAATTATGATTTTCAAATATTACAATGTTAAAAATGCAATTTTTTTGGTTTTTTACTTTATTATGTAATCCTGATTGTGTCATTGTATACTTTTTGTTAAAACATCTAATTATGTCTATTACTAATTGTCGAGTCCAGTATTGGTCATTATGTTATTGTGTCTAATGTTATCATTGTATTATGCATTTATTTTTATAATGCTGCTTTTCGAATTATACAATAGTAAGAAACATAAACTTTTTAGGTTTCAAGTTCATTACGTATATATCATCAGATAATTGTATAATCTTCATCAATTCGAAAATTATACAATGACCTAACAAAATTACGCAAGTTAAGATTAAAAATGCTCGTTTCTGTTATATAATTAAATAATAATAATAATAACCTATGTAAACGTTATGAATGTTTAGTAAAAAGATGGAATTTAAGAAGGGATAATATTACCAATTTTGTCCCCAACCTAAATTTTATTTAAAGGATACGTGTTAACAATTTAATAATTTTTACACTTTAGTTTTTATAAGAATTTATATTTGAATATTTTCCTAATTATAAAACTCAATAAATAGATACATTGAAATAGGTTAACAACCTCTTTTTAAATATTCAAGTGTGATGTGACATCAACAAAGTTCTTTTAAGTATATGCACTTTACAAATCTTTCTCACATTCAAAACATATGTTAACATCCTAATATATATGATATGTTTAAAACCAAGACATGTTTATACTCTTTAGATTATTTCAAAGTAGTTCATAATTTTCATTCTTTGACCCTTTATTTTGATCATCGATCATCCAATTTAATGCAGTTTTTATGAAAGTATGTTTAAACAAATTATTAGTAAAGTTTAGTTATACTACATGATGATTGAATCAAACCAAACAAAAACATGAAAAACATCACTAAGTAATATATGGTATGTTGCTCTTAAAAACAGGGTTGCTACTAGAAAACTCTATTCTTTAATTGTTTTTTGCGACAAAAGCATTTTCGCAAATGCCGTTAAGGTTCCTTCAAATTTGCAACAAAGTGGAAAATCTCATAATTAGCAACTAGTTTGCGAGAGTTGAAACCAAAAAAAAAGATTGTTGCAAATTTGTCACAAAGATTATGCGAGAAATTATATTCTTTTACCGGTTATGATAAGTTAGCGACAAAGTAACGAAAAGACACAAAATTTAAGAGGTGAACGTAAATGTTGTCACAAATCTGTCACAACTTGGGACAAATTTGTGACAAAAATTAAATTCCAAATGGTAATATAGAACATCACAAAATTTTAAATATCGTATATTTTAATATTATTTATATTTTATAATGCTTTTTAATAATATTAATAATCATTAGACTTTAATATGTTATTAATAATATTATTAAAATATATTATTTATTTAATGATTATTATATACCTCAATGATGAGTTTGTTTTGTAACACTGGTTATTTCCCCTGAAGCCAAAAAAAGAAGAAAAAGAGAAATAAAAGAAATAAAGTCCAAAGTCGAGGGACTGAACTTGCCAAACTGGAAAAACTTGAATGAGTGGGGGATTAAGAGGGGAGGGTAGCCCACACCCTTCCCCACACTCACAAATTTTCGGCTATAGAGAGAAGAGGGGAAGAAAAGTAGTTTCAAGCTTTGGTTTTCGTGGATTCGAGCGTGAAAGTTGAGGTGTAGCGGGTTGGATTGAAGCTCTACTCGTTGGGGTTGATTGCGTGAGTTCTTGTAAGGCCCCGTTTCCAGGACGCTCACAGCTGGTAACTCATTGCAAATAAAACTTACATTTATAGTTATTTTCAATAAACATTCGCAGCGGAAACATTCAAAAATGGCGTTTCATTTCATCATAAAAACTTTTGTAAAATAATGCATCGTTTGTCGGTTACAAAATTTCATTTGTTGTATTACATCACAAAAGCTTTAAATAATTGGATGCCATCCAAAAGAGCTGAGCAGCTGCTTCGTGCCATCCTCAGCAACCTTACCTGCCAACTGAAAAATGCATAAAAGTCAGCGTTGCTGAGTGAGTTCTAGTTTTACAATAAAACATACTTTTCTTTCATAAAACCATTCTTTTATATGCATGATCATACATCATACATACATACAGATATATCATTATTATCTTTGTCATTCTTCGTTCATACTTTCATTCATTCATCATTACTTCCATGAAATGTACATTACCCCGAACATTGTACACGAAGCGGGTAACTGGGCCTGAGTCTTTCATAGACCTTGAACATTATGCACGAAGCTGACTCCAGTACCTAGGGTAATTACATTCACCACTATATTTTCTCTTTCATTCTAGATCAATGCCATATGCTATACCCAAAATATTATGCACGACGCGGCTAACTGGGCGTGAGGTCTTTCATAGACCTCGAACATTATGCACGAAGCTGACTCCAGTACCTAGGGCAAGCGGCAAGGATCCCATTCATATGGTCAATCACCAAGATTAGACCCCAGTGTGCATCCTTCTGGGTAGCTAACCTGCACACAGTTGAGCTAACACCCTTCATTGGGTGTGAACCGCCATACTGCTTGCAAGGCTTTCTTACATTCATTCATTCATTTATTAATGCATGCATTCATTATCATGTTTCTCTTTCATTATCTTTCACTTTACGTTACATAATACTTCGTTCATTCATTATCATAACACGTAAAGTCGTAGGAAAGATAATCATACATCATCACAAGGAACATAAACATATCATTCATACATCATCATGCTGGGCATGATACATACAATACATACATCATGCCTAACCATGCAACGTCATCATCATCATAATAAGCATCAAGCATACATCATTACATGCCCATCATACCATCTATGACCCCAAAAGTCAACTTTCATAACCCCGGGAGTCACCTAGGTCAAAGCCTACATTACCTCTTTTCCCAAAAAGTCAGAATTTTTCTAAGTGTTCATCGGCATTTCCTATAGTCATCCGCATTTCCTACAGTTCGTCTGCATTTGCTATAGTTCATCCGCATTGACTCACTTCATCCGCATTGACTTACTTTGCTCATCCGCATTTCCATACTTAGTCAAATGCTTATCCGCATTTCCTGCACTTAGTCAATGTTCATTCACATTGACTCACTTCATCCGCATTGACTTACTTTGCTCATCCGCATTTTCATGCTTAGTCAAATGCTCATCCGCATTTCTTGCACTTAGTCAATGCTCATCCGTATTGACCTCATCCACATTGACTTCATCCGCATTGACTTACCCATTGGTTAATGTTCATCCGCATTAACCCTTTTCATCCGCATTTATTCCAAACACTTAGGCAGATTTAAAACTTATCAAGTGGGTCTAAAATATCATATTCAATTTCCATGCACCATTTATCAGGTTCTAAGCTTAATTCTTACCCCTAAGCCTTAGAAACACAATCATATATCATCGAGCATGGACATACTCACACCTCACATCATAACATCATCATACACACATTCAAGCACCCGGGTCTGAAACCCAGTTAATAAAACATATTCATGCATTTCCAGCCCCAAAATAAGTTAAAAAGCAGTAAAAGAGGGGTCCTAGAACTTACCTTTGCAGCTTTTTGAGTATGGCTTCCTCCAAACTTGTTTGCAAATTGAATTCAACCGCTAGAAACCCACTAAAAACATACCCCAAACATATACAAACACACATAAGCATAAACCCGAGGATAAGACCAGTCAAACACACCTAAAAGCATGAATTCTTACCTTGAATTCAAATTCTTTCTTGTTCTTCCTTCAAAATCAAGAATTTGCTGCTCTTTTCTCACTAAAACCCGAAAATTAGTGGTGTATGTGACATATGGGCGGCAATACCACCTTTTACAACCCACTTTCAAAGATTTTGTCCTTTTGGACACTTTTTACCCCTAGACTTGGGTTTTATTTCTTTTTCTTCTTTTCTTTCACTTTATTCTTATCTTCCTTTGACTTTAAAATAACTGGGTGTTACAAGTCCACCCCTTATATAGGTTTCGTCCTTGAAACCTGTTATTCCTTAAAGAATGTGGGTAATGCTGCCTCATCTCTTCTTCAGTCTCCCACGTAGATTCAGATCCCTTCCTGTGCTTCCACTGCACACGCACATGGGGACCACTTTATTCCTCAGCCTCTTTTCCTTTCGATCAATGATTGCCACTGGTTGCTTCACATAATTGAGCCGTTCGTCTACTTCGATATCCTCTAATAGAACAATCATGTCTTCATCAGCTAAGCACTTCCTTAGATGAGATACATGGAACGTCGGGGGTGAATCCCACTTAACTCGTCTGGTAGTTCCAACCTATAGGCCACCTCTCCTACTTGAGCAATGATTCGGAAAGGGCCTATGTATCTCGGGCTCAACTTGCCCCGCTTTCGGAAACGAATAATACCCTTCCAAGGTGAGACCTTCAATATAACCCGGTCACCCACCTGAAACTCAATCGGTTTACGTCGTTTATCGGCATACGACTTTAGTCTATCTTTGGTTGCCTTCATGAAGGCCTTGATCTTTTCAAGCTTCTCAGTCATAGTCTCAATTACCTCGACACTTCCTAACTCTTTTTGACCAATATCACCCTAACAGACGGGTGTTCTGTATCTCCTACCATATAGCATCTCGTAAGGTGGCATACCAATGCTGGCATGATAGCTGTTGTTGTATGAGAATTCGGCTAACGGTAGGTGGTCATTCCAACTTCCACCAAAATCAATCACACATGCCCGAAGCATGTCCTCCAACGTCTGAATGGTCCTTTCTGACCGACCATCAGTTTGGGGATGATAAGTCGTGCTAATATGTAACCTCGTCCCCATGGCGTCGTGGAATTTCTTCTAGAACTTAGATGAAAACTAGGTGTCACGATCAGACATAATGGACACCGGCACACCGTGACGAGTTACAATTTCCTTGATGAACAGGTCAGCCAACCTCTCAGATGAATATGTCTCGCGAATCGGTAGGAAGTGAGCACTCTTCGTCAGACGGTCGACAATCACCCATATGGCATCATACCCTTTCGGGTACGTGGCAACTTCGTAATGAAATCCATGGTGATGTGCTCCCACTTCCATTCCGGTTATATCCAAAGGTTGGATCTTCCCATACGGCTTTTGATGCTCGGCCTTCACTCGCAAACAAGTAAGGCACTTACTCACACACTCCATCACGTCGCGCTTCATACCCGGCCACTAATAATTCTTCGTCATGTCTTGATACATCTTTGTGGCACGAGGATGAACGGGGTATCGAGTCTTGTGAGCTTCATACATTAATTTCATCCGTAGATCCCCAAAATGAGGAATCCACAAACGACCAAATCGGGTTCTAACCGAGTGTGTTTTCGCCTAATTCCCCAACCAGACCTCTCATCCTTTCAGAGTTAAGATGATATTCTTTTAATGCCTCATCTTGAAACTCTTTAACTTGCTTCATTACATCAGAGGTCATGATTAGTTGATATGCTTTCACCCGAATCGGCGGGCCTCTCTTTTCAGCTAAGAGCATCAGCCCCACATTGGCCTTGCCCGGATGGTAGTGGATCTCAAAATCATAATCCTTTTAAGTTCCAACCACCATCTCTACATCATGTTTAGATCCTTTTGCTCGAAGGAAAAATTCAAGCTCTTGTGGTCAGTGAAAATGGTGCACTTCGTACCGTAAAGATAGTCCCTCCAAATCTTTAGTGCAAAGACCACGGCTGCTAGCTCCAAGTCATGAGTAGGGTAGTTAACCTCATGAACCTTTAACTATCGGGACGCATAGGCTATAACCTTCCCTCTCTGCATTAACACGCACCCCAACCCTGAGTAGAGAAGCATCAGAATAAACCACCGGATCTTCGCTCTCATCGGTAGTGACAGAACAGGAGCTTGAGTCAACCTTGCCTTGAATTCTTCAAACGCCTTCTCTTGAGCTTGACCCCATACGAACTTCACATCTTTTTGGTCAACTTGGTTAGTGGAGAAGCGATCTTGAAAAAGTCTTGAATGAATCTTCTATAGTAGCCCCCAAACCCAAGAAACTACGAATCTCGGATGGCGTCTTTGGTGACTTCCATTGCATAACCCCTCCACCTTTGCCGGGTCCACCATATCCCCTCGGATTCACCACATGACCCAAGAACTAAACTTTGCGCAACCAGAACACGCACTTGGAGAATTTTGCATACAACTTCTCCCTCCTCAACGTCTCAAGAACCTCCCGAATGTGACCGGCATGCTCAATCTCACTCTTCGAATAAATCAGGATATCATCGATGAACACAATCACTGATTTATCCAACATAGGCCGACACACATGGTTCATCAGATCCATAAAAGCAGCTGGTGCATTGGTGAAACCAAAGGACATGACAAGAAACTTGTAGTGACCGTATTGCGTGCAAAAAGCTATTTTAGGGATATTGACTCCATCACTTTAAGCTGATGATAGCCCGATCGAGGTCGATCCTTGAAAACCAACTAGCACCTTGAAACTGAGCGAACAAATCATCTATTCTCGTAAGGGTAGCGGTTCATCACTGTCAACTTATTCAGCTCGCGGTAGTCAATGCACATCCTCATACTACCATCTTTCTTCTTTACAAAGGACCGAGCACCCCAAGGAGAGATACTCGGTCTAATGAACCCCTTATCAAGTAGCTCTTGCAACTGCTCCATCAGCTCTTTCATCTCTGTCGGAGCCAACGATATGGTGCCTTGGCAACGGGTTGGGCACCCGGTATCAAGTCAATCTGGAACTGATCTCACGGTCAGGTGGCACTCTTGATAACTCTTTTGGGAATACGTTGGAAAGTCACACACAACAGGTACATCGATAGTTATGGTGTTGCGTATCCACATCTTTACATGGTTCACGTAGGCACTAACTCCACACCCCATACACTTTCCCGCCACCGCCATTGAAATTACCTTCGAATTGTAGTCACCCGATCACCATAAACCGTCACCAAACTACTGTTAGGCGTCATCAAACGAATCATCTTCTTCTGACACGCATGTTCGCCTCAAAGTATGATAACCAATCCATCCCAAGAACCAAATCGAAACCACCTAAGTCATCACGAAGGGTCTAACTGGAAATTTATGACCCTCTAGTTCCACGTCACAACCCTCTATCATCTCAGAGATTCTGGTAGACTTACCTATGGTAGTTTTTCTACATTGAAGGGCATATCAAACACGTCTACTATTAACAGGCAGTTTAGCACAGAAGGCAGCAGAAATAAAACTTTTACTGACACCTGAATCAAATAACACGGAAGCTAAAGTTTGGTTTACTAGAAATGTACCGGACACAACGTCAGGGTCCGTCCTAGCCTCCTCCTGTGTCATGGTGAAGCCCTGGCGCTCACCCTTGGTCCTTCACTTCCAATTTTCTTCACCCCAGAACCCTCAACTCTTGGCTTCTCACACTCCCTGCTCATATGACCACTTCCCCCACAGTTGAAACACTTCACACCTCCACAGTCTCTAGCTATATGACCAGGCTTTCCACACTTGAAACAAACATTCGACCCCCATCTACACTCGCCACCATGCTCCTTCCCACACTTGCCACACTTTTTCAACCCCGCACTTGATGTGACCACACGACGGTCATCCACTCGAGCCTTCTTGTTACTCGTCAAGGCACCACCCCAACCAAACCTCTTCCCATTCTAGTTTCTATGACCTCCACCCTTTCGACTACCTTCAGTCACCACCACCACCACAGTCCTCTCATCATACAATCTTCGCGCTAAATCCACCGCTGACCTAAATGTGCTTGGTCGGGCGGCGATCATGTGCCTGCGAATATCCATTGGCAAACCGTGAATATACCTCTTGATCTTCCAAGATAGAGGTGTCACCTGATCCGGCACCAGACGTGCCATTCCATTGAACTTTGTGGTGTACTCTTGGTGTGTCATCGTTCCCGCCTCAAATTGCAAAAACTCCCTTTCAACCTTGTCTATTTCCCGTAGGGACAAAACTCCTCGATCACCAACTTCTTCAGTTCGGACCATCTCATTCTTCCAATGGCACTGCTCCCTTTAGCTTGGATAATATTGTCCCACCAGCATAGAGCTGAGTCCACAAAAGAGTGGGTGGCGAACTTCACCTTTCGATCTTCATGGCACTTGCTGATATCAAGAACAGCGTCCGTTTCCCTCACCCACCGGTGTGCAGCAGCAGCAGTGCCGTTTCCGTTGAAAGTAGGGGGCTTGCATCTCATAAACGCCCCATAGTTACAGCCTCGGATCACCTCCGGCGCAGGCTCCTCTTATTCTTCCTCCTCATCATCAGAGAGAACCATTTCCGCTCTAGTTGTTCTCGTCCTCCCGAGGACTTGTTCCTCTCCTTTCTTTCCCCATCCCTTACTGCCTTGATCACTTCGGTCACCAAGATGGTAGAATCGTCTACATGACCTGGTGAACCACTTCCACCACAGCCTCTTTTACCGAGGCTCTCAGGTTGGCGCTCTCGTCGCCACCCTCCGGATGAGGGGTCTCTAGGTCTTCATGGACCATTTTTTGGCCCTAGGCCTTCCCCTCGTAACCCGTGGTTCAGCACCATGTCCACCACCATGCGAAGCTTTAGATGATCTACCACTGGCCATCCTCTAACTCACACTGAAAGATTTAAAGACTAATACGGTCATTCAAGAAAACGGCTCAGTTTATGGCAAGTATAGTAAGTCCCTAATTACAGTTGCCAGTTGTGATTAGCCACTTACTTTACTCTTCATACCCTAAGCATTACCTGTCCTGCCTACATCAGTATTTAAATCTACATACAACACATAACCACATACCATGCGCACATAAAACCAGTTATCTTTACGAAAATACCTGATGGCACGCAGCTACTCAGATTGGCATCCTATTCCCTTCCGTCCCATTCTCAGTTTAAGTTAAGGTTTATTTTGAAAATTTACCCATTTCACATAAACTTTGGCTCTGATACCAACTTGTAAGGCCCCGTTTCTAGGACGCTCATAGCTGGTAACTCATTGCACATAAAACTTACATTTACAGTTATTTCAATAAACATTCACAGCGGAAACATTCAAAATGGCGTTTCATTTCATCATAAAAACTTTTGTAAAATAATGCATCGTTTGTCGGTTACAAAATTTCATTTGTTGTATTACATCACAAAAGATTTAAATAATTGGATGCCATCCAAAAGAGCTGAGCAGCTGCCTCGTGTCATCCTTAGCAACCTTACCTGCCAACTGGAAAATGCATAAAAGTCAGCATTGCTGAGTGAGTTCTAGTTTTACAATAAAACATACTTTTCTTTCATAAAACCATTCTTTTCTATTGCATGTGATCATACATCACACATACATACAGATAATATCATTATTATCTTCATCATTCTTTCGTTCATACTTTCATTCATTCATCATTACTTCTAGTGAAATGTACATTACCCCAAACATTGTGCACGAAGCGGGTAACTGGGCCTGAGGTCTTTCATTGACCTTGAACATTATGCACGAAGCTGACTCCAGTACCTAGGGTAAGTACATTCACCATTATCTTTTCTCTTTCATTCTGGATCAATGCCATATGCTATACCCCGAACATTGTGCACGAAGTGGGTAACTGGGCCTAAGGTCTTTCATAGACCTCGAACATTATTCACGAAGCTGAATCCAGTACCTAGGGCAAGCGGCAAGGATCCCATTCATATAGTCAATCACCAAGATTAGACCCCAGTGTGCATCCTTCTGGGGTAGCTAACCCGCACACAGTTGAGCTAACACCCTTTATTGGGTGTGAACCTCCATACATGCTTGCAAGGCTTTCTTACATTCATTCATTCATTCATTAATGCATGCATTCATCATCATGTTTCTCTTTCATTATCTTTCATTTTACGTTACATAATACTTCGTTCATTCGTTATCATAACACGTAAAGTCATAGGAAAGATAATCATACATTATCACAAGGAACATAAACATATCATTCATACATCATCATGTTGGGCATCATACATACAATACATACATCATGCATAACCATGCAACATCATCATCATCATCATAAGCATCAAGCACATATCATTACATGCCCATCATACCATCTATGACCCCAAAAGTCAACTTCCATAACCCCTGGGAATCACCTAGGTCAAAGCCTACATTACCACTTTTCCCAAAAAGTCAGAATTTTTCTAAGTGTTCATCCGCATTTCCTACAATTCGTCCGCATTTGCTATAGTTCATCCGCATTGACTCACTTCATCCGCATTGACTTACTTTGCTCATCCGCATTTCCATACTTAGTTAAATGCTCATCCACATTTCCTACACTTAGTAAATGTTCATCCGTATTGACTCACTTCATCCGCATTCACTTACTTTGCTCATCCGCATTTCCATACTTAGTCAAATGCTCGTCCGCATTTCCCGTACTTAGTCAATGCTCATCCGTATTGACCTCATCCGCATTGACTTCATCCGCATTGACTTCATCCGCATTGACTTACCCATTGGTTAATGTTCATCCGCATTAACCCTTTTCATCCGCATTTACTTCCAAACACTTAAGGCAGATTTAAAACTTATGAAGTGGGTCTAAAATATCATATTCAATTTCCATGCACCATTCATCAGGTTCTAATCTTAATTCTTACCCTCTAAGCCTTAGAAACACAATCATACATCATCAAGCATGGACATAGTCACACCTCATATCATAACATCATCATACACACATTCAAGCACACGGGTCCGAAACCCAGTTAATAAAACATACATTCATGCATTTCCAGCCCCAAATCAGTTAAAAACCATTAAAAGAGGGGTCCTAGAACTCACCTTTGCAGCTTTTTGAGTGGCTTCCTCCAAACTCGTTTGCAAAATGAATTCAACCGCTAGAAAACCACTAAAAACATACCCCAAACACTACAAACACACATAAGCATAAACCTGAGGATAAGACCAGTCAAGAACACCATAAAAGCATGAATTCTTACATTGAATTCGAATTATTTCTTGTTCTTCCTTCAAAACCGAGAATTTTCTGCTCTTTCTCTCTTTAAAACCGAAAATCAGTGGTGTATGTGACATATGGGCGGCCATACCACCTTTTACACACACTTTTGAAACATTTTGTCCTTTGAACACTTTTTACCCCTATACTTGGGTTTTATTTCTTTTCCTTCTTTTCTTTCACTTTATTCTTCTCTTCCTTTGAGTTTAAAATAACCGGATGTTACAATTCTAGGACCCCTCTTCTACATGTTTTCAACTGATTTAGGACTGGAACACATAGTAAAACCTGTTTTTGAAGTGTGTGTTGAACCTGCATGTATGTGTTTGGATGTGATGCGAGTGGAGTGTTTTTTTTATGCTTGTGTGTGTTTGAATAGTGTTGTGGTATGTGTTTCTAAGTTTTAGGGGGTTGATTGGGCTTAGAACAAGTTTTAGAGGTGTTTGGAGGCCGAAAAGTGCATATTGGGTTCGGGATTGAACTGCATTCTACATCAGCTAGGGCTATGCGACCGAATGGCATGCGAGAGGTCAATCACATGCGAGCCGTGCGATTGTAGTCCATACGCTCGTGAGTCGTGTGACTGAGGTTCATTCGCATGGGGTCATGCGACTGGGGTCCATTCGCATAGGTACTCATCCGCATTAGATCCATTCGCATAGTATCCATCCCTATTGTGTCCATCCGTATTGGGTCCATTCGCATAGGTTGCCCATTCGCCTGGTGTTCATCGCATATTGTGTTTAGTCGCTTGGGAGGCCATGCGACTGAAGGGTGCCCATATGCCCAAGTAGGGCTTGTGGCGCCCGAAAGAGTATAGTTTAACTTTCTGATTTTTGGGGAAAGTGCAGATGTAAGTTTTGACGTGAGAGATTTCCGGGGGTTCATGTAAGTTGACTTTTGAGGTCTTAGACGTTATGATGGGCACGTACTATGACGAGTATGATGTCGTATGTTATGGGTGATGGTATGTATGATGTATGTTATGTTTTTGTGATGCTCGGTATTATGATGATGTTGGCTGTGTATGTTATGCTCCTTATTATATGATTTTTTTCCCTTGGCTTTGCGTTAAATGTTAATGAATGAGATGAACACTATTATGTAACGTGAAGTGAAAGATAATGAAAAGAGGAACGAATGAAGAATGCATGCATTCATGAACGACAACACATATGAAAGTCTTGAAGCAAATGTATGGAGGTCACACTTAATGCGGAGTAGTGTTTAGTCAACCATGTGCGGGTAGCTACCCCATGAGGATGTGCACTGGGGCTTAATCCATGTGATTAAGGAAATGTATGGAGGTTCACACCCAATGAGGGGTTGTCAGCTCAACTGTTTGCAGGTCTATACCCCATGAGATGCACATAGGGGTTCAGTCTTTGTGATTGATCAGAGGTATAGGGTCCTTGTTGCTTAACCTAGATGAATTGCTTTGTGCTCTAAAGGGGGGTTAAGCACATGACAGGACCTAGATGAAAAGGACAAGATATAAATGTACGAAATGAACGATGATGAAGATAATAACTATTATCTATGTGTACGTACGATATGTGATCACGTTCTAAAGTCTATTATGATTTGAAAGAAAGTAAAGAATGGTTTAAATGAAATATAAAGTATGTTTTATTATTAAAACTAGAACTCATTAACAATGCTGACTTTTATGTATTTCTAGTTAGAGGTAATGTTGCTGGGGATGGCACGGGGCGGCCACTCAGCTCTTTTGGATAACATTCTTTTGTACAATGTTTTTGCATTATAATGCGAACAAACGATATATTGTAATGAATGTTGTATTATTTTGAAAAAGCATTTATATTAAAAATGTTGTTTTTATTGTTTCTGCGGCAACGTTTATTTCAAGTTATGTAATTATACGTTTTATGAGCAATGATTGGCCAGCTGTAAGTATCCGGGAATGCGGCGTTACAAGTTGGTGTCAGGGCCAAAGTATAAATGAAACGGGTAAATTTTCAAAATAAACCTAAACCTAAACTTAAACTGAAAATGGGACGGAAAAGAAAAGGGATGTCAGTCTTAGTAGCTGCCTGCCATCAGGTATTTTCATAATGTAAACCGGTATTATGTGCGCATGTTATGTGCTTATGTGTTATTTGTGGATTTAGATACTTATGTAGTCAGGACAGGTAATGCTTGGGGTATGAAGAGTAAAGTAAGTGGCTAATCACAACTGGCCACTGTAATTAGGGAATTACTATACTTGACATGAATTGAGCTTTTCCCTTGAATGACCGTCTTGGTGTTTGAATCTTTCAGTGTGTGTGTGGATGGCGGGTGGTAGATCTTCAAAAGCTTCTTATGGTGGTGGTCGTGGTGCCGAACCACGAACCAAAAGAGGAAGGCTAGGGTTGAAAAGGTGGTTCATGAAGAACCCGAGACCCCTTATCCGGAGGGTGGGCGATAAGAGCATCAATCTGAAAGCCTTAGTGAAAGAGGCTGTTATGGAAGAAGTTCATCAGGTCATGCAGACGATCTTACGTCTGTGGTGACCGAAGTTATCAAGGCTGTAGGAGAAGGGCAAAGAAAGGAGAGAAACCGATCTTTGGGAGGACAGGAGCAACCAGAGCCTGAAACGGTCCTCTCCGCTGATGAAGAGGAGGAAGAAGAAGAGCCTGCACCGGAGGCGGCACGTGGCTGTAATACGGGGCATTTCAACGATGCAAGCCCCCTACTTTCGATGGTAATGGTACTGCTTCTGCTACTCCGGTGGGTGAGAGAAATGGAAGTTGTTCGGAACATCAGCAAGTGCCGGGAGGATCAGAAAGTGAAGTTTGCTGCCCACTCTTTCATGGACTCAGCTTTATGTTGGTGAGACAGTATTGTCCAAGCTGAGGGTAGTCGGGCTATTGGAGGATGAGATGGTTTGAGTTGAAAAATTTGGTGATTGAGGAGTTCTGTCCTCACAGGGCAATGGATAAGGTGGAAAGAGAATTCCTGCAGCTGGAGGTGGGAACGATGACGCATCAACAATACACCACCAAGTTCAATGAGATGGCACATCTGGTGCCGGACCAAGTGACACCCTTGTCACGAAAAATCAAGAGGTATGTTCAGGGCTTGCCGCGGATATTCGTAGGCACATGATCGCTACCCGACCGAGCACGTTTAGGTTGGCAGTTGATTTGGCAGGAAGATTGTATGATGAGCGAGATGTGGTAGTGGCTGAGGTGAACAGGAAGGGTGGTGGTGCTCGGAACTGAATGGAAATAGGTTTGGTTGGGGTGATGCCTCGACGGGTAACAAGAAGGCACGGGTGGATGACCGCCGTGTGGTCACATCGGGTACATGTCGAAGAAGTGTGGCAAATATGGGAAGGAGCATAGTGTCGAGTGTAGGTGGAGTTTGAATGTCTGCTTCAAGTGCGAGAAGCCTGGTCATATGGCTAAGATTGTGGGTCTACAAGGTGTTTCAACTGTGGGGAAAGTGGTCATATGAGTAGAGACTGTAAGAAGCCGAGGGCTGGGGTTCCGGGGTGAAGAAGGCCGGAGGAGAAGGACCGAGGGTGAGTGCCAAAGCGTCTATGATGACGCAAGAGGAGGCTAGGACGGACCCTGATGTTATGTCAGGTACTTTTCTAGTAAACCAAACTTTAGCCTCTGTGTTATTTGATTATGGTGCCAGTAAAAGTTTTATTTCTGCTACTTTCTGTATTAAGCTGCCTGTTAGTAGTAGGAGTGTTGATGTCCTCTTTGATGTAGAAACTACCATAGGTAAGTCTACCAGGATTTCTGAGAGGATAGAAGACTGTGATGTGGAACTAGAAGGTGATAAATTTCTAGTTAGACCGTTCGTGATGACCTTAGGTGGTTTTGATGTGGTTCTTGGGATGGATTGGATAGCGGATTACGAGGCGAACATTGTGTGTCACAAGAAGATGATTCGACTGGTAGCGCCTGACGGGAGTAAGGTGACGGTTTTTGGGGATCGGGTCACCACGATCCCGAAAGTAATCTCAATGGTGGTGGCGGGAAAGGCGGAAAGCGTGAGGGCGTGGATGACTTACTGGCCTATGTAAAGGATGTCGATACGCTAACACCAAACTGTCTGATGTACCATGTAGGACCAGTGAAGGGGGTTCACTTACAACAAACAACACAAAGAGGAGATTACTAAACTCAAACAAAACAGTAAACTGGATTCACCATATAGAGACACTAAGAACACAAGTAATGTAAGAACATAACCAAATATATGGTTTTCAAGAATGTAGTATATTGCTTTCTGTATGTTCAATTACAAGTGTATATGAAGCATATCCATAAAGTTACAAGAACATGAGATACTTATACTACATCCTATAGCCGGCCATACTATGAAAGCCAACTAGATACAATTGACTAGACTCAAACAAAATCAATTGTAGAGTTAAAAAGCCAGATTGCCTTTTTGACTTTGTGACTATGACATGCCATAGCTCACATCCTTATCTATTACAAAAAGGATAAAGTACATGAAGTAGAAAGTTACAGACTCAAGACCCTCAATTTACAGTTACCAAAAGCATGGACCTTTTCACCAACTCATACAAGTTGGTGACTTTACAGAGATGCAGCAGAGAAGGTGTCCCGCTTTTTGGAATAGTACATCAGATAAAGCATGTTACTAAAAGTCTTCAGAAGAAATCTATCTTCAAGAGTTGAGGCTTCGGAAGACTTTGTCTCTAAAGCTTCGAAAGACGTCATCTTTGGATTCAAAAGATATTGGTCTTGGCTTCGGAAGATTTCACACTTAGAGTATTTCAGTTCCATGTGTGAAACTTCCGAAGCATTCTTCTTCAGTACTTGTGCAGCATGCATGCAAAAAGTCTTTGGTTGTTTCAGCCTCTATGCATATTCTTTACAAACTCCCCCTAGGCTGATGCTACCAAAACTTTTGAAGACTTCAGATATCAACATTCCTCATCAGGATGATAACCAACCCTTATATTATGAGATGATCAGGATCCTTCAGACTATCAAAATGTCTTCTCATGTCAAAGAGATCATGCAGAGGCAACTGAAACATGTCTTGCCAAGTATAAACATTCTCAATGCCATGATCTCTGATGAATGCCACCTTTCTGGATTTGTAGTGTATGTCCAGGACAAGATGGGTCTTTTTGATGCAAGAGGAGCTATTTGAATGGGAGATGATGGAGCATCCTCTGGCTGCACATCCTTAGGATGTTCTAATTCATCCTGAGGTTTAGAAAAGGATGCACTTCTTCTTCTTCTTTGGCTTTGGTTTAGAAGCCATCTTTTTCTTTCTCTTTACAACTTTTAACTGAGAAGACTGGCCTGAAGTACCTAATGATCTTCATTGTCTTTCTCAGTTGGGTCTTCAATTCTCACAGGTTAAATTGAGAGTGAGTCTGACCCTGCTATGGATTAGAAGATGAAGCTTGCTCAGATTCGTAGGAGTCCAGGTTGTGATGTCTCTGGTTGTTCAACCTTAACCTCCACTTCAGTGGGGCTTGACTTGGAGAGGAATGTAAGTCCACCAGCTCTTCACTCTTGATCTTCTGCTTGATCACCCTGATATGCTCATCCATAGTGGATAGAGACATGGGACAAGTCTCCTTCCAGATAATCATACCTTCAAGAAGCTCATCATCCTCTGCCTGTCAGCAGATTTTCTTCATGCTTTTGTGGATGATGGCTCTGACTTTCAGCTTCTTCCCTTAACTTTCTTTTATTTGTCTTTCTTTCTTGACTATCTCAAGTTCAGTTTTTTGAGATACTCAAACTCCCATAGTCATAAATACAAGGGAAAAGTGCTTTTGCCTATAAGGCCTGTGGCACTCAGGTAGTTGATCATCTTGATCCTCTCTTCTCTTTATCTACATGAGGTTCTTGTTGAACCACATCCTCTTGTGCATGACTTTCTTGAACTGGGAGAGGGTAGGCACATGCTTGTACAATCTTTTCTTTCTTCTCTCTTCTTTGATTTGTACTAAACTCTACATCTTCACCCTCCTTCTTCTCCCTTGACCTTTCCAAGTCAACCAGTTCATTTAGCTCTTTTAAGGGAGAGAGATGACATTGTCTATGTCATAGTTCCTTGTATGATAGTTTTCCTGACTGCCCTTAACTCATCATTCTGAGTATCTGGTCTGGGGGCAGCCCTGATAGCAACTCCATGAGTCTTGCAGACTCAGAAAGGAACTTTCTCCCCTCAGCTTTCCTTTTCCTCTCTCTCTCCTCCTCCTCAATCTCCTCAGATGTCATCTTTCTTTTCCCTTTGTCACTCACAGACTTTGTGACTCAGGGTGGAGAGAGCTTTGGCCTTCATTGCTTGATGCAGCTTCTGAGCTCTGGCCAGAGAGAGTTGAGAAGCACCTTCACTAGCAGGTCTCAACAAGGCATTAATCTTGTAGTAGTTGTTGGTGATAAGACTAGGCTCTCAGGTTCTGTCCTGGCCCTTCAGTCAAGGTTTCCCTATGAAGCTAATCTTAGGGTCTACCTTAACATCCAGTTGACCGATGACATTGCCTGATTCCCCACATTTCTTCTTAGGCTAAACTCTGCAGTGATCCTGTCTTGGATTCTTTATGCCAACTTGTCAGCTGTCTTGATTGGCTTGGATTGACAAGTGGCATGTTGACTAAATCTAGACTGTCATAATAGTTCAGGTTCTGAAAATTGAAGATCTCTTGTTGTCCCTGAACTTTTATGATGATTAGGGCTCTCCTGTTACTGTCATACCTCCACCTAATGATATGATTGGAAGATGGTGGGATGACATAGCCCTTGGTATCCCATCTTAAACAGGCTCTGAATGAAAGAGTCTGTAGTCCACATCAATGTGGACTTGAGGAGGTTGCTGAGAATGCATAGTTTGCAAGTGAAGATGATGATCCTCAGTGTCCATTCTCTGTGAGGAACTACCAGGTTCTGTAGCTGTAATGACTTTCTCCCCCTTTTTGGTAGCATCACCCACTTGCATAGGTGAGCCAGGAGTTAGGTCAATCACATCCATAGGTTCTTGTGTTCCTAGTTGAGCTCTTCTTAAGGTCTCCCAGCTAGTTTTTCCTTAAGATATGAAATCTAAGTTGCTGATCATTGACCCTGTTGTGCAAGGTAGTCACTTGAGATTCAAGGTGACTAACCTTGGAGACTAAATAGGTGCATGTTTTGGACAGTTTGTGCACCTTTAGTCTTAAATTCCCCTCATCTTCATCAGAAGAATCATTAGGGGATGAGATGATTGGACCAAAGTCCTCTCTCTCACCACCAGCTTCAGGTTCTTGGCTGCTGGATTTTCTTTGCTCACAGGTAGTCTCAATTGAGATGATAGTAGGCTGAGTTTCCATGGTTGAGGTCTTAATGATGTAATCACTTTCAGAAGTGAGATCCTCTTCCATATGGGCATCCTGAACAGGTTCAAAAGTGTCTGCCTCAGCAATAGGTGACTGATGGGGGCTAGAAATAGGAGCCTTAGAAGTACTCATCTTTCTTTGAGTCGGGGAAAAGAAGAAAGAATCATGGTACTCACTGTAACCTAGATCTTAATCAGTGTAAAAATCAAGGTTGGGGATTGGTTGGTTGAGATCTAAAGGCTGGGGATGGTAATTGTCCCCTAAAGGTTGATCACTTGAGTGTTTAGACTCAGAGTGATGGCTTAAGGTAGTTTGGCTTATGAGCTTATCAGGCTGAGCATGAGGGACCTCAACACTGATCCTTGAAGAGATGGGAGTGGTCTGCTCCTCAAGAGAAGTGGAAGCTCTAGTTTCCACTTCCTCCTGTATGGGTGAGTGTATGGGGACCTCCACAGACTGAATAGTCTGAGCAGGAGTTTGTTTGGATTTTCTTTGGTAGGTGATGATGATTTGTGGCTGTGTAGGTGGTTGGGAAGTAGTAGGTGTGGGTTCAAGACTAGCTGGTGCTACTAGGTTGTCACCTTGAGCAATGAGCTCTAACATTTTTGGGACCAGGGCTGTTTCTGCCCCTGAGAAGCCAACAGTGGGCTTTCTCAATATTATAAAGATGCCGGCTTCATCTGTCCCAGTTTAAGAATGTTTCCTGTTCCCCTTAACTGTGAGCCCAGTTCACAGTTAAGAATGTATTGAACATATCTAGGAAACATGTAATATTCTAAGGAATATAAGTTTGCAAGTAAGTTAGTATAAACAAATTTAGAATACCTGAACTTGATCCCCTGAACCATTCTATGGATAATGAAGGAGAGATCCTAAGGAATCTGGTCCCATCCACCATGCTTGTTTGATAAGCAGTGGATGACCACATGGAGCATGAATCTCCATTGGGATGAGACCTTCCCTTTCCTAAAGGTCTTTATAGAGAAATCTCCCTCATATCCCATCTGCTCAAAAGAATGATTGACAGATTCTTTGGGAAAGAACACCTCAACTTCTTCATCATCTAGTTGAAGATGCATGTTGATAATGACCGGAGTGATGAAGATTGTTCTCCCCTGCACTGTGGTAGATAGTGCCTTCTCCCCATCCATTACAACCTTTTGGTAGGTCTTCCAAAATTCAAGCATATGATCCTCATAAAGTGGAGGATCAATGTTTAGGGAGGTTAAATAGTTGGACATAGCTAAGAAATGGCAAACCTTGAGAAATGAGGATCTTTCTCAGAGCTTAATAGAGCAACCTGGTTGTGTTGCCTGTTGAGCTGCATGGTAAAGTTCGGGTCATTTCTATGAGTGGGGTGGCCATTGTGAGGTAGCTTAAAGATGAAGAAAGAAAGAAGAAAGAAATTTAATAGAGAAATTTGGGGTTTTAGGTTTAGAGGAAGAAGCAGATGATAGAAAGAGAGGGGAAACCGTTGGGTTTATATGTGAAAAGGATTTCAGATAAAGTTTAATGAAAGAGGATAAACTTTGAAATCCGATGTTGGTCCCACTCTGAAAAAGTAGTTTACTTTTGCTCAAAAAGTAGTTTTCTTGGCAGTCAAAAAGCTTACGAAGGTAAATTATATTCGGAAGTTTTAATGAAAAAGCTTCCGAAGGTAAAATGACTTTGGAAGAATTTCTTGAGAGTTTTGAAAATTTTGTTTCGAAAGAGAAATTAAGACTTGAATGCTTTGTGCACAAAAGAACAAAGCTTCCGAGAGTTAATTTTGCTTCGGAAGAAGAAGTTCCTTGAAAACGTATAAGTGTCTTAGACATCCATTTAAGCTTCGGAAGAAGCATCAGAAATCTCTTCCAAAGGTAAAATTGATTAGATAGTTATTTTTTTTGAAGGCATGATTTTCTTCCAAAGTTAAAAACAGAACTTCCGAAGGATCAAAATTTTCACAAATCTAAGGAAAGTCTTCAAAAAGATTTTCATCCAAACAAAACACGAGCTTATGAAAGTGATGAACTAGACAACTTAGGACATACATGTTTTAAGAAATAATAAGAATTAGTTTTAGGAAAAACCTACTCAAAGTTGATCATCCTAATAGCTGATACAAGATATTTAAATCTCTGTTCATCAAAGGCCTTTGTGAACAGATCAGCATATTGTTCATCTGTGTGAACTTTGACTAGTTTAATTAATCCCTTTTCATAATTATCTCTTATTAGATGATACCTGATATTGATGTGTTTGGTCCTTGAGTGCTGCACAAGATTCTCTGTGATTGAGATAGCACTATTGTTGTTTATATGAATGGGAGTCTTCTTGAAGTTGCATCCATAGTCCAGCATATGATTCTGAATCCAAAGCACTTGAGCACAGCAGCTTGTAGCAGCAATGTATTCAGCTTCAGCAGTTGATGCAGAAACACAGGATTGTTTCTTGCATTACCATGAGACAACCCTTCCACCATGAAACTGACATTCCCCAGATGTAGACTTTGCAGTTATGTTGCAACCACCATAATCACTATCTGTATAAGCATACAGATTGAAGTCAGGATTCTTGGGATACCACATACCAAGTGTTGAAGCACCTTTAAGGCATCTTAGAATCCTTTTGACAGTGATAAGATGCGACATCTTAGGGTTGGCTTGATATCTTGCATAGATGTAGGTGGCAAACATGATATCAGGCCTGCTAGTAGTAAGATACATAAGAGACCTAATCATAGCCCTATATAAGTGCTCATCTACACACTCCCCTTCAAGATCAGGTCCAAGGGAGTGGTTTCTGGCTATGGGTGTCTTAGAAATCTTACAGTCTGTCATGTTGAACGTCTTGAGTATGTCCTGAACATACTTTGACTGACTAATGAAGATGCCATCATCAACTTGCTTCACTTGAATTCCTAGAAAGAAATTGAGTTCCCCCATGGCACTCATTTCAAATCTGTCTTTCATCAGCTTCTCAAAGTCTTTGTAGAGCTTTGGATTAGTTAACCAAAGATGATGTCATCTACATATACTTGGACTAGCAATATGTCTTTTCCCTGTCCTTTTATGAAGAGATTTCCATCTATAGTACCTCTCCTGTATCCATGTTTGCAAAGATACTCAGATAGTGTCTCATACCACTTCCTAGGTGCCTGATAGAGCCTATAGAGAGCTTTGTCAAGCTTGCAGACATAATCAGGATGACCAGGATCTACAAAACCAGGTGGCTGTTTGACATACACCTCCTCATCAATCACTCCATAAAGAAAAGCACACTTTACATCAAGTTGAAAGACCTTGAAGTTCTTAGATGCAGCAAATGCCAGGAATATCCTAACAGCTTCCAGTCTTGCTATAGGAGAAAAGACATCAGTGTAGTCAAACCCTTCTTCTTGTGTGTACCCTTGAACAACTAGTCTAGCTTTGTTCTTGATGATAATGCCTCTATCATTCTTCTTGTTCATAAACACCCATTTGGTTCCAATGGTAGTCTTCCCATGAGGAAGAGGACAAAGGTTCCAAACTTTCCACCTTTTTAATTGAAGCAGGTCCTGTTGCATAGCTTCAACCAACTACCATCCTTCAGAGCCTCATCAACTTTCTTTGGCTCTATCTAGGATAAGAAACAAAGGTGAATACAAACATTGCTTCATGGGTTTGTCCTCTTGTTCTTATCCCTGTGACAACATCTCCAATGATGTTTGTGGTAGGGTGGGACTTGTGGATACTTAGCTGAGGGATCACAACAAGTTGCTGAGAAAAAACTAAATTAGAAAAATTTAGATCTGGCATAGATGTTTCACCCACCAAATCAGCACACTTATCAAGAGACACTTAATCCAAGGAGTGTGTGACATCATTGATACTGTCATCTATGGAGTGGTTATAAGCATCAAGAAAGTCTTGATCACTGTCACCACTACCATCATTGACTTCTGCAATTGAAGTATCTTTATCTGGTTATGGAGCCTCTGAGCTAGAATTTGAAGGCATACCAGATGTATCAGTTGAGTTTGTCATTGTAGTGCTGATAGAAACCTCAGTTGTAGAAGTAGTTCCAACTGGACTTGAAGATGTGTTACTTGAAGGTCTTCTCAGCTCAAATCTTGAATCAGGATCACCTGTGTTTAGATTTTTTGTAGATCCTGAAACAGTCTCACAAGATTTGTTAAAACAGTTGGTAACTAAATCAAGATCAAAGAGCCAATCAAGACCAGAACCAGCCACAAAGGGTGTGTGTTCATTGAAAGTCACATTGGCTGACTTCTCAACAATTCTAGTTTTGAGATTGTATACTCTGTAAGCCTTAGCTCGGGAAAAGTATCCAATGAAGTGCCCATCATCTTATTTCTCAGCAAATTTGGCAATTTGATCCTTGGTATTCAAGATGGTGCAAGGACAACCAAATGACCTGAGAAAACCAATGAAAGGTTTCCTCTTGTGCCAAAGTTCATAAGAGTCTTGCAATGAGTCTTAACTACTAAAACTCTATTCTGCACATAGTAGGTAGTGTTGACTGCCTCTGCCAGAAGGTGATGGACAGCTTAGAGTCAGACAGCATGGTTCTTGCAGCTTCAATCAATGTTCTGTTTCTCCTCTCAGCAACACCATTCTACTAAGGAGTCCTTGGAGCACTGTATTGTCTTGAAATACCTTTTTCATCATAGAATGCATCAAGGATTTGGTTCTTGAATTGGTTCCCTAATCATATCTTATGATTTTGACCTTGTGATCAGATTGATTCTCAATCTTCAAGATGAAACTTTTCAGAATCTCAGGAGTCTCATCCTTAGTTCTAAGGAAGAAGACCCAAGTGAATCTTGTAAAGTCATCTGTGATCACTAAACAGTAAGAGGTCCTTCCTAGACTCATTACACTGGTGGGGCCAAAGAGATCCATATGTAACAAGTGTAGGGGTGTAGTGATGGAGTTCCTTTCCTTAGGCTTGTGAGATACCTTATGTTGCTTCCCTTTCAGGCATGCAACACAATGGTCATCACTTGTAAACTCTTTCTTTGGTATTCCAGTTACCAAATCTTGCTTAACCAATTTGTTCATGTTCTAAAGTTTACATGGCACATTCTTTTATGCCATAGGAAAGACTCATCACTATTGGCTTTAGACAGAAAGCATGAAACTTCTCGAGAGGGAGATGTTTCTTACACATCCATCTTGTACAAGTTCCCTTTCCTGGGGGCTCTAAGCAGAATATGCTCATGAGGAATGACCACCCCGGGCTTGAGAACAATGCACTCATGCTCAGTAAAGGGCATGTTATGACTCTGATCACAAAATTGGGATACACTCAGAAGATTGTACCCAAGCTCCTTACAAAGTTTACCTTTTCAATGCTGAGCTTACCATTTGTGACCTTGTCCCTTCCTGAAATGTAACCACCTTCATCTCCTCCAAAGGCAACTGGCCCTCCATCAATCCTTTCAAAGTTCTGGAGTAGTGACCTATTGCCCGTCATGTGCCGGGAACAACCACTATCAATGATCCAGATATTTTTGTTTGTCTTCAGCTGTCCTTGCACAAAGAAAATGATTAGTTACATTTGTAAGCCCAAGCCTTACTTGCCTTGGGCTCATTAAGAGAAACAGAAGGTAATGCAATAGTAATAGATCCTATGGTTGTGCTAGGAGGATCTTGAGCAGTTGTTGATGGAGAATTCTTAGTCATTTGGTCATTCTTAGACTTCCACACCACCTTGGAGTCTTGGACTTGACCTTCATACTTCGGAAGCTTTTGATACTTCAAAAGGTTTGATGACTGAGCCTCCGGAAGAACCTGCAGACACTGCAGTAGACTTCAGTGCTTTGGAAGTATTCCTTCCTTCCAAGATCCGAGTCCTAAAATCTGTGTGCTCATGTTTTAGAACTGAAATGGTTTTCTCTAAGTCCTCAATCTTTAGTTTATAATCATTTTCAGACTTTCAAATACCAGCTTTTAAAATGTTTAAGGACTCAAGATCAGATCTCATTTCCAAGTTATAGGACCTGTATCTATTAACTTTAGCAATGCATTCAGGGGTATAGAGATGTTCCAATACCTTGGCTTCATCATGATCTGCCATCAGTGCTTGGTTTGGAGAAGCATCTTCCACCTGAAAGTTCCAGTCAAAGCCTCCTTCTTCAACAACAACAACAACTTACTGCTTTGGCTTCTTATTCTAGGGGGCTTTGTCAGTGTAGTTAGGTCTGGACTATTTTTGGCCACCGTTTGTTCTAGGTGCCTTACACTCCCCAACAAAGTGGCCCATCAGGTTACAATTGTAACACTTGACTTTGCCTTTGTCCAGACCAAACTTTCCACTGGTTGAATTGCTTGGAAACTTCCTTCCAGTCCGCTTGTAGAACTTCTTGGCTCTGTGAGTGAGAAGAGCCATCTGCTGGACTATCTCCATGTACTCCAGATCATCTAGATGGATACAGTCCAGGTCTTCAAGGGTGAACAGGAAGCTGCCACAACTTTCATTAGAAGACACAAATACTTGAGAAGAACTTGTCTCTTGGAATGGGCTTCCTTGGGTGTTGTTCTCTCTAGGTGTCTCTGGGAAGGTGATGAAAGGACCCTTAGGTGAGTTGTCAGGGTAGCATATGAGATGATGTTGGGGTTTTATGCTATCCCTTTCAACCACATTCAGGGCTGAACCCATTTGATTGTTGGAGTTGCCAGTGAACCTTGCATGTTCATCTCCATCTAGTAGCCACTGAGAATCCCATATAACTCTGTCAGAGTAAGAGTTTTTAGATTCTCAGTCCTCTTGATCACCACAGTAATGTGTCCACTGCCTAGGAAGTGAGGACATGAACTTCCTTACAATGTCCCAATTCTTAAGAGGAACTCCTCCATCCACAAGGGTATCCACAATCTCAACATACCTGAAGTATTGCTGAGTTATGGTTTCACTTGTTTTAAAGGTGAAGTTTTCAAACTGCTGCTTCAGGAGATCTTTCTTTTTCTCCTTGGCTTCAAAAGAACCCTCATACATCAGTTTCAGTGCATCCTATAGCTACTTAGCTATTTTGCACTTCTTGAAACCTTTGTACACAGAGTTTGGAAGGGCAGTTTGAAGGGCTGTCATATCTTTTCTATCAATCTCTACTCTCTTCCTATCTTCATCAGAGTAGTTTGCCACATCCTTGGGGATCATGCCCGCACCTGTAGCAGAAGGAGTGCTAGGTATGAAAGGTCCATTTTTAACAGACTCCCACATTCTTGAGTCAAGAGACCTGATGAAACCTTCCATTCTTAAACACTAGGTATCAAAGTCATCAAGAATGATCAGTGGGGTCTTGTTCATGGTTCCAGTTTCCATATCAGTCTTGGAAATGGCTGCCATTTTAAAGTTTAGTATTTGTGTGTGTGAGGGATCTTAAGGTGGTGAGATCTTATATCAAGAGCCTGGAAAGCTTTGATACCAAATGTAGGACTGGTGAGGGGGGTTCACTTACAACATAACAACACAAAGAGAAGATTAACCACAATAGAGCCACTAAGAACACAAGTAATGTAAGAGACAGAACAACACAAGTATATGGTTTTCAAGAATGTAGTATATTGCTTTCTATATGTTCTATTACAAGTGTTACAAAGCATATCCATAAAGTTACAAGAACATGAGATACTTATACTGCATCCTATAGCCAGCCATACTATGAAAGTCAGGTGGATACAATTGACAAGACTCAGAACAAAATAAATTGTAGAGTCAAAAAAACAAATGCCTTTTTGACTTTGTGACTATGACATGCCATAGCTCACATCCTTATCTATTACAAAAAGGATAAAGTACATGAAGTAGAAAGTTACAGACTCAATACCTCAATGTACAGTTACCAAAAGCATGGACCTTTTCACCAACTCATGTAAGTTGGTGACTTTATAGAGATGCAACGGAAAGGTGTCCATCTTTATGGAATAGTACATCAGATAAAGCATGTTACTAAAAGTCTTCGGAAGAAATCTATCTTCAAGAGTTGAGGCTTCGGAAGACTTTATCTTTGGCTTCGGAAGATATTGGTCTTGGCTTCGAAAGATTTCACACATAGAATATTTCAGTTGCATGTGTGAAACTTCCGAAGCATTCTTCTTCAGTACTTATGCAGCATGCATGCAAAAAGTCTTCGGTTGCTTCAGCCTCTATGCATATTCTCTACATACCGGTTGTGTGTGACTTCCCAGATGTGTTTCCGAAGACTTACCTAAAGTGCCGCCTGACCGAGAGATTGAGTTTTAGATTTATCTGATACCGAGTGCCCAACCTGTTGTCAAGGCACCGTATCGGTTGGCTCCGACTGAGATGAAAGAGTTGATGGAGCAACTGCAAGAGCTGCTTGATAAGGGGTTCATTAGACCGAGTATGGGGTGCTCCGATCTTATTCGTGAAGAAGAAAGATGGTAGCATGAGGATGTGTATTAACTACCGTGAGCTGAATAAATTGATGATAAAGAACCGCTACTCCTTACCAAGAATTGATGACTTGTTTGATCAGCTTCAAGGTGCCAGTTGGTTTTCAAGGATAGACCTTCGATCAGGCTAACATCAGTTGAAAGTGAAGGAGCAGGATGTTCCTAAAACAACTTTTCACACGCGTTATGGTCATTACGAGTTTCTTGTCATGTCTTTCGCTTTGATCAATGCGCTAGCTGCTTATAAATCTGATGAATCGAGTGTATCAGCCGATGTTGGATAAATCAGTGATTGTGTTTATTGATGATTTCCTGATTTATTCAAAGAGCGAGATTGAGCATGCCGGTCACACTTGGGAGGTTTTGGAGATGTTGAGAAAGGAGAAGTTCTACGCCAAGTTCTCCAAGTACGCTTTTTGGTTGCGCAAGTTTCAATTCTTGTGTCATGTGGTGAATCCTGATGGAATTATGGTGGACCCAGCAAAGGTGAAGGCGGTTATCCAATGGAAGTCTCCAAAGACGCCATCCGAGATTCCTAATTTCTTGGGTTTGGTGGGCTACTACAGAAGATTCATTCAAGACTTCTCTTAGATTGCTTCTCCACTAACAAAGTTGACCCGGAAAGATGTAAAGTTTGTATGGGGTCAAGCTCAAAAGAAGGTGTTTGAAGAATTGAAAGCCAGGTTGACACAAGCTCTTGTTCTGTTATTACTTGATGGAAGTGAAGATTTGGTGGTTTATTCTCATGATTCCTACTCGGGGTTAGGATGTGTGTTAATGCAGAGAGGGAGGGTTATAGCCTATGCATCCTGACACTTGAAGGTTCATAAGGTAAATTATCCTACTTATGACTTGGAGCTAGCAGCTGTGGTCTTTGAATTAATGATTTTGAGGCACTACCTTTATGGGACGAAGTGCACCATATTCACTGACCACAAGAGCCTGAAGTACTTCTTTGAGCAGAAGGACCTGAACATGAGGCAAAGGAGATGGTTGGAGCTCATAAAAGACTATGATTGCGAGATCCATTACCATCTGGATAAAGCCAACGTGGTGGTGGATACCCTTAGCTGAGAGACCCGAACCAATTCGGGTGAAAGCTTACCGGTTGATCATGACCTCCGATGTGATAAAGCAAGTCAAAGATTTCCAAGATGGGGCACTGAAAGAAGATCATCTTAACTCCAAAACAATGAGAGGTCTGGTTGCGAAATTGGGTGAAAACACACTCGGTGTTAGAACCCGATTCGGACGGATGTGGATTCCTCGTTTTTGGGATCTACGTGTGAAGGTTATGGATGAAGCTGATAAGACTCGATACTCTATTCATCCTGGTGCTACCAAGATATACCAAGTATGTGAGTAAATGCCTTACTTGTTTACAAGTGAAGGCCGAGCACCAAAAGCCATATGGGAAGATCCAACCTTTGGATATACCGGAGTGGAAGTTTCAGCACATCACCATGGAATTCATTACGAAGCTACCGCGTACCCCAAAAGGGTATGATGCCATATGGGTGATAGTTGACCGTTTGACGAAGAGTGCTCACTTCCTACCAATCCGCGAGAAATATTCATCCGAGAGGTTGGCAGATCTATTTATCAAGGAAGTTGTAACTCGTCATAGTGTGTCGGTGTCTATTGTATCTGATCGTGACACCCGGTTTACATCTAAATTTTGGAAGAAATTCCACGACGCAATGGGAACGAGGTTACATATTAGCATGGCTTATCATCCTCAGACAGATGGTTAGTCAGAAAGGACGATTCAAATGCTGGGGGATATGCTCTAGGCTTGCGTCATTGATTATGGAGGAAGTTGGGATGACCCCTTACCATTAGCTGAGTTCTCATATAACAATAGTTATCATGCCAGCATTGGTATGCCTCCTTATGAGATGCAGAACACCCATCTGTTGGGGTGATATTGGTCAGAAAAAGTTAGGAAGTGTCAAGGTGATTGAGGCTACGACTGAGAAGCTTGAAAAGATCAAGGCCTTTATGAAGGCAGCCAAAGATAGACAGAAGTTGTATGCTGATAAACGACATAGACCGATTGAATTCCAGGTGGGTGACAGGGTCATGTTGAAGTCTCACATTGGAAGGGTATCATTCGGTTCAGAAAGCGGGCAAGTTGAGCCCGAGACATAGGGCTTTCCGAATCATTGCTAGAGTAGGAGAGGTGGCCAATAGATTGGAGTTACTAGATGAACTAAGTGGAATTCACCCGACATTCCATGTATCTCATCTGAGAAAGTGCCTAGCAGACGAGGATATGATTGTACCACTGGAGGATATCGAGGTAGATGAACGACTCAATTATGTGGAGCAACTAGTGGCAATCATTGATCGAAAAGAGAAGAGCCTGAGGAATAAAGTAGTTCCTCTTATGCGTGTACAGTGGAAGCATAGGAAGGGATCCGAGTCTACGTGGGAGACTGAAGAAGAGATGAGACAGCATTACCTACGTTTGTTCGAGGAATAACAGGTTTCAGGGACGAAACCTATTTAAGGGGGGTGGACTTGTAACACCCGGTTATTTCCCCTGAAGCCAAAGAAAGAAGAAAAAGAGAAAGAAAAGAAATAAAGTCCAAAGTCAAGGGACCGAACTTGCCAAACGGGAAAAACTTGAATGAGTGGGGGATTAAGAGGGGAGGGCATCCCACACCTCCCCCACACTCACAAATTTTCGGCTATAGAGAGAAGAGGGGAACAAAAGTGGTTTCAAGCTACGGTTTTCATTGATTCGAGCGTGAAAGTTGAGGTGTAGCGGGTTGCATTGAAGCTCTACTCGTCAGGGTTGATTGTGTGAGTTCTAGGACCCCTCTTTTATATGTTTTCAACTGATTTGGGGCTGGAACACATAGCAAAACCTGTTTTTGAAGTGTGTGTGTTGAACCCGTATGTATGTGTTTGTGTGTGATGCGAGTGGAGTTTGTTTTCAGGCTTGTGTGTACTTGAATGGTGTTTGGGGTAATGTTTCTAAGTTTAGGTGGTTTATTTGGGCTTAGAACAAGTTTGAGAGGGTTTGGAGGCCAAATGCAGATTGGGTTCGGGATGAACTGCATTCTACATCAGCTAGGGCTACACGACTGAATGGCATGCGATTGAGGTTCAATCGCATGCGAGTCGTGTGACTGGAGCCCATACGCTCCTGAGTCATGCGACTGAGGTTCATTCGCATGGCATGAGACTGGGGTCCATTCTCATAGGTACTCATCCGCATTAGGTCCATTCGCATAGTATCTATCTGCATTGTGTCCATCCATATTGGGTCCATTCGCATAGTATCCATCCGCATGTGTGTTATGTTTGTGTGATGCCCGATATGATGATGTTGACTGTGTATGTTATGTTCCTTTTTATGTATGATTATTTTTCCCTTGGCTTTACGTTGAATGTCAATGAATGAGATGAAAAGTATTATGTAACATAAAGTGGAAGATAATGAAAAGAGGAACAAAATGAAGAATGCATGCATTAATGAACGAACGAACATATGAAGTCTTGCAAGCAAATGTGTGGAGGTTCACTCTCAATGCGGAGTGTTAACTCAACCGTATGCGGGTTAGCTACCCCATGGATGCGCACTGGGCTTAATCTGTGTGATTAAGCAATATATGGAGTTTCACACCCAATGAGGTTGTCAGCTCAATTGTGTGAGGGTTATATACCCCATGAGATTGCACAAAGGGGTTCAGCCTTTGTGATTGACCAGACGTATGGGGTCCTTGTCGCTTAACCCTAGATGAATTGCTTGGTGCTCTAGAGGGGGGTTAAGCACATGACAGGACCTAGATGACAACAAGAAGATAATAAATGTATGAAATGAACAATGATGAAGATAATAACTATTATCTATGTGTACGTACGATGTGATCACGTTCTAAAGTCTGTTATGATTTGAAAAAATAAAGAACAGTTTAACGAAAGAATTAAGTTTTTTATTATAAAACTAGAACTCACTGAGCAACGCTGACTTTTATGTGTTTCAAGTTGGCAGGTAATGTTGCTGGGGATGGCACGGGGTGGCCACTCAGCTCTTTTGGATAGCATTCTTTTGTACAATGTTTTTGCATTATAATGCGAACAAACGATATGTTGTAATGAATGTTGTATTATTTTGCAAAAGCATTTATATTGAAAATGTTGTTTTATTGTTTCCGCTGCAACGTTTATTTCACGTTAGTGTAATTATACGTTTTATGAGCAATGATTGGCTATTTGTAAGCGTCCCAGGAACGGGGCCTTACATGTTTAGTTAAAACAAGTTTGTTTAGTCATTTTATGCAGCATGTGTTACTCCCCTAATTTATATAATCTCAATTGATGAGTTTTGAACTTCAACGAAAAATTTTATAAGAAATTGGTAGTTAACAATTTGTCGCTTAATATTTCAATGACAACTCCTTATACAGAGCAATGATGAATTATCCATTATCTAGTTGTTTTACGTTCCCTGCATAAAATGGCTAAACAAACTTGTTTCAGTGGGTTAGTAGTGTATAATCTCGTATATTTCGTACCCTTAATAGTATTCAAATACTACTTCTATTTGATTTTAATATCTGCTTTCTAGAACAATCTAAGTCATAAAGTAATATACTAGTTGCTACCGTAATTTATAATCTCATACCTTTATAAGAGGTGATAAGAGATATTCATTGAATCAATTATACATATTCGCCGAAGCAATTATACATATTCGCCGAATCAATTATACATATTCACCATGACTAATTTTTTTAGTTGAAGCATATCGATAATCGAATTATATTAAATTTGTCAATATCACTTTTATATAAATTGAGTTATACACAAAATACTTCATATGCCGAATACTACATAGATTTAATATCATTTTTCTTTTCAACTACAATCTTAATAAGTTGAACTTTGATACTTTTCATGAGATTAAACGTATCAACATATATTATAATATTTATAAACATAATGATGAAAATGTTCTTAATTGACCCAACAAATGACGGATGATATTATGATATGATGCAAATGTTAAAGTGTCACACAAGGTTGGTGACTTTACAGGTTTTGATAAAGAGAATATAACAATAATTGATATAGTAAACAAAGTAATATCAGTAATAGCTAGTGTACTAAACAAGTTACTAAGTGTATGAAGTTCGCAATTGAAGCTAACATTGTAAATGAAGGCCTCAGCTCTGAACCCCAGGTCACAACAACATAAATTAGGTCAATTAAACACCCGTTTAATGTACCGTTGTGCTAGAGTGACTTAACGGTTTGAGTATAAGGACTTAAGTATGGTGTAACACTAGTAAACAAGTGATATTATAATAATACAGATCAAATGAAAATACGTTTGAAACACACATTTCTTTCACCCCCAAATAAAGTAAGTAAAGTGGGGCTAAGAACTTACCTAGAATGCACAATAATCGTACGCACAAAAATGCGAGATCAAACCACCAAGATCGCAACCGACACCAATCGACAACAACCGTACGTTCATTTGTACACACGTGATGAAACGAGCAGAGTTATTCAAAGAAGGGATCATACCAATCGATGCAGACTATACACTTGATAATCAGCACTACTGAAAGCGACGGTGGTTACAAACGGTAATCGACTCAACAAAAGTGCTAAATGTCACAAGATTCTTCACGGTCTCATGTGGCAGCAACCACCGGTGATGGATTCAGCCGGCTGTAGTGATAGGTTTGGAGGTGGTGCGACGTCAAGACTTTCACATATGATTTAGGGTTGACAATGAGAAGGAGATCGATGAGGTCGGTTACGGCTGTACATATACATGAACAATAGAATTTTCTATTTAGACCCACAAGTTTATATAATTTAAACTTTAGAGTTGTAATTGATTTTAGTTAGTTTAGGTTAAACTAAAGTTAAGTAATAATAATTATAATCATTTTATTTTAATAAATGAAATTATATGATTAAAATAGCAGAGAGAGATTAGGTAACAGAAACGATGTTAACTTGAAAGCGCAGGGTGTCACGAAATCGATTATAGCATATTGGACTTGACTTTATACATTTCTCTACTTTATTGTTTCAAGCATTTACTATCCGTCATAGAAGTCCTTCCATCTTGAGGAGTTATGTATCTCAAGAACATTAGACTTGATTTATAGGTGTTGAACTCTCACTTTGCTTTCTTGTTTGGCCAATGTGGGATAGTAAACATATTTATATTACTATATGAAAGGACAAAGTTAAAATAAAAAGTTGTTTGTGCATAATCCCTTGTATGAAGTGCAACGACATTGTTCTTAAGAATCTTAAAAATAGAATAAATTTACATTGTCATCCAAATAGTTGTATTATATAGTAGTATAGATTATGAAAGATTAATGTTAATGTTAGTCAATAAGATCAAATAAGGTCAATTAGGGTAAATGAGTGTCAATGAGAGTATATAAAAAGTTAAACCAATATAACTTGATAATCATATTTAAGATGAACTAGGAGTCTTAGTTTTAATATTAGTTAACGATTGTAAACATTGGTCTATTAGAGGTAACTAAAGTCATGTAGCTATTTTTGCCAAGCATAAGGCTAATAATAATCATTAGGGTCAAGTAGTATATATGTATTTGTGTATTTGTAACGGAATATAGGTGTGTATGTATGTGGATTTACGTATATTACATGCATCATACATGCATAATATGTGACTTTATACGTGTATATGATTGTGCATATATGGATGTATATCAGATACACAATGTTATTGTGTATCTATGTATATGCATGCATAATATGAATGCCTTGTCTAGATAGGACATCCCAGATCAAGGCACCCTCTCTTTCATCGTTGCATGTGTTTAGTTATAGGACTTCGGCAGGATTTGAAAACCATAAATAACAATTTAAATTTTAAAGTTTGAAGAATGCAGTTAATTTATGCATAATGCTTAAGAATATGATTTGAGAATTGAATGTGCATTGATTGTAATCAATGTTAAAGGATAATCATGTAATGTAAGGTATATAACATAAAATCATATTTAAACATATAAGATACATGAAATGACTTGTGTGAGGTGCTTGGTTATAATTTATGTTATTTCATTTCTAATAATCTTATTCCTAATAAACATGGTATTAAATTGCCAAACTTTGCATTGCATTCAAACATAAATCAAATAACACATAACAAGTGTCTTTTTAGTTATCTAGGTCTAGCATTCTTAGATGTTTGCTTGTAATCAAACTAAGTAGCATTTCCTAAAATTATGTGAAAAGTAATCAGTTAGCTAAATAATTAGTTGATGAGTAAACACAAGTTTACATACATAAATATAAAATAAATTGATTGAAATAGTTTATTTCTTATGACAATATCAAGACTTATAATATAATAATGTAATATAAAAACAAATCAAAGTATCAAAACTAATGACTAATTTGTCTTTATTTGAAGACAAAGCTTTATGAATAGGCATGAATGCAGTGTCCATTACTCTCGAATAATCAAATGGAATAATTTTATGAAACCAATAAATCTATCATTGTTGTCATGGTTTGTACACAGTAATGATCATGTTAACATCTAGTTATCTAACTATAAACAAATATTTACAAGTAATAACAAAGAATGATTAAAATTAAATTTTGAATAGAATAACAACAAATAATAATTGATTATATAAGTGTCATATGATTTTTCCAAAAAAATAAAATACATAAATATGAACTATGAATACTCACGTGATAGATGTATGTGATTTGAATGCTAGAACACAAGAATATACGTCAAAAGTTTCCCCGTAAATTAACCAAGGAACAATGTCTAAGTTAAAATAATAATATGATTAGAAGATTAAATATTAATTTGGGTTCAAATTGGGATTTGGGTTTCTAACAAATAGTTTAAAAATAACGCAACTAAAGTAACTGAATTTGGAAAATAAATAAAATAGAATTATTAAATATTATTTAAATAATTAATTTATAGAAATTTATTAATTATGATTTGAATATTAAAATATGAAAATAATTTAATTTATTAATTAGTTATTTTAATAACTTTGGTTAGAATAACTAATTGAATAATTTATGAATTAATGAGTTGTAGAATATTAGTTTAAAATAATTTATATTTGATTCAAAGTAATTTTTTATATTTAAAACTTATTATTGTGTTTATAATACTTTTATGTTATTTATAAGCAATATATAATAAAATGAAATTTAACTGTTTAGTATTTTCAGAAATTAAATAATAAATTTCATAATTAATTTAATAACAAACTAATAGTTATATTAACTTAATAGTATATTAATAATTTCTAGAAATTAATTTAAAAAATATTTTATAATATATGTGGGTTCCCGGGGTCAAACCTAGGTAATCCTAAGTTATGGATGTGAGTTACCACCGGCCAAAGCCCCAAATTTGTATTAGGTCCATTTGCTATATATTTAACAGTAATTAAAATCAACCTGATTTTAAAAGCAAACCCTAGATCGAATTAATTCAAATTGAATCCTAATTCGGATATGAAAACCAAATTAAGGCTAGGGATTTTGGTTAGCATGAATATATGAGTGTGTTTGTAGGATTAACTACCTAGTTTGATGATATTAAAAAAATATAGGATCATGATTAAGATGAATTCAATCCTAGAAAGTGACAATGATATGATCCAATTGAGATTGTGTGAAGATTCCTTAGGTGACGATGATAACAACCCCTATGATGATTTCAATAAAGCACATTAGTAAACGATGAACACCAAGGTTGTAGGTCGATGGGTATGAGTTGATGGATGTCAATGTGGGTGTGTATTGTATGTGAAATTGAGTGTTTAAATAGATTAAAGGAATCGAGTGGAGTGTTCCCCCTCCATTAAATTGTAATAGTTTCAAAAAATCGAGTTATGGGATTGTCTTGGGAGTTTCAATTTGGTTTTTGGATGATTATGTTATTTCTGATTACAATAACTTGTGTGTTTGACTTAAAAATGATTACACTTGTGTTTCTAAACAATTGATTTGATTACTTATTCCAAAATCATGTTGAAATAGTTTTGGTTAATCTTTAAATCTTTGGTTTCGATTAATATGGATTAAACAATTTCAATCTTGATTTTGAATAAGTTATGGATTTGAAAACTACATACAATCAAGTAGAAATAGTTTGATTAAATTAATTCAATGGATTTTTGGTGTTTTAGTTATCACCGGAGTATTACCGGAGTGGTGTTCGGGATAGAGTTGACGAGGAAAATGGGTTTCAGAAAAAATCTTACACTTTTGTTCCCGAGTTTATACTAATTAACCCTTGTACTTTCTAAACTCTTTTAAAATAAGTTTTTAAAATTATAATTTAACCCTTGTACTTTCTAAACTCTTAATTTTTAATAAGAAATCTAACTATTAATCTATAACACTTAAAATTTTATAGATATTGTAAACTTTGGAACTAAATTATCTTTTAATTGAATAAATAAAATCTTATGATTATTTATAAAACATTATAAATTTATAAAAATTATTTTATAAATTATAGAATTATAATAAGTTGAATGAATGATATAATAATAATATTAATATAGTAATTCACATAATGATTAAATAATAAGATATATTACATGAATGACCTAAAGGGGTTCGGGTTTACAAAAATCCAAATTAGTGCATTTAATGATTATTGAAATTCATCTATGTGAATAGAGAAGTGTAGTCGATTCGAATGAAATTATTAGGGGTGCAAATCCTAGACCTCTCACTAAACATATGTACCATCCGACCCCTTACACCACCAATATTGTCCGCTTTGCCTACGAGAAACTTATGGATTTGTTTTTTGTTGCATGGGTGAAAACTTCTCAAGGAGGTTACCCATCCCTAGATTGCTGCCATCTGAGTACGCTTAAATATGGAGTTCTCCTCTCATCCACAACCAATACGCCAAAAATGTGTTGTTGATGTTAGAGACGAGACATTCCTTATGAACCAGAAATCTCTACTGTCCACGACCAATGTGTGATAAATGTAGGATGTCACAATCACCGCCCTTTGGACTCATCGTTCTCGATAAGCCCTAGAAGTCACCATCATTGGTGAGGTATGTTTCATATCTCGAACGACACAAGAATGACTCTAATACCATTCTATAACACTCGACCACTCACACCACAAATATTGTCCACTTTGCCTACGAGGAGCTCACAAATTTGCTTTTGGTTGCCCGGTGAAAACTTCTCATAGAGGTCACCCATCCCTGGATTGCTGCCACCTGAGCACACTTAACTATGGAATTCTCCTCTCATCTACAACCAATAAGCCCAAAACATGTTGATGTTAGTAGCAGGACATTCCTTATGAACCAGGATCTCTCCTGTCTACGGCCGATGTGAGATAAATGTTGGTGTCATAACATACTTGTGATCCATGACCAGAATGGACGTAACTAGGAGATATTGACTAGACCAGCTAGATTGTTATGTGAAGTATATGTCCGTGTACATATATGATGATTGGTTTAATACGTAAAAAGAAGTTTTTATATTATGATACTCTAATCTTTTAAAAAAAATAAAAAATGCTTGTTTTTATGGTGTAATTTTATAAAAAAAATATTATTATATATAAAACTTATAAATGTTTAAAAAACGAAGGTCTTAATAAAAAAATAAATACAATGGCTATGCGTAAGGTAATCTTTTAACAAACTTATTTCCTATAATATGATCTCAATTATTGTTTAAAAAGATTGAGTAACCGAGATTTTAAAGTTTTATCTTTTTCTATTTAAACATTCCCCTAAGTAGTTTTACTTTTTTATTCTTTTACTAAGTTTTGTCTTGTTTATCTATATAACCTAATGTTTTAATATATAATTATTTGGGTAGGGTTATACTAAAAATGGTGTTTAATCTAAAATGTTTAGAAAGATTATGAGTTTGACACATTCCTTCTATTGTTTAGAAAAGAAGAGTATTTTGGTTATCGTGTTAAATATATCAACTCATTGTTTCTTATAAATTCATTGTGTCAAATACAATTAATTGTATATATATTTTACATCATTTATTATATGTATTTATTATTGTGGTTTATTTTTTAAATCATTTTATGTTACTTTTGTCATTATATCTATAGATTCTATAAACATGTTATCTATATTGTGTTTTATTATTAGAATGGCACAGTGATATACTTCACCAATGTATTTTTTAAAACTCATAATATGTAAGGTCCCGTTCCAGGACGCTTACAGCTGGTAAATCATTGCACATAAAACATATAACTTACATTTAATCATTCATAAAACGTGGCAGCGGAAACATAAAAATAACTTTTCATATCATTACAATGCTTTTGCAAGTTAATACAAACGTTCATTTCAAAACATCACTCGTTCGCATTACAATGCAAAAACATTAACAAAAGAATGCCATCCAAAAGAACTGAGTAGCCACCTCGTGCCATCCTCAGCAATCATTACCTGCCAACTGGAAACACATCAAAGTTAGCATTGCTGAGTGAGTTCTAGTTTTATAACATAAAACATACTTTTCTTTCGTTAAAACCGTTCTTTATGTTCATGCGATCATACATCATACGTACACATAGATAATAATATTATCTTCATCGTTCGTTAACTTTCGTTCATTCATTCATTCTTGCTTTCATTTGTTCGTTCATCATTACATCTTTTCCTTTCGTCATCACCATGAACTTTAACTCTTCATTCTCGTGGTACTGGACCGAATCCTATAAAAGACCTTCATCGGTGGTGCTCGACACCAAATGATCATAGTACCTAAGGTAAAGTTCAGGTATACCATTATCATATGCTATGCCCTTCATTCTCGTGGTACTGGACCTAAGCCTATAAAAGACCTTCATCGGTGTGCTCGGCACCAAATGGTCACAATACCTTAGGCACACAACAATGGTTCATACGTATGGTCAATCACAAAGAAAGACCCCGATGTGCATCCACCCGGGTAGCGAACCCGCACACCGTTGGGCTAACATCTTAATGGTGTGTCCCGACATACAGTGCTTGCAAGACTTTCATTACTTCATCGTTTATTAATGCATGCATTCTTACTTCATGTTCCTCTTTCATTATCTTTCACTTTACGTTACATAATACTTCATTACATTCATTCACATTCAACACAAAGCCAAAGGAAAGATAACATACATCATAATAAAAACATATCATAGACAGTCATCATCATAATATAGGGCAACATCATACATAGCATACATCATGCATAAACATGCAACATCATCATCATCATGCCCAACCTGCTCTCTAAGGCCTCAACAGTCATCTTACATGAACTTACGGGAACCTTTACGTCTAAACTTACATCTGCACTTTACCCCTAAAGTCAGAAGTTAAACTACACTTCTCCTCGGGTGCAACAGCCCTATTCGGGCGTATGGACACCCTTCAGTCGCATGACCTCCATGCAACTGAATATCATGCGATTGAACCAATGCGGAAGAACACTCATGCGAATGAACACCCAATCATGCGAATGGACTTAATGCGGATGGACCTCGTGCGAATGGAGCTAATGTGGATGGGCACTTATGCGACTGGACCCTCAATCACATGACTCCCCATGCGACTGGCCCCAATCGTGCGAATGAACTCTCAATCGTGCGAATGGATCCCAATCGCACCTCATTCAGCTGTATGGCCTTCATTCGGTTGCCTAGCTCTAGCTGATGCAGAATGCAGTTCATCCCAAACCGAATCTGCCATTTTCGATCTCCAAGCTCATCCAAACTCATTCTAAGCCCAAACAACCATCCTAAACCTTAGGAATGCATACCACAACACCATTCAAACACACACAAGCTCAAAAGCAAGGCTCAAACACATCATACACACAAATACACATACGCATATGGTCACACACATACACACTCAAAAACTTGACTTTCAGATGTGTTCTAGCCCCAAATCATTTAAAAACGTTTAAAGGAAGGTCCTAGAACTCACACAAGCGACCACAACGATAAGAGCTTCGATTTGACCCGCTTCTCAATGATTTTGGCTCACTCGAACCAACCCGAACCAACTTTTCTCCCTTTTTCTCTTCTTTCTCTCTTCTCCTCTTTCTTTGGCTGAAAATGTTGACGTGGGGAGAGGGTAATGGCTGCTCTCTCCTTTTATATACCCCCACTTACCCAAATCTCTCTCGTTGGCGAATTTGGTCCCTCAACTTCGGACTTTATTTCTTTTCTTCTTTATTCATCGGCTTCAAAATAATGAATACCGGGTGTTACAAGTCCACCCCCTTAAATAGGTTCATCCCTGAAACCTGTTATTCCTCGAACAAACGTGGATATGTTGTCTCATTTCTTCCTCAGTCTCCCACGTTGACTCGGATCCTTTCTTGTGCTTCCACTATACATGCACAAGAGGAACCACTTTATTTCTCAGCCTTTTCTCTTTTCGATCGATAATTGCCACTGGTTGCTCCACACAACTGAGCCGTTCATCTACTTCTATATCCTCTAGTGGAACAATCATGTCTTCATCTGCCAAGCACTTTCTTAGATGAGATACATGGAATGTCGGGTGAATTACACTTAACTCATCCGGTAACTCTAGTCTATAGGCCACCTCTCCTACTCAAGCGATGATTTGGAAAGGGCCTATGTACCTTGGGCTCAACTTTCCGCTCTTCCTGAATCGGATGATACCCTTCCAAGGTGAGACCTTCAACATAACCCGGTCTCCCACCTGGAACTCCATCGGTCTGCGTCTTTTATCAGCATACGACTGCTGTCTATCTTTGGGTGCCTTCATAAAGGCCTTGATCTTTTCAAGCTTCTCAGTCGTAGCCTCGATTACCTCGACGCTCCCTAGTTCTTTCTGGCTAATATCACCCCAGCAGACGGGTGTTCTGCATCTTCTACCATATAGCATCTCATATGGTGGCATACCAATGCTGGCATGAAAGCTGTTGTTGTATGAGAATTCGGCTAACGGTAAGTGGTCATCCCAACTTCCCCCAAAATCAATCACACATGCCCGAAGCATGTCTTCCAATATCTGAATGGTCCTTTCTGTCTGACCATCAGTTTGGGGATGATAAGCCATGCTAATATGTAACCTCGTCCCTATGGCGTTGTGGATTTATTCCAGAATTTGGAGGTAAACCGAGTGTCGCGATCAGATACAATAGACAGCGGTACACCGTGACGAGTTACAATCTCCTTAATGAAAAGATCCGCCAACCTCTCAGATGAATATGTCTTGCGGATTGGTAGGAAGTGAGCACTCTTCGTCAAGCGGTCAACAATCACCCATATGGCATCGTACCCTTTCGGGGTACGCGGCAGCTTCGTGATGAAATCCATGGTGATGTGCTCCCACTTCCATTCCGGTATATCCAAAGTTGGATCTTCCCATACGGCTTTTGATGCTCGGCCTTCACCTGTAGACAAGTAAGGCATTTACTCACGTACTCCACCACGTCACGTTTCATACCCGGCCACCGGTAATCTTTCTTCATATCTTGGTACATTTTTGTGGCACCTGGATGAATAGAGTATCGAGTCTTGTGAGCTTCATCTAAAATCTTCACCCGTAGATCCCCAAAACGAGGAATCCACATTCTCCCGAATCGAGTTCGAAAACCAAGCGTGTTTTCGCCCAATTCTGCGACCATACCTCTCATTCTCTCAGAGTTAAGATGATTCTATTTTAGTGCCTAATCTTGAAACTCTTTGACTTGCTTCATCACGTCAGAGGTCATGATCAGCTGTAAGGCCCCATTTCCGGGATGCTTACAACTGGATCCTCATCGCTCATAAAACATAATATTACATTTCACTTTCATAAAATGTTGCAGCGGAAACATTAAACAACATTACATTTCATCATAAAAACTTTTACAACATGATAAATTGTTGCCCAATCATAAAACTATTTGTTTCATTACCGTACAAAAGCTTTAAACAAGGAATGCCATCCAAAATATGCTGAGTAGCCGCCCCTTGCCATCCTCAACAACATACCTGTCAACTGGAAACACATCAAAGTCAGCGTTGCTGAGTGAGTTCTAGTTTTATAAAATAAAGCATACTTTTCTTTCAATAAAACCGTTCTTTACTTTCTTTCAAAATCATACGGTGCTATACATTAGTTAGTGATCATACATCATACGTACATATAGATAATATCATTATTGTCTTCATCATTACGTTGTTAACTTTCATTTATTCAACGTACGTCATCATCTTTCACTTTTCTCGAGATCCGGTCAGGCTTTACCCTCTTCATGGCACTCAGCCATGATTACTGAGGTCGAATGACAAGGATCCGTATCGCTCATTATTATGATAATTCAATAACGTTCGTTACATACATATCGCATGTTCGCACATTTCATACTTTTATTATCATTCATTTCTCATCTAGATCCTGTCAAGCTTTACCCTCCTCATAGCACTCAGCCATGATTACTGAGGTCGAATGACAAGGATCTCGTTCATTCATTATCACACTTTTGCTCAAATCGCACCTTTGCATCATCGTACCAGAAGTACATATCGCACGGATCGCACACATAAGGAAGCCAGAATCGCATGCTATCTCATGGGTTAGCCAAGATCGCACGCTATAAAAACCAAATGAGGCAGCCAAAATCGCACGCTACCCTAATGCCGTCCATCGCACATATCGCACCAATCGCACCATCGGAGTGGTCACGAAGACTGACTCCCCCTATGTGTGTGAGGACTCTCGGGGTTTAGCCAGAATCGCACGCCATCCCATGATACAAACAAGATCGCACGCTATGTAAACCACATGAGGCAGCCAAAATCGCACGCTACATAGCACACGGTAAATACCGCATCGCACGTATCAGAGCAGTTACTAAAACTGAACTCCAACTATGTCTATGTCCCCTTATGAGTAAGCCAAGATCGCACGCTATGATACACATACAGTTGAGCTAACAACTCTCAATGAGTCGTGAACCTCCTTTCTTTCTTTCACAAGCCATCCTTACTCTCATTCATTCGTTTATTCTCATATTCATTCATTACATTCCTCTTTTCATTATCTTCCACTTTACGTTACTAAATACTTTCATACATTCATTAACGTTCAACGCAAAGCCAAGGAAAGACATACGTACATAATAAGGAACATACACATAATCATAAACATACATCATCACCATACAGGCATCATCATACATACATAACACAAACCTGACATAGAATGCATCACACGCACCACGAGGCATACACCACACATAGCCTCATACACATCATCATCATCAACTCTCATCATACATCGTTTTGCATCATCCATGCCCATCTCATCATCTACAACCCTGAGGGTCCGAGTCTAAGTCTGCACTTTTGCAAAGTTAGACAATACTACGGTCATTCGGGCGTATGGGTATCCTTCCATCGCCTGGCCTCCATGCGACTGGCCCTCCGTTCGGGCGACTGGACCTTCATTCGGGTGACTAGACCTTCATTCTGGTGACTGGACCTTCATTCGGGTGACTGGACCTTCATTCTCCCTTCAGTCGGGTGACTGGCCTTCAGTCTCCCTCCATTCGGGTGACTGGCCTCCAGTCTCCCTCCATTCGGGTGACTGGCCTCCAGTCTCCCTCCATTCGGGTGACTGGCCTCCAGTCTCCCTCCATTTGGGTGACTGGCCTCCAGTCTCCCTCCATTCGGGTGACTGGCCTCCAGTCTCCCTCCACTCGGGTGACTGGCCTCCAGTCTCCCTCCATTCAGGTGATTGGCCTCCAGTCTCCCTCCATTCGGGTGATTGGCCTCCAGTCTCCCTCCATTCGGCCGAATGGCCTTAGCTGATGCAGAATGCAGTTCATCCCGACTGCAGCTGAGGCTTTTCAGCCTCCAAACTCATCTAAACCCATTTTAAGCCCAAATCGACTATCCTAAGTTTTAGGGAAACATACCACAACCTCAATCAAGCATAACCAAGCAAGAAATCAAGCCCCAAACGAATCATACACATACACAAAAGCATAAAAACGGGTATACACCCAGAAACTCGGAAAAGGGTTTTCAGATGCGTTCCAGCCCCAAAATCAGTCAAAATCGTGTAAGAGAGGGGTCCTAGAACTCACCTTAACGATCCCGTCGAGTAGAGCTTCGATTTGACACGCTACACGTCGATCTTGGCCGCTCGAACCAACCCGAACCAACACTTCTTTTTTTTCTCCTTCTCTTCTCCTCTCCTCTCTTTTTGGCTGAAAATGGTAAGAATGGGTGTCTTCCCCCTTTATACTCCCATTCATCAAATTTTCTCTCGTTGGCGAGTTTGGTCCCTCGACTTTGGACTTTATTTCTTTTTCTTCTTTTGTCGGCTTCAAAGAAAATTTCCGGACGTTACAAGTCCACCCCTTCAATAAGTTTCATCCCCGAAACCTTTTGTTCCTTGAACCATTGCGGCTAATATTGTCTCATCTCTTTTCCAGCCTCTCACCTGAAATCTAATCGCTCTATGTCGTTTATCAACATACGACTTCTGGTCTGTCCTTGGCTACTTCCATCAAGGCTTTGATCCTTTCGAGCTTCTCAGTCATAGCCTCAGTCACTTCAATATTTACCAAATGTCATTTGGTGCTCGGCCTTCACTTATAGACAAGTAAGGCATTTAATCCCTTCCTTCATCATATCACGCTTCATACTTACATCGGCCAAGTAGGCAATACGTCCACGCCTCATGCACTTTCCCGCCGGTGCCATCGAAATCATTTTCGGAATCATCATGACTCGATCTCCTTAAACCATCGCCATGATCCCATCGGGCGCTGTCACCGTATCATCATTTTGCGACACGCCATGTTCGCTCCATAGTCCACCAAACAATCCACTCCTAGGACTACATTCTTACCGCTAATAGGAAACTTAGCACAGAAAGCAACAGGAATGGAACTTTTACCGGCGCCAAATCAAATAACACAAAGGCTAAGAGTTGATTTACTAGAAACGTACCTGACACGACATCGGGGTCTGTCCTAGCTTCTTCCGATCTTCTTCACTCCGAACCTTCCGCCCTTCGCTTCTTACAGTCCCTGCTCATGTGGCCAATTTCTACACAATTGTAACATCTCATAGTTCCACATTCTCTAGCCACATGACCAGGCTTCCCACACTTGAAGCAAGTGTTTGGTCCCCTTTTGCATTCTCCCGAATGCTCCATCCCGCATTTACCACATCTGTTTGTCCCCGCACCAGGTGTGACCATACGACGGTCATCCCCCCGGCATGCTTATATTTATCGAGTCACCACCCCGTCCAGATCTCTTTCCCTTCCAGTTCCATCTCCATCACCTTTCACTCCATCTTCAGCCATCACGACCACCATAGTTCTTTCACGTACAATCTCCCCGCCAATCAACTGCCGACCTAAACGTGCTCGGTCGGGTAGTGATCATGTGCCTACGGATGTCTGCTGGCAAGCCCTGAATATACCTCTTGATCTTTCATGAAAGGGGTGTCACCTGATCCGGCACTAGACGTGCTATCTCGTTGAATTTGGTGGTGTACTGCTGATGCGGTCATTGTTCCCGCCTCTAAGTGCAGGAACTCTCTTTCAACATTATCCATTTCACGGTGAGGACATAACTCCTCAATCACCAGCCTTTTCAACTCTAGCCATCTCATCCTCCCAATAGCCCTGCTTCCCTAAACTTGGACTATGTTGTCCCACCAGCACAAAGCTGAGTCCACAAAAGAGTGGGTAGCAAATTTTACTTTCTGATCTTCTCAGCACTCGCTAAAATTTAGAACAGTTTCCATTTCCCTCACCCATCAGTGAGCAACAGCAGCAGTGCCGTTACCATCAAAAGTTGGGGGCTTGCATCGTTGAAACGCCCCATAGTTACAGCCTCGTGCCGCCTTCGGCGTAGGATCTTCCTCTTCTTCCTCCTCTTCGTCATCGAAGAAAACCGTTTCTGTTTCGAGTCATCTCCTTTCGCCCGAAGGTCTACCCCTTTCCCGTCTCTCCCCATCTCTAACCGCCATTAAAACTTTGGTCACCACAGATGGTAGGATCGTATGCATGACCTGATGCACTTCCTCCATGACCGCCTCTCTCATCGAGGCTCTCTAATTAGCATCTCATCACCGCCCTCCTAATGAGGGGTCTCGGGTTCTTCATGAACCACTCTTTCAGCCTTAGACCTTCCTCTCGTGACTCGTGGTTCAACACCACGTCCACCACCGCCTCCACCTCACGAAGCCTTAGAAGATCTACCACTAGCCATCCTCTAACACACTGAAAGATTCAAACACCAACACGGTCATTCAAGGGAACAACTCAGTTTATGTCAAGTATAGTAAGTCCCTAATTATAGTGGCTAGTTGTGATTAGCCACTTACTTTACTCTTCATACCCCAAGCATTACCTGTCCTGACTCATAAGTATCTAAATCTACCAGCAACACATAAACCACATAACATGCACACATAATACCGGTTAACATTACAAAAATACCTGATAACACGCAGCTACTAAGATTGGCATCCCTTCCTTTCCGTCCCATTCACAGTTTAAGATTAGGTTTATTTTGAAAATATTTACCCAATTCACTTAAACTTTAGCTCTGATACCAACTTGTAAGGCCCCGTTTCCGGGACGCTTACAACTGGATCCTTATCGCTCATAAAACATAATATTACATTTCAGTTTCATAAAATGTTGTAGCAGAAACATTAAACAACATTACATTTCATCATAAAAACTTTTACAATAGGATAAATCGTTGCCCAATCATAAAAATATTTGTTTCATTACAGTACAAAAGCGTTAAACAAGGAATGCCATCCAAAATACGTTGATTAGCCGCCCCTTGCCATCCTCAGCACATACCTGCCAACTGGAAACACATCAAAGTCAGCGTTGCTGAGTGAGTTCTAGTTTTATAAAATAAGCATACTTTTCTTTCGATAAAACCGTTCTTTACTTTCTTTCAAAATCATACGGTGCTTTACATTTGTTAGTGATCATACATCATACGTACATATAGATAATATTATTATTATCTTCATCATTACATTCGTTAACTTTCGTTCATTCAACGTACGTCATTATCTTTCACTTTTCTCGAGATCCAGTCAGGCTTTACCCTCTTCATGGCACTCAGCCACGATTACTAAGGTCGAATGACAAGGATCCGTATCGCTCAGTATTATGATAATTCAATAACGTTCGTTACATACATAGCGCACGTTCGCACATTTCATACTTTTATTATCATTCATTTCTCATCTAGATCCTGTCAAGCTTTACCCTCCTCATAGCACTCAACCATGATTACTGAGGTCGAATGATAAGGATCCCGTTCGTTCATTATCGCACTTTTGCTCAAATCGCATCTTAGCATCATCGTACCTGAAGTACATATCGCACGGATCACACATATAAGGATGCCAGAATCGCACGCTATCTCATGGGTTAGCCAAGGTCGCACGCTATAAAACCACATGAGGCAGCCAAAATCGCACGCTACCCTTATGTCGTCCATCGCACATATCGCACCAATCGCACCATCGGAGTGGTCACGAAGACCGACTCCCCGTGTGTGTGAGGACTCTTGGGGTTTAGCCAGAATCGCACGCCATCCATGGGTTAGCCAAGATCGCACGCTATATAAACCACATAAGGCAGCCAAAATCGCACGCTACATAGCACATGGTAAATACCACATCGCACATATCAGAGCAGTTATTGAAACTGAACTCCCACTGTGTCCATATCCCCTTATGAGTAAGCCAAGATCGCACGCTATGATACACATACAGTTGAGCTAACAACTCTCAATGAGTCGTGAACCTCCTTTCTTTCTTTCGCAAGCCATCCTTACTCTCATTCATTCGTTTATGCTCATATTCATTCATTACATTCCTCTTTTCATTATCTTCCACTTTACGTTACTAAATACTTTCATACATTCTTTAACGTTCAACGCAAAGCCAAGGAAGACATACATACATAATAAGGAACATACACATAATCATAAACATACATCATCACCATACAGGCATCATCATACATACATAACACACATCTGACATATAATGCATCACACGTACCGCGAGGCATACATCACACATAACCTCATACACATCATCGTCGTCAACTCATCATCATACATCGTTTTGCATCATCCATGCCCATATTATCATCTACAACCCCGAGGGTCCGAGTCTAAGTCCGCACTTTCAGAAAGTCAGACAACACTACGGTCAATTGGGCGTATGGATACCCTTCAGTCGCCTGGCCTCCATGCGACGGGCCATTCATCCTGGTGACTAACCCTCCGTTCGGGCGACTGGACATTCATTCGGGTGAATAGACCTTCATTCGGGTGACTGGACCTTCATTCAGGTGACTGGACCTTCATTCGAGTGACTGGACCTTCATTCTCCCTCCAGTCGGGTGACTGGCCTTCAGTCTCCCTGCATTCAGGTGACTGGCCTCAGTCTCCCTCCATTCGGGTGACTGGCCCTCAGTCTCCCTCCATTCCGGTGACTGGCCTCCAGTCTCCCTCTATTCGGGTGACTGGCCTCCAGTCTCCCTCCATTCGGGTGACTGGCCTCCAGTCTTCCTCCATTCGGGTGACTAGCCTCCAGTCTCCCTCAATTCGGGTGACTGGCCTCCAGTCTCCCTCCATTCGGCCGAATGGCCTCAGCTGATGCAGAATGCAGTTCATCCCGACTGCAGCCGAGGGTTTTTGGCCTCCAAACTCATCTAAACCCATTTTAAGCCCAAATCGACCATCCTAAGCCTTAGGGAAACATACCACGACCTCAATCAAGCATAACCAAGCAAGAAATCTAGCCCCAAACAAATCATACACATACACAAAAGCATAAAAACGGGTTTACACCCAGAAACTCGGAAAAGGGTTTTCAGATGCGTTCCAGCCCCAAAATCAGTCAAAATCGTGTAAGAGAGGGGTCCCAGAACTCACCTTAACGATCCCGTCGAGTAGAGCTTCGATTTGACATGCTACACGTCGATCTTGGCCGCTGGAACCAACCCGAACCAACACTTCTTCTCTTTTTTCTCCTTCTCTTCTCCTCTCCTATCTTTTTGGCTAAAATGGTAAGAATGGGGTGTCTTCACCCTTATATACTCCCATTCATCAAAGTTTCTCTCGTTGGCGAGCTTGGTCCCTTGACTTTGGCTTTATTTCTTTTTCTTCTTTTGTCGGCTTCAAAGAAAATTTCCGGGCGTTACATTAGCTGATATGCTTTCACCCGAATCAGCTCGGGCCTCTCTTTCCGACTAAGGGCATCAACCACCACGTTGGCTTTGCCCGGATGATAATGGATCTCACCATCATAATCCTTTATAAGTTCCAACCACTGCCTCTGCCTCATGTTCAGATCTTTCTGCTCGAAGAAGTACTTCAAGCTCTTGTGGTCAGTGAAAATGGTGCACTTCATCCCATAAAGATAGTGCCTCCAAATCTTTAGTGCAAAGACCACGGCTGCGAGCTCCAAGTCATGAGTAGGATATTGACCTCATGAACCTTCAACTACCATGATGCATAAGCTATAACCTTCTCTCTTTGCATTAACACACACCCTAACCCTGAGTAGGAAGCATCAGAATAAAACACCAGATATTCGCTTCCATCGGGTAATGATAGAATAGGAGCTTGAGTCAACCTCGCCTTCAATTCCTCGAACGCTTTCTCTTGAGCTTGACCCCATACAAACTTCACATCCTTCCCGGTCAACTTAGTCAATGGAGAAGCAATCTTAGAGAAGTCTTGGATAAACCTCCTATAGTAGCCCGCCAAACACAAGAAGCTACGAATCTCGGATGGCGTCTTAGGAGACTTCGATTGCATCACTGCCTCCACCTTAGTCGGGTCCACCATAATCCTGTCGGGATTCACCACATGACCCAAGAATTGAACTTTGCGCAACCAAAACGTGCACTTGGAGAACTTAGCTTACAACTTCTCTTTCCTCAAGGTCTCCAAAACCTCCCGAATATGACCGGCGTGCTCAATCTCACTCTTCGAATAAATCAGGATATCATCAATAACACAATCACTGATCTATCCAACTCGGACGACACACCCATTCATCAGATCCATAAAAGCAGCTGGCACATTGGTCAAACCAAAAGACATTACAAGAAACTCGTAGTGACCATAATGTGTGCGGAAAGCTGTTTTAGGGATATCTTGTTCCTTCACCTTCAACTGATGGTAACCCAATCAAAGATCTAATCTTGAGAACCAACTGGCACCTTGAAGTTGATCGAACAAATCATCTATCCTCGTTAAGGGGTATCGGTTCTTCACTGTCAACTTGTTCAGCTCGTGGTAGTCAATGCACATCCTCATACTACCGTCTTTCTTCTTCACAAACAGGACCAGGGCACCCCAAGGGGAGATACTCGCCTAATAAACCCCATGTTGATTAACTCCTGTAGTTTTTCCATAAATTCTTTCATCTCTGTCGGGGCTAAGCGATACGATGCCTTTGCAACAGGTTGGGCACCCGGTATCAAGTCAATCTAGAACTCGATCTCTCTATCAGGTGGCACTCCTGGTAAGTCTTCTGGGAACACGTCCGGAAAGTCACACACAACCGGTACATCAGAAAGTTATGGTGTTGGCGTATCCACATCCTTTATATAGGCCAAGTAGGCACTACATCCACGCCTCATACACTTTTCTGCCACCGCCATTGAGATCATTTTCGCGATCGTCGTGACCCGATCCCCGTAAATCGTCACCAAACTCCCATTAGGTGCTATCAATGGAATCATCTTCTTATGACACACAATGTTCGTCTCGGAGTCCGCCAACCAATCCATTCCAAGAACCAAATCGAAACCACCTAAGGTCATCACGAACGGTCTAACAGGAAACTTATGACCTTCTAGCTCCACATCGTAGTTCTCTATCATCTTCAAAATCCTGGTAGACTTACCTATGACAGTTTCTACGTCAAAGGGGGCATCAACACGTCTACTACTAATAGGCACCTTAGCACAGAAAGCAGTAGAAATAAAACTTTTACCGGCACCCAAATCAAATAACACAGAAGCTAAAGTTTGGTTCACTAGAAACGCACCGGACACGACGTTAGGGTCCGTTCTAGCTTCCTCCTATTTCATAGTGAATGCCCTGGCGCTCGCCCTTGGCCCTTCACCTCCATCTTCCTCGCCCCAGAACTCTCAGCCCTCGGCTTCTTACAATCCCTGCTCATGTTACCCTCTTCACCATAGTTATAGCACCGGACCATACGACCGTCCATTGCCATGTGCCCCGCCTTCCCACATTTGAAGCACAAGTTCGACCTGAACCTGCACTCCCCACTATTCTCCCTTCCACACTTGCGACACCTCTTCGACCCCGCACTTGATGTGACCATACAACGGTCATCCACTCGTGCCTTCTTATTACCCGTCGAGGCATCACCCCGACCAAACCTCTTCCCCTGCCAGTTTTGATCACCACCGCTCTTCTTGCCACCTTCAATCACCCTACCACAGCTCTTTCGTCATATAGCCTCCCTGCCAAATCCACCGCCGACCTAAACGTGCTCGGTCGGGCGGCAATCATGTGCCTGCGAATATCCACTGGCAATCCCTGAATATACCTCTTGATCTTTCGAGACAGAGGTTTCACCTGATCCGGCACCAGACGTGCCATTTCGTTGAACTTTGTGCTATACTGCTGGTGTGTCATGGTTCCCGCCTCCAGCTGTAGGAATTTCTCTTAACCTTATCCATTTCTCTATAAGGACAGAACTCCTCAATTACCAACTTTTTCAGTTCAGACCATCTCATTCTCCCAATGGCCCTGCTACCCTCGGCTTGGACTATATTGTCCCACCAGCACAGAGCCGAGTCCACGAATGAGTGGGTAGCGAACTTCACCTTCTGGTCCTCCCGGCACTCGCTGATATCAAAAACAACCTCCATTTCCCTCACCCACCGGTGAGCAGCAGCAGTAGTGCCGTTTCCATCAAAAGTTGGGGGCTTGCATCTCTTAAACGCCCCTAGTTACAGCCTCGTGCCGCCTCCTGCACAGGCTCTTCTTCTTCCTCTTCCTCATCATCAGAGGGAACCGTTTCAGGCTCCGATTGTTCCCGTCCTCCCGAGGACCTGTTTCTCTCCTTTCTTTCCCCTTCTCGTACAACCTTGATAACTACAGTCACTACAGACGGTAAGATCGTCTGCATGACTTGATAAACTTCTTCAACAACAGCCGCCTTTACTGAGGCTCTCAAATTGGCGCTTTCGTCACCACCCTCCGGATAAGGGGTCTCTGGTTCTTCATGGACCACCTTTTCAACTCTGGGTCTTCCTCTCTTGGTTCGCGGCTCAACACCAAGCCCATCACGACCACCTTCGCGAGAGGCTTTCGAAGATCTACCACTAGCCATTCACACACACACTGAAAGATTCAAACACCAAGATGTCATTCAAGAGAACAACTTAGTTTATGTCAAGTATAGTAAGTCTCTAATTATAGTGGCCAGTTGTGATTAGCCACTTACTTTACTCTTCATACCCAAGCATTACCTGTCCTGACTATTAGTGTTTAAATCTACATACAACACATAACCACATACCATGCGCACATAAAACCGGTTACATTACGAAAATGCCTGATGGCACGCAGCTACTCAGATTGGCATCCCTTCCCTTTCCGTCCCATTCTCAGTTTAAGTTAAGGTTTTTTTGAAAAATTACCATTTCACTTAAATTGGCTCTGAACTAATTGTTAAGGCCTCGTTCCGGGACGCTTACAGCTGGTAAATCATTGCACATAAAACATAGAACTTACATTTAATCATTCATAAAACGTGGCCGCGGAAACATAAAAATAACTTTTCCTATCATTAAAATGCTTTTGCAAGTTAATACAAGCGTTCATTTCAAAACATCATTCGTTCGCATTACAATGCAAAAACATTAACAAAAAATGCCATCCAAAAGAGCTGAGGAGCCACCTCGTGCCATCCTTAGCAATCAATACCTGCCAATTGGAAACATATCAAAGTCAGTGTTGCTGAATGAGTTCTAGTTTTATAAAATAAAACATACTTTTCTTTCACTAAAACCGTTCTTTATGTTCATGCAATCATACATCATACGTACACATAGATAATATTATTATCTTAATGTTCGTTAACTTCCGTTCATTCATTCTCTTACTTTCATTCGTTCGCTCATCATTACGTCTTTTCCTTTCGTCATCACCATGAACTTTACCCTTCATTCTCGTGGTACTGGATCTAAGGCTATAAAAGACCTTCATCGGTGCTGCTCGACACCAAATGGTCACAGTACCTAAGGTAAAGTTCAGGTATACCTTATCATATGCTATGCCCTTCATTCTCGTGGTACTAGACCTAAGCCTATAAAAGACTTTCATCGGTGGTGCTCGGACCAAATGGTCACAGTACCCAAGGCATGTAACAATGGTTCATACGTATGATCAATCACAAAGAAAGACCCCGATATGTATCCTCCAGGGTAGCGAACCACAAAACCGTTGGGCTAGCACCTAATGGCGTCGGTCCCGACATACAGTGCTTGCAAGACTTTCATTACTCATCGTTATTAATGCATGCATTCTTACTTCATGTTCCTCTTTCATTATCTTTCACTTTACGTTACATAATACTTCATTACATTCATTCACATTCAACGCAAAGCCAAAGGAAAGATAAACATACATCATAAAAAAAAACATACCATAGATAGTCATCATTATCATATAGGGCAACATCATACATAGCATACATCATGCATAAACATGAAACATCATCATCATCATGCCCAACCTGCTCTCTAAGGCCTCAACAGTCATCTTACTTGAACTTACAGGAACCTTTATGTCCAAACTTACATCTGCACTTTCCCCCGAAAGTCTGAAGTTAAACTACACTTCTCCTCGGGTGCAACAGCCCTACTCGGGCGTATGGACACCCTTCAGTCGCATGGCCTCCATGCGACTGATCATCATACGATTGAACCAATGCGAAAGAACACTCATGCGAATGAACACCCAATCGTACGAATGGACTTAATGCGGATGGACCTTATGCGAATGGAGCTAATGCGGATGAGCACTTATACTACTGGACCCTCAATCGCCTAAATCCCCATGCGACTGGCCCCAATTGTGCGAATGAACTCTCAATCGTGTGAATGGACCCCAATCGCACCTCATTCGGTTGTATGGCCTTCATTCGGTCGCCTAGCCCTAGCTGATGCAGAATGCAGTACATCTCGAACCTAATCTGCCATTTTCGACCTCCAAGCATCCAAACTCATTCTAAGCTCAAATCCCCATCCTAAACCTTAGGAATGCATACCACAACACCATTCAAGCACACACAAGCTCAAAAGCAAGGCTCAAACGCATCATACACACATATACACATACGCATACGGGTCACACACATACACACTCAAAAACCCGATTTTCAGATGTGTTTCAGACCCAAATCATTCAAAATTTTTAAAGGAGGGGTCCTAGAACTCACACAAGCGACCACAACGAGAAGAGCTTCGATTTGACCCGCTTCTCAATGATTTTGGCTCACTCGAACCAACCCGAACCTACTTTTCTCCCTTTTTCTCTTCTTTCTCTCTTCTCCTCCTTCTTTGACTAAAAATATGGATGTGGGGAGAGGGTAATGGCTACCCTCTCCTTTATTATACCCCCACTTACCCAACTTTTTGTCGTTGGCGAATTTGGTCCCTCGACTTTGGACTTTATTTCTTTTCTTCTTTATTCGTCGGCTTCAAAATAAATAAGTAACCGGGTGTTGCATAATATTTATAATAACACAATGGTTATTTTTGTCATTGTTTTTTTATAGTTATATAAACTTGTTATTTATCATTGTGTTTATAATTAAAAATACATAATGATATATTTCACCAATCTATTTTGACAACTTATATTGTTCAAGATAACGCAATGATAATAAAAAAACATAATAAGACATTATGTTGTTTTGTTATTGTTTTTAATGTAATAGATTAATTAGGTGTTACTTTATTTGTATTTTATATAGTACAGATGCAAAATTGTTATTCTACCATTATATTTATTTAAAATTTATCATTTTAGAAAAACACAATAGTATTCAGAAAAATAAAAGAACAAACATAAATACACAATGAGTTGTACTAAAGATACAATGACGACACATAAGCTTAAAAACATAAAAAATATTAATTATCTTTTTATATAAAAAAGTTATACTTGTTTTAAAGATAAAAAACACTTATTTATGGTCTATTTTATAAAAAAAATGATATCGTACATAAAAGTTATGAATATTTAAAAAAAAGTAGAGTAACTTACAAAAAGACAACAAAAATATATCACTTTAACAAATTTTTTCCTTCAAATTAATCTCAACCAATAATTAAAAAGAATAATAGTTGAGATTACTTATTACACTTTTTAGTTTTAAATGCTTTTTTATCTAAACATTTCTTTAATTATTTTAGTAATATATATTCAAACTATATTATGTCCTATTACCCATAACCTGTTTTATCTATTGTTTTCTTCTTATCGCCTTAACCCAACAAATTAGTAAAGTGTCAGCAGAAATATGTTTTCAGTATTTAAGCAAATCAATCTAGAAATTAAATTCAATTATTTTAGTACAAAAAATCTCTCTCATATTGTGTGACCCATGCCGAGAAAAAGTGTGACCCATGCCGAGAAAAAGTGTGACACACAAACCCTTCATTCTCATTAGAGTTTTCTTAGGGTGTTCGATTTTAATTTAATGTATGTCTTATATTACGGGTGATAGTTGTAAGTAAATGATAAGAAAATTTATGAATATTGTACCATGATTTTTCATATTAGGAAAATACGTTATAATCCTAATAAAATTTTTACTATTTTTAAGAGTGATTGTGAGTGGATGTGAGAGAAAATATAATAATAAATATAAAAAATATTATTTAATTAAAAAATAAAAGAAAATAATAATTTTATTGTAAATATTAGGATGGGAATGGAAAAACTTGTATGAATGTTCGCACAAGTAAATAAAGTATACGCATAGGTGGGTCTAAGGATATTATTATTGTTATTATTATTATTATTACTAAAGTATGATCCACATATGCAGATTATACACATATTTTAAATTCAATATTATGAAAGTGAAATGTGATGGAGAAGATAAATGGAAGGTGACAAAACAAAACCATCTCATAACCACTCATGTTTCATTTCTTTGTAACGAGTGGGGAACTTCATTATTGCCTCCCATCCACTATATGTCTTCATAAATCTTGGTCCATTTAGCTTTATTAATTTTCTTTAATATTAAAGCACTTTTTAATATTTTATTACATATGTTTATATATTCTATAAGCAACTCAAAACACATGTAAAAATAACATAGTTCTTTCATTTTGTTACACAAATGTGTAGAGAGATATAAGTATCCATTTTCTATGAAATGTATTTTCTCCTCTATTTTTCTATGTCAATCCTGATTGTTAGTATTTAGATGACGGTATATTTTTTCACCTTACAGACCTGATGGGGATATGACGGTATATATACAAACTAACATCTTCGACAGTTAAATGCAAAAGGTGATGTTATAAACCTCACTCGGCTTGCGGCATGGCGAAGGTGATAACTTAGGTTCATATATAATTGGAAGATAAATGAGAATGCTATATATTATTGTAATATTATGAATAAACATGCACAAACATACCAAACATAACAAGCAAAAATAGCCTTAAGCAAGATACCAAACGTAACAAACAAATAATAATCCGAGATACAATTCAATATCAATCAACAAAACAATAGTACGATTAACATAAATTATATTTCTAATATTTAATAGAATGAATAGTCATTTTTCTTGTTGATACATATGTACCTAGTTAGAATCTTAATGTAAAATGTCTATCATGTCTTACATATATGTAATTGAATGGGTATGAATAAAATACAATATGTGATTGATGCTTATAATGTTTAATATTTCATTGCTTATTGTGTGATAATTAATAATGAACTAACTATATAGCTTTGTAGTTGTTGTACATATTTTTTAGTTAATAATGATTGAGAAATGTGTTCAAACTTAATTATATGAAGTACTCATGCGAATGGACTATGCTAATGGACCATACGCATTAGTACTTCATGCTAATGGACCAGTCGCACGACTGAACCAGGAGACTGGATGAGTCGCACGATTGAGACATAAGATTGACTCAGTCGCACGACTGAACCTTCAGTCGTGCAGATGGATCAATGGCATGATTCAGTCGCATGACTGAACCATGCTAATGGTTTAATCGTACGATTGGATGACCCTAATCTATAAATACCACCTAATTCATGGAAAACCGGAAGAATTTGAATACCTACGCACATAATCGTACCCTAGCCGTCAAGAGACTCAAGAAAACCTGTTCCAAGTTCATATATCGTAGTTGATCGTGTTCTAATCGTTCTTAACGTTTCTTTAATCGTTAGATTGATCTGAACTGTGTTCTCCCTTATTGGATCGCCAATCAAATAGGATTCTGCACTATTTGATATTGTATACGCGTAGAATCAGTTAGTACTCTGTTGTACACAGTCCCCTAACGAGTGGTATCAGAGCGTTGGCTCTTGATTTTGCGTGTGATTCGATCAGTTTGGTGTAAAAATCACGTTTTTCATTCAAAAACACCATCTTTTGAGTAAAACAGTGTTTTCGACGTCTCCAGATCTAAAAGTTCACATTTTCGGCTTACAGCAGATTAGGGTTCGTGAAAAATCGTATTTTTGTGTCAAAGTACCAAAAACCTTCGAATTTTCAAGACCAGCAGCCTTCAATCGCACAATTGACTCAATCACACGACTGAACTCAATCACACGACTGAACTCAATCGCACCTCACATACACACAATTGAACTCAGTCGCCTATCCATTCATACGACTGAACAATCTCATTCGCATTTTCATTTGCATTTGCCCAATCACACGACTGTTCATCCGCATTTGTCCAATCGCACGATTGGCTCATCCACATCTGTCCAATCGCACGATTGGCTCATCCGCATTTTTTCAATCGCCCGATTGACTCATTCGGACCTTTCCATTCGCATGAGTGAGTAAGTCTTGTCAAAAGATCAAAGTTTAACGAAATGGAAGATCAGTACTCAGCGTTTACTGCCGGAAGGGACTCTCGTATCCAGAATCTATTGCTTCTAGAAAATGAAATTGGGAATCACAATAAAACCCCTAAACTCATAACGTTAGATGATTACCCACAATGGAAGCAAAGGTTCGAGATATACCTAAATAGAGTTGATCCTAATGTATGGAAATCAATCGAGACAGGTTATAGCATGCCGGTTGGTGTTGATGGGGTTAAACTTACTTTGGGCGGCATGACTGATAGCTAGAAGGTGAAATACAATGCATAAAAGAAGATGTATGCTTTGTTGACTCAGTCAATTCCTAAGGATATATTTCATTAGTTTTCTGAGAACAAACAAGCCAAGAAGTTATGGGAGGCTCTGGAAAAACGGTATAACGGGAATGCAACGTTGAAGGCATTAAAGGCAAAGGCTCTGAAGAAAGAGTTTGATAACTTCTCTTCGATAGGAAAAAAGAGTCTGGATGACATCATTGACCGATTTTACTACTTGATGAGTGAGCTGCACACTCATGGGGTAACCACGTCCATGGAAGACAAGGTGTCAAGTTTTGCAGATGGATTGCCAGAGAAGTGGGTCTCGTTTGTGTCAAATCTAAGATAGAATGATATGCTGGCGAAGTTGGATATTAATGATTTCATTCTGAAGCTAAGAGAGGAAGAATTGAGGATGAAGTACAAGTCTTAGAAAGGATCATACGATCAGATTCTGTCACTTTATAACTCATCTCCCACTCCAACAAGCTCAGGAGCACCACTTCAAACGACATTTGTGTCTAGTTCAGCAGCTCCTTCCTAAGCCACTACTTCAAGATCTGACACATCAGGGTCATCTTGCACCCAATATATGGCACTTGAAGCAAATACTACGAAGTTGAAGACCGAGAATCTTAGTAATATTACTTCTAGAAGTGGCAAAGGAGCACATGAATCTTTTAGCAACGGTCGTTCACTCTTGTGATGGCCTAGTTACGGGGAAGATTGGAAACTACCATCTCGCAGATGAAGATTACGAGCAGGTGGATGAAACTAAACTCGAAAGAATGTATATCATGTGGGCATTGGCTAGTGTTGTCCGGAGGGCAAAGAAGTTTGTGAAAAAGACTGGACAAAACTTGATAGCCATAAAAGACACTACCTTTGGTTTCGATAAAACCAAAGTTACCTGCTTTAACTGTGGAGAGAAGGGGCATTTTAAATGTGAATGTGTTAACCCCAAGAAGACAGGTAATGGTAATCCATTCTCAACCTTCAATCGTTAAGACAAACCCACAAATGGTGCTACCTCATCAAGCAAGGACACTAAGGCCTTGACTGCACAAGACGACGAAGGGCAAGATTGGACCTTTCGTTTTGTATCTCCAGGAGAATCTAACATTGCTTGTGTTGAGGTTTTGGATGATGACTCTTCAAGCGAAGGTGAAATGGAAGTGGAACTAGTGATATCAAATAATGAAGATACTGCGAATGTGGTCAATCACGTGAGTGAAGATGGTCTCCGAACAACTTGTTCAGAATCACAACACCCGAACAGTCAAACTCTACTTTGATGGCTGATTCAACCGAATCTTCACAGGGTGTCCGCTATAGTGCTACTTACAAATACCTGGATTGTTGATAGCGGGGCATCAAGGCACATAACTGGGAACCTGTCTTTCCTGTCAAATGTCAAACAAATTAAAGGAGGACACGTTTCATTTGCTGGAAATAAAGGAGGATATATCACTGCACAAGGCGAAGTAGGAAACCAGAAAGTGAAGTTTGATAAGGTAAACTATGTTCAACAACTTCAAAATAACTTACTCTCTGTCTCCTAGATATGTGACAAAGAATTCAAGGTTGTATTTGACAACAAGAAGTGCTATGTTCTGAAAAAGGACTATATCATCCCGGAGGACCAAGTTTTAATGTCAGATTCAAGATATAACGATTCATATGTTTTGGACCTATCTAAGGCCTCCACAACCGGTCATAATGTACAATGCTTCTTGTCAAAGGCAACAGATAAAGACTCCATCTCTTGGCATAGGAGAATGGGACACATTAATCCACAAAAGTTGAATCACTTGATCCAGAATGATCTAGTGCGTGGAGTAAATGTTAGGAAATTCCAATTACCGGATTTTTGTGCCGCATGTAAGAAAGGGAAACAGACAAAGAAGTCTTATAAGGCAAAGAAAGTTCACTCAATTGACCTGCTCTTGAGCTTCTTCACATGGATTTGTTTGGCCCAATTAGTACAAAGAGCATTACCGGCAATTTGTACTGCTATGTAGTTACGGATGATTACTCAAGATTTTCTTGGGTGATGTTTTTGAAATCCAAATCAGCGACATTTGAATCATTCAAAGAGCTGGTAACTACATTGGAGTCACTCTACAAGCTTAAGGTAAGGCAAGTTCACTCAGACAACGATACCGAGTTCAAGAACTAGCGGATGGAGGCATTCTGCAAGGAAAAAGGAATTGTGCACCGGTTCACATCTGCCTACACTCCTCAAATGAACGGTGTTGCTGAGAGAAAGAATCGAAGCTTGATAGAGACAGCCTGGACGATGCTAGGAGACTCGAAACTTCCTATCCAATTTTGGAACGAGGCAGTAGTTAACGTATGTTACACCCTCAATCGAGTTTTGGTGGTAAAACGTTATGGTAAAAATGCTATGAGTTGCTCCAACGACATAAACCAAATCTAGAGTACCTTGAACCATTTGGCGCACCATGTATGCTACTGAAGAAAACTCAGTCAGGGAAGTTCATCGAGAAGGCCGAAGAAGGAATTTTCTTTGGATACAACATACCTTATAAGAGAGTTTATAATAACTCAAAGGGTCAAGTAGAAGTGTGGTGCAACATTGATGTATAGAGATACACCACCCCCTTGCTAGAAAAGGACCCTCATTCTTTTTTGACTATGATGGATTCTTTAAGTCCTTCAACATCCCTCTCTCCCCTCCTGAGGATGAGTTATTGACCAAAATGATGTACGATGTGTTAAATACACCATCACTAGACTCGAAAACCTTAGCTTCACAAGTTGAGTCTTCTAGTTCTTCAGGAGGAACACTTGAGATAAGTGACTCCTCCTCTGATGATGAAGACGTGGCAAATGATTAGGTGGATCAGGAGGAATAGGTTCCTACTACTACAAGTACACAAGCATCTGATGTTGATGCCTCAAACACTTCTGAACCTCACACTCCCACTGCCTCAGATACTGAACCTGGTGTTCATAATCTGGATAATGAGGTATTTGTACCACCACTCCTGGAACACGACTAAATGTTTGTCATCCTTTGGACAATGTCATTGGAGATGTTCGATCAGGAGTACATACAAGAAATCAGCTATACTTAGCTGATTATGCCTCTGTGATGGAAAAGGGATATCTTCACGATGGTGCGTATCGATGTTTTGTATCTCAATTTGGGCCAAAATATGTTAGTGAAGCCCTAAATGACGAGGCATGGGTGAGTGCCATGCAAGAAGAACTTATTCAATTCAAGAATTTAGGAGTATGGACACTGGTGGATAGACCTAAAGGTGCTAAGGTCATTGGCACCAAATGGGTCTTAAAGTGCAAGAAATATGACCAAGGGGTCATAATAAGAAACAAGGCTCGGCTTGTAGTTCAAGGATTTCGACAAGTCGAGGGTATTTATTACAATGAAGTGTTTGCACCTGTGGTGAGAATGGAAGCAATCCGTATCATCCTAGCGTGTGCATCATACATGAAGATTAAAGTTTATCAATTAGATGTAAAGAGTGCATTCCTTCATGGTGAAATCCAAGAGACAGTGTATGTCAATCAACCTGAAGGATTTGAGGATCAATATCACCGGGACAGAGTTTACAAGCTGGATAAGGCTCTCTACAGGCTCCACCAAGCCCCAAGAGCATGGTATGAAAAGCTCTCGACTCATCTTGTGAAACACGACTTTCGCAGAGGAGTGATTGACTGTACGCTGTTCATCAAAGAAAAGGATGGTAACTTTCTTCTAGTTTAGATCTATGTTGATGACATAATCTTTAGTTCCAAAAATGAAGCATTATGTAAAGAATTTGAAGTAGTAATGAAAGCTAAATTTGAGATGAGTGCCATGGGAGAGATGAAGTTCTTTCTCGAGTTACAGGTGGATCAGACACCAAAGGGGATATTTCTACATCAGACCAAGTATGTAGGCAATATTCTCAATCGGTTCGATATGGAGAATGCTTCAACAGCTGGGACTCCACTGGCTACAAACCATGATGTGGCACCCGACAAAAATGGTGATCTGGTGGAGGCTACCATGTACCGAGGAATGATCGGATCCCTCCTGCACCTCACTGCCTCATGACCTGATATCATGTATGCGACCTGTCTCTGCTCCAAATATAAGGCGAAACCGAAAGTCAACCATCTTATAAGAGTCAAAAGGATATTTCGTTATCTGAAGGGTACTCCAACACTTGGGTTGTGGTATCCTCATGTCGATGACTTTGAGCTTACAGTGTATAGCGATTCAGATTATGGCGGCTGCAAAATGAACTACAAGTCAACATCTGCAGGATGCCAATTCTTCGAGAGAAGTTTAGTCACTTGGTAGTGTAAGAAGCAGACATCGGTTGCTCTGTCAACTTGTGAAGCTGAATACGTTGCTGCTGTAAGCTGTAGTTCACAAATCATCTGGATTCAACAACAAATGCGGGACTACGGTTTGAAATTCTCTAACACTCCTATATTTTTTGATAATTCTACTACAATAGCCGTAACTAAAAATCTTGTCCAACATCCACAAATTAAACACATCGGAACTAGATATCTCTTTATATGTGATTGTTTTGAAAAGAATTTAATCGATGTAGTTAAAATTAATACGGACTTTCAACGCGCTGACCTCTACACAAAAGCTTTTGATAAACCAAGATTTTTATATCTATTAGAGGTCAACGGGGTGAAAAAGAAAAGTGAAGTGATTGCAGAAGATGACAGTATATAATCCGACGAGTAGAGTTATTTTTTATTTTTATTTTATTTTATTCTATTTCTTCGCCTATTAAAATTCAAAACGCAAAAACATTTTCATTTTTAGAATTTTAGGGGGAGAATAGGTTAGATTAGTATTATTTATTAGTTTTATTTATTACTTAAAAAACAAGGGAGGAGGATAACTTAGCTAAAATGAAAGAAATCAAATCTGTGATACTGATTCAACGAATTTGGAAAATGATAGTACACAGGGAACAGATTATTTGGGACTTTAAAAGGTTTAACTACTTATGATACAAAATTCAAAGGTAAGTCTGAATAGTCAAAGCAAAAGAAAAGAAAATATGATAGTTAAACTAGTACGCTACTATGGTAACACAGAGAAAGTAGACCTAGAGGTTGTTAGATCATTAGATGATGTGTCGGTAGATTCAACACAATAGATAAGTAGACCTCATTGGTGATTTCAAGCTCAAACTAAGTTGTTCAACAAGTTGTGGGTTCCTATCTTATCCCTGGTTAACACAATCAATGAAGTTCCAATAAGGGGTGAAGAGCAAAATAAACACCACAAATGTGTGCGAGTGACCATAAAATATGAGCAAAGCACATGCAAAATGTTAAAAAAACAATCAGGCTAATAACCTATGTTGTTGGTGTGATATGTGCAAAAAGAAAATAATTGCTCAAACAAGAAGATAGGTTGTGTGCCTCTCTGCTCTGCGGTGGCACTGACCTGAGGATAAGCATATCCTAAATATTCTAGAATTCATTGTTGTTTGCGCCTCTCTACTGTGCGGTGGCACTAACCTGAGGCTTAGCATCACTTTGAATGCTCTTAGAATAGTTTCTTCTTGTAATATGCCCGTAGACCGCTCAAAAATCTCCTGAGGAACGTTGATTACCATATAAGCGTTGCTCATTGAAATAATTAAACCTTAAATCATGACCAATGTGTCAAAAATCTGTGTATGGATTTAAGAGGACAAGTATACTAATAATCATCGTGAGCTGCAGCTCTTGAAAGTCAAAATCATTAAGTGCATCTTGTAGCTCTAGTATGATTTCCTGAAATTACTGTTGACTATTAGTGAAAACAAGGTTCAAGCATCAAAATTGTTTATTAAAGTGTTCCAAGTGATTCTGATATACCTGTATGATTCTAAAAATGAATCGTACCAGAAATGATTAACTAGAATTGAAGCTGTGCTGTCCAGGAAGTAAAATCAATTAGAATTATTCTAATAGGTTGTATTTTATCTCTAATTAAAAATTAAAAATAATGTCTTGTTATAGTTCTTAATTTTAAAGTTGTTCTGTTTAATTTTAGTAAATAGTAAGGTAAGAGTCGGACTCAACAACTCGTCATAATTGTGAATCACTCACTCAAAAGGGTCACGTCTGAGGTGATCAAAACATTAAAAAAACTAAAATGAGTCACGTCTGAGGTGACAATTCGTTTTAAGTAAAAGGATCACGTCTGAGGTGATCAACTGTGTTTTCAAATTAGAAAGGTCATGTATGTGATGATAAGGTTTTGAAAGTGCATAAGGTCAAATGAACAAGTCAGAATCATTCGCACGACTGGACCATAAGTATGGACCAGTCGCAGGAATGGAGCATGAGATTGAATCATTCGCACGATTGGGTCATGAATATGAGCCAATCGCACGAATGGAGGTACCGACTGAGTCAGTAGCACGACTAAAACCTAGTCGCACGACTGACTGTGACCGACTGAGCGAGTCGCATGACTAAGCCCCAGTCACACAAATCAAGAGTGTGAATAGGTTCAGTCGCATGACTGAAGGAAACTCTAGTATAAATAGAGGGGGAGTCGGTCGCAGACACTCATCACCCAAAATTGCTCCTAAATCGCACGAAAGCAAGATTACTCTGCCCAAATTTCTTATTTGTGGCTTAGCGCCCAGTCTGTGAGACTAACCGATTTCTCTTCATTTCTATAGGTAATGGAAGACTAGAATCGACCAAAATGAACAGATTAATCTAGCCTTAAAGTTCAAATCGGTTCAAAACAAAACCGAGAAAAAACCTTCTAAATAAACCACTAGTCAATACTTAAATGTCAAATTATTTAGTACTAAGTGTTATTTTGATGGATTGCAAGTCCAATGAGACTAATCTGAACGTTTAAGATCAAGTACAGACCAATAATCGATTCTACAGTACCGAACAGAGACTTATGCGAATGGACACACCGATGAACTTCAATCGCATGATTAAAATGGGAAAATGAATCAATCACACGAATGAACCATGCATATGAATTCAGTCGCACGACTGGCCAACCGCCTAGAACAATATACGACTTAGTTGAGTCGCAGGTTCGTTCGCACGACTGAGCTCATTCACACACCTAAGACTCAGTCGGACTATCCATTCGCACGACAGAACAAAATGATTCAAGTTCATTAAATCAAGTGTTATTCACTTACACAAACTCTAACGTTTTATTTATCTTGTGAAACAGAAGCATGGCGAGTCGATGGACTATGAGCACAAAGCATAACCTTTGTGCACATCTGGACGTCACCTCCCGGAATGGCTCTGATTTTGCTAGGATTATCGCCTTCCTACGGATATCGAGGATCTTCAAGGCTATATCTACCCCGTGCACACCATATCGATTGATTCAGCAGGCGTTCTGGGAAAGTGCGATAGTCGATAGGTCTGCTGAACCGTATCGTATTAGGAGTACCATATTTGGTGAAGAGATAGAGATTAGTGAGGAAGAACTGATGAGGGTGTTAGAGTTGGGAGATGATAGTGACTATCCTACCAGACTACATCGACTAATAGTCACAGGTTGTTTTCTTCGGGCTAAGTACGCGGGGGACATAAACACAGGTGTTCTCAACAAGAGCAACATGTGCCCCCAACTTAAGTATTTAGCCCATGTTCTACTAAAGTGGATAGCCTCGAGGAAGGGAAGATTTGATGAGCTGTCTGATCAGATCCAGAATGCCTATGTGGCTTTGGTACTAAATCATCCATTTAGCTTCTCACAGATGATCTTCAACTACTGGGTCAAGAACCTAGAAGCCAAGGGTAAGGAGGGCTTCTGTATGTACCCACGGTTCCTCTAGATGATAATTGACTAGAAGCTTCCCTCGCTGCCTAAGGAGAGTCATGATGCTCTTACTCTTGAGGTCATGGATGACACCACCCTCAGGAGGATGAAGGTTTACCGGGGCAAGGAGGTGAAGCCCCTAGTGAGGAGGTTGTTTGGGCATCTGGTCCGGGATGACTATGTGGCTCCAGTGAGGAGGAAGTGGTGCCACGACGATAGTGATTCTGATGTTGAGCAGATTGCTCTACCCTCCGATGATTCTGACGGTGATGACCACGATGCTGATAAGGGAGGTGATGGTCAGGGTGGACCCGCGTCTTCTCCCATTCAACCTGATTCCCAGATGGAGGAGGAGGAGGATCTGATAAAGAGCCTCTGGTGCAAATGGTGGGGAGCCGTGTCGTAGCCACGGTGAGAGGGCTCAGGGCGGTTGGTGGACGCCAAGAGGAGTCCGAGGATGTCACTACAGCTGATACAGATCCTTTGTATACCCCGAACCCGCTTAGCAACCAAGAGGGAGCCACTATTTCTAAGGGCTCTAGGAAGAAGAGAATGGCTCACCCTTATGGCAAAAAGGGTAAGAGGCCAAGATTTACATTGACCACATTCACTCCCACTGCCACAACCACTACTACTGCCACAGCCACCACCACTACGGCCACTACCACCACCACTATCACACCCCCTACCACCATTTCCACTCTCCCATCCACCTCTACTACAGCCAACCCTTCACCATCCACTCATATCCCACCACCCATGTTCACCACAGCCACCACTACCACCACCAGCCACTAAGCAGGACCATCATCCCACACCACATTTACCACGGGACCCACTCTACCCTCCATCGGGGTAGAGGAACAACTGGAGGCTCTAAACCACATGGTGCTGAAGCTGTTAGCGGCTGATGAAGAAAAAGACTTCAACTAAGTCAGCTTGTGGAGCTAAATGCTACTCAAGCGTAGCAGATTGCCCAGCAAGCACAACAGATCTCCCAACTCCAGGAGCAAAATGACCAATAAGTGAAGAGATAGTGGAGTTGGAGGCCTCAAACCAATGATCATGCTAAAACTAAAGGGATCGAAAGATGAGCCTCTGAAGATTAGAGAGGGTGATGATGATGATGAGATGATGATGATGATGTGATGATGATGATGATGATGATGATGATGATGAAGATGATGATGATGATGATAGTGATGATGATGAGACTAGTGAAGATGAAGGGGGCCAAGGGGAAAGCAAGATGATGATAATGATGAAGAAGGAGATGCAACTGTATCTGCGTCATCTCAAGGTCAAGAGAGAAGGACAAAGAGAAATCAAGACCAAGGATCATCATCCTCTGCCCCACCTGCTGAGAAGCCTGCAATTCAAGACAAAAGTAATGCTTAGATGTCCATGTATTTGAAAACTTTTGTACTTGAATCTTGTATTAAAATTCTGTAATTAATGTTTATATCTTTATCAAAAGTTTGAATGTCTTGATTAATTATAATGATTGATGTGTTTTAAATGTATAAATCAAGCAGATCAAACATCTCAACAAGATGAATATGATGTTGCTCCCCATAGCAAATCAAGTCTCAACTCACAATGATTCTTGATTTGCAAGGGTAGTTAGAAGGTCGGGAGCTATACTCCCGAAGAAAATGAAATCACACATGACTTGACTGACGAGCAACTTGCTGAGATGTTCAGGCTAAACCCAGATGAGATTGTCAAATATGTGCCTACTTTTTATATGACAAGTGATGATGAGCTCAATGACGTAGTTGAAATAGAGATTGAGGATGTCACTGCTGAGCACTATCCAGAGTACACTGACTAAGAGGGCAATGTGGTCCCTAACTTGGGTAATACTCTCGGTAGTGATATATTTGACAAGCTGGAGGGGATGGAGAAAGTGTTTGAGAAGAAAGAGAGTCAAGCCCAAGCCTTAGATGCTAATGTTGACATCAAGAAGGCTGAATGGGCGGCTTGTTTTACTGAGATCCGAGCCCTACGCACTGCACAAAAGCCAAATGCCTACACCAAGTCATACAAAGTCAAAAAGCACCTAAAGGTGTTGGGCAAGATCATTTCACGGGTGTATTTTGAGGATCTAAATGTTTATGTAGTTAACAGAGAAAAGGGAATTGAGTACTTTAGATTCTCACATGATTTGAAGACTCTCCCTAGTTTTGAGCTCAACTAGCTGGCACGCCTAAAGTTGTTATATGCTAATCCGAAGAAAATGTCAGGCTGGTTTGAGGCTGCACTAAGGAAAGAATACCACGCCAGGTGGGTAAACTTCAGACCTCAACAACCGAATAGGTACATCAGAAGGTGTGAAGTGGATCCCATTTCGGGAAAGCCTAAGGTAGTGCTGAAGTGAAGTCCTCCGCATATAATGTCCAAAATATCTCTAAGGGAAATACCACAGGACTTCACTCCACACTTCAAGTGGTGTTATTATGATTGGAAACAGGTGAAGCACTCATAGTCTTACAAAAAGAGAGCAAAATGGAAACTATCCGGGTGTTCGACCCTATGTGGCTGACTAACTTGTCTGCAGACGATGTCTATACCTTATACAAGTGGCCACTATTCTATGACTCGCAAGATATAGTACAAGCCCTCTAGTTCTAGAATGTGATAAGACTCTGTTTTGCATTCGAGATACATGCCGGAGTTACAAGAGAGGAAAAGTACAAGAAATTTGAAGAGCTAATGAAGAATGTTAGACAATGATGTAAACTAGGTCCAAGGGGGAGTTTGTTGATACATATGTACCTAGTTTAGAAGCTTAATGTAAAATATCTATCATGTCTTACATATAGGTAATTGAATGGGTATGAATGAAATACAATATGTGGTCGATGCTTATAATGTTTAATATTTCATTGCTTATTGTGTGATAATTAATTGTGAACTAACTATATAGGTTTGTGGTTGTTGTACATAATTCTTAGTCAATAATGATTGAGAAATGTGTTCAAACTTAATTATTTGAAGTCCTCATGCGAATGGACCATATGCATGAATACTTCATGCTAATGGACCAGTTGCACGACTAAACCAGGAGACTGGATCAGTCGCATGATTAAGACATAAGATTGATTTTGTCGCACGACCGAACCTTCGGTCGTGCGGATGGATCAATCGCATGATTCAGTCGCATGACTAAACCATTCTAATGATTATTGGATGACCCTAACCGATAAATACCACCCAATTCATGGAAAAACATAACAATTCAAATACCTACGCACATAATCGTACCCTAGCCGTCCAGAGACTCAAGAAAACATGTTCCAAGTTCATAGATCACAGTTGATCATGTTCTAATTGTTCTTAACATTTCTTTATTTGTTAGATTGATCTAAACTGTGTTCTCCCTGATTGGATCACTAATCAAATAGGATTCCACACTATTTGATCTGATATACATGCAGAATTAGTTAGTACTCCGTCATACACGGTCCTCTAACATTCCATCATGTAATTTGATCATATTTGTTATTTTTTATTGTAGAAATGTGTTTACATCTACCACTCCAAAGTTATAAAAAGTCGTTATTTTCATCCAAAAACGTTAACTTCACTAATTTAATATATTTGATATGTAAATAAATATACATGTTAATAATGTATATCTTTACCCATCTTAAGTGTTTTGTTTGGTACAAATTCATCTTTATCTATGCTTAATTATGATTAATTTAAATTTTTTATTTTTGGATGGTTGCTTGATGATTTCAAAAGAAAAAGATAAGAAATACATTAAGTCTTTAGAAGTTTAGAGGTTGTTATGGTCATGACTGAATCAGTCAGGGCCACAACATGCATCAGACCCCTATTTCCTACGCATTATGGTCATGACTGATTCTGTCATGGTCATAACATGCATCAGGGCCTCCTTTTAAGACCTTCTTCTTCTTAATTTGGGGGGGGGGGATTTTGAAGGAAAAACCCTAGTTTTTCTCCATTCTTTTAGCAAATCTGAAGGAGTTCTTTCAAGAGTTCAAGTTAGTTGAAGATTAAGCATTTCAAAGAAAGATTCAACTCCACACAACCCACCTCTACTTATCTTTGGTTTGAAAATATCTAAATCTACCATGTTTCTTCCATTGTTATGAGCTTGGTTGTGGTTTTTGTAAGCCTCATGAGCTAAACACTCTTTATCACTTAGATTAGATGAAGCTTAGCATACTTTGACATATTACTTGTAACTTTTGGTGATGATTAGGCCATTATTAATTACAAGGCTATGAATGTTCTTCAATGATTATGTACACTTGTTGAAATTGGTGAAATGATGAATCTTGTAAGTGTTATAATCACATATTGTTGAAAAACTTTGTGTTTTAGAACATCTATTCATGAAATGCATATATTAGTGTATGCCTTATGGCAATTGATTAGGAATGGTAAATGATGGTTATTATCTAGTCCCTTTAAACAAGTGTGCATCCAAATAAATATGTTGTGAAAACTTTTGTGTTTGTTATGAATATCTCCTAATATTGTGTATGTGTAACCATACTAATGCGCATATTTATGATTCGTCTATTCATGTTAGGGCATTCATAATTGAAAGATTTACATAGCTATTGTTACATTACGCGTATTGAGGTGGTTATCATGTGTTTATTGTGCTAACTTTCCAAATATTTGTGGGGTTCATATCCTTGACGGGAGTCCTAACCATCTTCAACTTTGGCTTAATAATATCATTGGGTCTTTAGGGCATAACTTTAGGTGTCTATTATGTGTTTATCATCTTAGCTTTCCAACGAATTATAAAATTAGATAATCTTGGCAGAAGTTTAGTTTATATCCATGTTACATGTGTAGAAGATGATCTCACCATAAGTTCATGTATGTTGTCATTGTTTTGCTAAACGGATTCAAAATCTAAGTGATATCTTCCTCTAATTGATTATCTTTATCTTCGTTTACTTCCTTCATTAGTTTAATTATTAGCTAAATTAGTTGGTCATATTATTCACAAATCATATTTCGTCGGCTAGATAATGACAAAGATCTAATATTAGGAGCTTTTGTGTCCATAGATCGATAGTTGGTTCTTACAAAAAGCTATACTATTATTCGATTGGTACACTTGCCTATTGTCTGTGTAGTTAGTCATAAGGTGAAAATCATTTTTATAAATTTAAAGCTTCATTGTGTAAGAACTATTATCAAAAAAAAATTTATATATCAAAACACATGTCAAGTTTTTGGCGTCGTTGCCAGGGACACGACAATTCTGAGAACGATCCGAGTCATTACTTTAGCCAATCCTTTGTAGTTACTTAGTTAAGTTTAGTTAATTGTTACATTTGTCTTTCTTTACCCGTTTGGTAGTGTTTGTTTTTTCAGGAAGCTTATGTCCTTATCTTTACCGGTTAAGGATCTTGTAGAACCTTATTTTAAACTCGAAAAGGTAATCAAAAGAAACGTAAGGGCAATATCCTAAAAGGTTGCACAAGAAATCGAAGGTGAAGTGACGAGGCTATAATGCTCAAATGAAACCGCAAGTAAAAAGGAGGATACAAACGAAACCGAAAGTGAAGAAGAGCACACCGAAGACATAATGGCGGGGCAAGAAAATAGAAGAACAATCTATTGTTTTGCAAAACAATCTTTGGAAGGTGCAAGACCTAGCATCATATGACCGAATGTGCAAGCTAACAACTTTGAGATCAAATCAAGCATAATTCAAATGATCCAAAACGATTGTCAATTTGATGGTCGTCCGAATGATGATCCAAACTTTCACCTTGTAAACTTTCTTGAGATATATGATACCTTCAAGATTAATGGAGTTAGTGATGATGCAATTAGAATTTGGTTATTCTCTTTGTCAGTACGTGATAGAGTAAAGCAATGGTTGAACACACTTCCTGTTGGTTCCATCACCACTTGGAATCAAATGGCCAAACAATTCCTCTTGAAGTATTTTCCACCATTGAAAACCACTAGATTAAGCAACTTGATCACATCATTCATGAAAGATGAAGAAGAATCACTCTATGAAGCATGGGAAAGGTACAAAGATTCAATGAGAAAGTGTCCACACCATGGATTGGATCCCTGGTTTCAAATCCAAACCGTTTACAATGGGTTATGTCAGGAAAGTCTTCAGATTATTGATGCATCCGCACGAGGTGCGTTTTGGGATAAAACACCCGAGGAGGCACATGAGTTGATTGAAGATTTAGCCAACAACAGTTGTTCATGGCATGCTCCAAGAACCAGGCAACCAAGACAGGGTGTTCATCAAGTTGATACATATCATTCTCTATCTGCACAAGTTGAATCACTTAAAAATCAAATGAATCAAATCATGTAAACAGGGCTCAAGTTGTTTATGATATGTGTGGGGGGCCACATATAAATTCGGATTGCCATCAAAGAGAAATGTTTAACCCTCAAGAGCAAGTTGACTATATGGGAAGTCAAGTTCGTCCTCAAAACATCCCATGTAGCAACACATACAATAAGGGTTGGAAAAGTCATCCGAATTTCAGTTGGAAGACAAGTGGTAGTAACCAACCCCCGGGATTTCAACCAAAGCTAACATATCAAAACCATCAACAACAAGGCCATCAATCGTATCAACAACAAACTCACAATACATTCCTCCCTTAAAATCAAAATCAATATCAACAATTCCAACATCAAGGTTCAAGTAGTGGTTCACAACCGAAAAAGAAATCTAATTTAGAAGATATGATGGCACAATTCCTATCTACAGCGGAAAGTTGTCACCAAAGTTCGGAAGCTTGTCACCAACAACATGAGATGGAATTCAGAAACCATCGAGCCACAATGCAAAGTATAGAAGCTCAAGTGGGAGAAATTTCAAGGCAATTATCCTAAGGCAATAAGGTGGTCTTCCGAGTAATACCGAGCCCAATCCAAAAGCTCATGTAAAGGCGGTCATAACTAGAAATGGCAAGACCACTCATTCAAACCAAATGGAGAAAAGGAAGTTGAGGTTCAAGATGAGGTGCAACATGCTAAGCAAAGCCCATCAAGTACCGCATAAGTCAAAGAGCCATTGATAGTTTACAAGCCCACTATTCCTTATCCCGGTAGACTGGAAAAAGAAAAGATGGAAGAACAATATGGTAGATTTCTTGAACTTTTCAAACAATTGCATATTAAATTACCATTTGTTAAAGCTTTGTCACAGATGCCAAAGTATGCCAAGTTTCTTAAATACATTCTAACAAACAAGAAGAAACTCGAGGAGCTCTCACATGTGACTTTGAATGAAGAATTCTCAGCGGTTTTGCAAAACAAGCTACCCAAGAAAATGATCGATCCAGGGATATTTACTTTTCCTTGTTTAATTGGTAGTCTATTTGTTAGCAATGCATTAGCCGACCTAGGTGCTAGCATAAATTTGATGCATTACTCGGTATTTGCAAATTTAGACCTAGGTGAGACTAAACTGACCCGAATGAGCATCCAACTTGTTGATCGATCTGTGAAGTACCTTAGAGGCATAGTTGAGAACATGTTGGTTAAAATTGATAAATTTGTGTTTCCGGTTGATTTTTTTATTCTTGACATGGATGAAGATAAAAATATACCACTTATCTTAGGTCGCTCATTTAGCTACCTCTAGATCCTTAATTGATGTATGCAATGGTAAATTAACTCTAAGGGTAGATGAAGAAGAAGTGGTCTTTGATATTAAAAATTCCATGCAATATTTACAAAATCGGGATTATTCATTATATTTTGTTGATACTATAGATTCACATGTGGATAATTATTTGTAGGAAAGCTATGAAGAAAATGCTTTGGACACATAATTTCTTGTTTGGGGAAAACATTAACCTTTGTCACGTATAAATTGTGGATGAGTTAGCTTGCTCGTCAACCAATGAACCATCTGGATGTTCGGAAGTATTTGAAGTAATGGAAAGAGATGAAGCAACAAAGGCGAAACCATCTATTGAGGAACCACCATTATTGGACCTTAAGGAACTACCATCTCATTTGGAGTATGCCTATTTGGATGATGATTCCAAATTACCCGTCATTATCGCTTTCGATTTAACAAATGATAAAAATATGAAGCCTTTAGAGGTGGTAAAGACGCACAAGAAAACTATGGCGTGGAAGATCATGGATATAAAAGGAATACATCCTTCTTTTTTTACCCATAAGATCTTAATGTAAGATGATTACAAGCCGATGATGCAACATCAATGTCGCTTAACCATAACATGCAAGAAGTCATGAAAAAGGAAGTAATCAAGCTACTTGTCGTGGGCTTAATCTACCTGATGTTCGATTCCCCATGGGTTAGTCCGGTTCAAGTGGTACCAAAGAAAGGAGGCATGATGGTGGTGACAAATGACAAGAATGAGCTTATACCTACAAGAACTGTCACGGGTTGGAAAGTTTGCATCGATTACCGCAAGCTCAATGATGCAACAAGAAAAGATCATTTTCCTTTACCTTTCATTGATCAAATGTTAGAACGTTTATCTAGGAACATGTTTTATTGTTTTCTTGATGGTTTTTCAGGATATTTTCAAACTTCAATTGCACTCGAGGACCAAGAAAAGATGACATTTACATGTCCTTATGGCACTTTAGCATATAGAAGGATGCCATTTGGACTGTGTAATGCATCGACGACATTTCAAAGATGCATGGTTGCCATATTCCATGACATGATCGAAGACTCAATGGAGGTGTTCATGGCTGATTTCTCGGTTTTTGGAAATTCGTTTTATCATTGTTTAAGTAATTTGGAAAGGATGCTCTCAAGATGCGAGCAATCAAATCTTGTTTTGAATTGGGAGTAATGCCACTTTATGGTGAAGGAAGGCATTGTTTTAGGTCATAAGATTTCTAATGCGGGGCTAGAGGTAGATAGGGCAAAGGTGGAAACCATCTCAAAATTGCCACCATCTAACTCGGTTAAGGCAATAAGAAGTTTCTTAGGTCATGTCGGCTTTTATAGACGTTTTATCAAGGACTTTTCAGTAATTGCAAGACCTATGACCCAACTTCTTGAAAAACATGCACCTGTTGTTTTTAATGATGAATGCTTGGTTGTGTTTAATCTATTAAAAGAGAATTATAAATGCACCCATAATGGTAGCCCCAAATTAGAATCTTCTATTTGAACTAATGTATGATGCTAGTGACTATGCACTTGGAGCGGTTTTAGAACAATGTAAGGAGAAGCATTTTCACCCAATCTACTACGCAAGCAAGACTACCAATGATGCTTAAGAGAACTACACAACTACTAAAAATGAGTTACTTGCTGTGGTGTTTGATTTTGATAAATTTTGCTCTTACTTTATCTTATCAAAAAAACATTGTGTTTACTAATCTTGCAGCCCTTAGGTATCTTTTTAGAAAACTAGATGCGAAACCAAGATTAATTAGATGGATCTTGCTTTTGCAAGAGTTTGACATAGAGATACAAGACAAAAAGGGGGCTGAGAATGTCGCAGCTGACCACCTTTCTCGTCTCGAGAACCCATCTTTAGAGACCTTCAGGAATCCAACATAAATGATAACTTTCCACATGAGTTTCTTTTACAGGTTCAAGAGATTGATGATCACCCTTGGTTTGTGGATTTTGCAAACTACCTTGCGGGTGGGGTTCTTGTTAAAGGCATGACTTATTAATAGAAAAAGAAGTTCTTTACTGACCTAAAGCATTACTTTTGGGAAGACCAGTATCGGTTTAAGGTTTGTACAGAACAAGTGGTAAGAAGATGTCTGCATGGGAGTGAGGCAATGAGTATTATTCGTTATTGTCATGAAGGACCCATTGGTGGGCATCATGGAGCTAATTACACTGCTAAGAAGGTTTACAATTCCAGATTCTATTGGCCTACCATTTTTAAGGATACGCACGCGTTGGTTAAAGTTTGTGATTCTTGCTAGCGAGAAGGTGAAAACAGATGGTTGCAAGTTCACGAGCTTAAAGAATTGAGAAATCAAGCCTACGAGAACTCTCGAATCTACAAGGAACAAACAAAGCAATTGCACGACAACCACTTGAAGGATAACAAACAATTCCAAGTGGGGGAGCGTGTCTTGCTTTACAATTCAAGTCTTCGATTGTTTCTAGGAAAATTAAAATCATGATGGACAGGTCCTTATCTTGTGAAACAAGTATTTCCATATGGCATTATTGAGATAGAACATCCAGATGAAAGAATTTTTAAATTGAACGGCCATCGATTGAAACATTACATTGAAGGCCCGGTGGGTGAGGAATCGGAGGTTGTGAATCTTCACCCTTAGAACAATTAATGCGGGGTCGAGTCAAGCTAAGGACTCGTTAATAAACCAAGCTCTTTCAGGAGGCAACCCAAGGGTTTGAATGCATTATGGTATTGTATTTTCTCCTTTTACACGTTCTAAATTATTTTGATATTCAGAAAATTGTTGTTTTCTTGTAGCATAATCAAACTCAAGATTTGATTATTTGTGTCACTCAGTAAGTATTTCTTTAGTGATTATGCTAAGCATTAGAAAAAACCGATAACTAAATTTCAAAAATAATCATCTTTGGTAATACCCCGTTTAATAAAAAAATGCATATTTATAAAAAAAAAGAAGATAAGCTATTTTTTCTTATTAATTAAGAATTTTTGAGAATGTATTTGTTATGACTATGACTCAAAAAGTCATGGTCATAACTTTTGAATTGTAAATGAGTCTCAAACTTATTCTTATGATTTTGAACATTTGTCATGGCCATACCATTGGTTAATTTTCAGGTTAAAAAACCTTAATTTTCTATATATGATTTTCTAACTCCATCTCCCCCTTCACACTATCTCCACCTTCACCACCACACCTACTAGTGCGACCCCTCACCACCAGCCACACACCACCGCGTGACCCCCTCACCATCGTTCGTCTACCGCGAACACCACTTGCACCACTTCCCCCGTCGACCACCAGCCACCGCGAAGAACCCCCTCCACCAACCGTTACGCCCGTCATCGAACCTCCATCACCAACCACTAAGCCCTCCCTCTCTTTAATTTCAATCATTTTTTTCTCCATTTTTTAACCTTTCTACTACAAAGGTATACATACATCTACCACCCTTTTTTTCGTTTCTTCTCTTTAATTTCTCTTTATCTTTGTTTCTTTTTGCTAGATTAGAATATTTGGTCCTGATTTTTGTTAGATTCAAGCACTTTTGTGTTCGATTGGAATGAAAAATGCATTATATTGGGTTTAGTTTAGTGAAATTGAATCATAGTGTGATATTTCGCATGTCTTTTGGGTTGATTAGGTTAGGGATATATATTTTTGTTGAAATTCTTGAGATGAAGATTGTGTGGTTTCGATTTACCTTGTTGATGTGTGTTTGTGATGATTCTTGTTTGGATTCAACAACTTAGTTCTTGTGACACTTAGACCCTCTTTTTGTCAATTTATTTCATGTTTGGTGATACAATTCTAAGATATTGTTTAAAGCATGTTATCAACTTCATTTTTGTTTCTTCATTGTTGTAATTTGGTATAGTGTGTGTCACAAGTTTTGTAGTTATTGTCTGAAACTTTTTTGATGTCGTCTCATCAAATTTAGTTTATAATAGTTTGATGTGTGATGGGTAATATATATGTGTATACATATGTATATAAATATATATGTGTATACATATATACATATATATTATTTAAATCATTATCTCACATTTTCATTTTTGTAGGTAATGGCGAATGATCATCTTCATCTGTTTCTTCAATTGGAGCAAGGCAAAGAGATGGCTAAGCGATATAAAGCCATTCGCTTGAGGAACTTTGAGCCCTCACGGATGATTTGCATGTCCACCTTGGAACCTCTTTGAGAGAAGTCTCGTGTTGATGCTATGCTCATGAAACCATGGCAACGTTTCTTCTCAATTCGTCAGCCTCACTACAGAGAGCTCGTGTCGGAATTTTGTGCTACTTATTGATTGGCTCACTCGGTCACCTAATTAAATAATAAGAACGCAATTTCTTTCAGATTGGGTAGTGAGGAGCGCCAACTTTCCGTTGCTCAACTTGGGAGTGCGCTTGGCATTTATACAAAATCTGAGCTAAGAAGATCGCCATTTCTTCAAAGTTTAAAAAGATTGATCGGGGAACTTTATCTGCTTTCTGGCATGAAATTGGCACAGGAAATCAATCCCCAAGCAATAGATGAGTACACACCTACAAGACCCCCTTCATCGTTATTTTCATCGTGTGATTTCACATTCGATTTATGGTACTAGCCCCTTCACAGTTAGGTGGCGGGGAAGTATCGGCAATAGCTTTTAGAGAAGAGGTACTAGCCCCTCCACTACTTGTCGACCTAGCTTCGTGCATCGATCGGCTTGCTCAGACACAAGAACTCCTTGTCTAGTCTGTTTCCCAAATTTTAGCTTTTATTCAGTGCATTGTCGAGGAGCTAAGACAATCTGCCCATGATGCCGGTCGAGAGCCACACCCATTCCCACCATAACATTCTGGGGATAATCTCATAGAGCACTAATCTGATGCCCTCCATTTATGTTTATGCACTTTTGATTTGAGTTGTACTCTTTTATGTATTTGTTTGTACTCATGAACACTATATGTTATTGTCATTTAGAGTAGTTTTCTTATTAATGTTTTTATATTTTGTCTTTCATTTCATAGCTTCTTATTTTTGTCTCTGGTTATGTTTGTTAGATCATCTTGGACTCTTGGTTACGTTATTTGTGAGTACTTGGAATCTGACGGCGCGCGTCAGGAATTTTTTTATGAGGGTAGTCTTTGTTATCTCTTTCATTCTCACTTGCATATTCGTTGCACCTAGCTGCTTTGTTTTTGCACATTTTTCAAATTGAAGACAATGTGTCATTCAAGTGTAGGGATGTTAGGGATTTTTGATTGATTTCATCAAAACTATCTATGTTATATTTTTGCTTCTAACAAATTCCTCTTTTTGGCTAATTTTTTTATGGTGTTCATTTTGCTTGAACGTTAGATTCTTAAGCATAAGCTTACTTTTGAAATCACGTTTTTAAAAGAATCCAACAAAATAGCCTTTTTCATAACCTAATTAGCCAATTAGCCAATAGCCTTTTTCCCTTTTAATCCTTGTGTTAAAATCCGGATTTTGTTAGTTGTCTAGCTTATAGTATGTAGTTATAATTATGTTTAGAACAATTGTGTTATTGTTCTGTTAGCATAGTATATGTTATATTAAAAAAAAGAGAACAAGAAAAGGAAAGAAAGATTTATTGTATTATTTTCTTCACTTGTTAGAAGAAATCGATTACATATGAGCAATTTTGTATGTTATAATCGAAAACCAGTTTGGTAGCTCATTATATGTATGTTGTATTAGTTTATGTTAGTTAGTGTACTCTATTTATGTTATGTAGTTGTTCGCACGTAGCATCTAGCGATTTCGGATTTTTAACAACTTATCCACTACATCACCAAAATCCACACCTTCAACCCTAGCCCTGTTACAACCTTTAAAGACCTCTTAAATTGTGCAACTTTCTTATGTTTTGTGGTGAAAAACTTTATCTCTAAACAAGCTTATGATAATTTGCTTCATTATGTGCTTTGAGTGATTTAAATATACACATCCATCTATCTATCTATCTATATATATATATATATATATATATTTATATATATATATATACATATATATACATATACATATATACATACATATATATACATATATATATACATATATATACATATATTATATATACATACATACATATATATTGTTGGATCAAGAAGAAGGCTGGTACAACCAAAACCAAATCACTAAGACAAATTTTGGTACCACTTACAAGGACTACCGAAGCTAAGTATGGAATTTCCGAAGGATATGGAGTTCTTCCGAATATAAAGAGCAATATTGACTTCTGAAGGAAGAGAGTTCTTCCGAAGACAAAATGAAAGTTCAACTTCTGAAGGCAAACTCTACTTCCGAAGACAAAGTGTTCACTTCCGAAGATCAAGTCTTAGAAGAAAAGATCAGAAGTGAACTTCCAAAGTATGAAGAATAGAAGAGTCCATCAAGCCTAGGAAGAAGTAGCCTCTTTCGAAGTATAAGTGGCCTCGGAAGAACTTGATCTTCCGAAGTCATTTACCCTTTGGAAGACACTACTATGAACTAGTGGACATAAGTATGGTCTCTGAAAACTTTAGGTCATGGAGCAGACGCATGGAAGGTTTCATGAGGTACCAAGACAGCAAGATGTGGTATTCTATTGTTAATGGCCCGTATAAACCCAAGGTGGCTGCACCTAGTGCAAACAGTGCTATGATAGAGAAGGGCGTTAAAGATTACTCTGATGAGGATCGAAAGAAGATGGACATTGACAACAATGCGATGACTATTCTTATGATTGCGATACCCAACTCCATTATGGTAGGGTTTGAGCATTGCATGTCAGCCAAAGAACTGTTGATGCACTTGCTCAAATGTACTCTAGTTCCAATGATTCCAATGTAACACCCGGTTATTTTTAAAAGACACGAAATAATGAATAAAAGAAAGAAAGGCAATTCAGTCCAAGTGGAGGGACTAAAAGTGTAAAAAGCACAAAAATCTTTGAAAAGTTGGTGTAAAGGTGGGCATGGCCGCCCACCCTCACTTCACATCATCCTCTTCACCCGGTTATATAGAGAGAGAGAGAGCAGAGAAACTCTCGGTTGTGGAAAAGAAGAGAAGTGAATTCAAGGTAAGAATTTGTGGTTTTTACGTGTTTATGACGGGTTTTATCCCGGTTATGTGCTTTTGTGCTTATGTGCTTGTGTTGTGTTCGGGTGTGTGCGTATGGTGTTGACTTTAGGTGTTTTGGAACTCTTTGCAAGCGGGTTCAAAGGAAGAAACACCCAAGTCGCATCAGGTGAGTTCTAGACCCTGGTTTTTACTTGTTTTCAAACATCTTTGGGGCTGAAAATGTATGTAAAAGGGTTTTCAAATGTTTGAGTATGTATACCTGTATGTATGGTGCATGATTGAATGTGATTCTTGAATGCTCATAGGCTGTTCATGCTTAGATTAGCCACATTAAGTTTTGAACAGATGGGTTTAACGATAAGGATGAAAACCTACTCGAAACATGTTGAACAGAATGCTCATACGCCTAGTTAAGTGTCCATGCGCCTAAACAGTAACCCATACATCTGAAAATGCCTTAGAAAGAAATTAGATGTGGTCCATGCACCCAAGGGAAGGCCCATGCGCCCAAGGAAGGCCCATGCGCCTAGTTTGGTTGGCCATGCACCTAACACAGTGCCCATACGCCTAAAATGGTTGGCCATGCGTCCAACAGAGGGTTCATGTGCCTGAAATGGTGCCATACGCCCAAAAGTGTTAAATTGGCTAAGTAATGAGACGCCCAAATAGTTCCCATGCGCCTGAATAAGTCCATGCGCCTAAAGTGAAAAGGCTTAAGTGTTAAGCTGATGCACCTACATAGTAAAGAAACGCCCAAATAGGGCTCATGCGCCTAAATAGTTCCCATGCGCCTAACACTTAGAAAATTTCACAAAGTTTTCTAGGAGTCTGTGCTTTAGGGTTTCGACCAGAGTTGACTAGGGCTTAGTAATGATGATGTCCCATGCATGTTATGATCACATATGATGTTCCTTATTATTATTATTATTATTATTATTACTTATAGTATGTGACTTTACGTGGTATGTTATTATCGTAACGTAAAGTATCTAGTAATAATAAAGCGAAAGAGCAATAAAAAAAAGAAGAGGAACATTAATGAAAATATTAACAAGTCTTGCAAGCTCATAGGAGGGACACGACCGTGTTGTCGTTAGCTTAACTGTGCTGCGGGTTAGCTACCCTAATGTGCACACAGGGCCAATCAATTGAGATTGGCAGAACCCTTGTAGCGTACCCTGGGTGAGTGGGTCGGCCTTGTACACAGTACACAGAACCCTTTTGAGGGATACACTTGACCCTTTCGAGGAATATAGATGGCCTATCACCCATTTTCCACCGCGCACATAGTTGGGGTATTGCTCATTGGTCCCTATAGAAAGTGAAAGATAAATATAAAGAATGCATTGTAAACAAGGCACACAGTAAAGAGAACAAACAATGATTGTTCATAAAGCTGATGCGTGCTCGCATATACAGTACAGAGTCGTACTTTCCAAAAAAGAGTATTTTCATATACTACATATAGAAAGTATTTTATTACTTACAAAACTAGAGCTCAATCAGCAACGCTGACTTTTATACATTTTCAGTTGGCAGGTAATTATTGCTGAGGATGGCATGAGGGTGAAGCTACTCAGCAGGAAAAGACTGACATCCATTCGTACTTTATGTTGTTGTTATTTTGTAATACAATAGAACAATTCTTTTGTAACTAGTTAAATAGTGTTGTATTGCTCAACCACAGTGGTTTAAATGAAATGAATGGTTTTTGATAAACTAATTCCACTGCTTAAGATTGCATAGTTATAATGTTTAATGTTTTTAATTGCTGTGAATGATCGACTGTGAGGTTCCCGAGAACGGGGCCTTACAAGTTGGTATCAGAGACAAAGTTTAAGAGAATTGGGTTAAAATAAAATTTTAAAACCTAAACTGAAAATGGGACAAATGGAGGGATGTCAGCCCGAGTAGCTACGTGCCATCAGGTATGTCTTTTCTTAATGTTAACCAGTCTTACTTGCGCATGCTATTTGATTACGTGCTCATAGTAGATTTAGATACTGATTAAGTCAGGATAGGAGATGCTTGGGGTATGAAGTAAAGTAAGTGGCTAATCACAACTAGCCACTGTAATTAGGGACTTACTATACTTGACATAAACTGAGTATTACCTTGAATGACCGTGTTAGTGTTTGAATCTTATAGTGTTATAGAGGATGGTTGGCGGTAGATCTTCAAAGGCCTCTCATGGTGGAGGTGGTTAATGAAGAACCAGAGACCCCTCATCCAGAGTAGAGAAGGTGGTTCATGAAGAACCAGAGACCCCTCATCTAGAGGGTGGCGACGAGAGTGCCAATCTGAGAGCCTCAGTAAAGGAGGCTGTGGTGGAAGAGGTTCACCGGGTCATGCAGACGATTCTACCGTCTGTGGTGACCGAAGTGATCAAGGCCATAAGGGATGGGGAAAGAACGAAGAGGAATAGGTCCTCGGGAGGACGAGAACAACCAGAGCCGGAAATGGTTCCCTCTGATGATGAGAACGAGGAGGAAGAAGAGCATACGCCGGAGGCGACGCGAGGCTGTAACTATGGGGCGTTTATGAGATGCAAGCCCCCTACTTTCGACGGAATGGCACGGCTGCAGCTGCTCACCAGTGGGTGAGGGAAATGGAGGTTGTCCTCAATATCAGTGAGTATCGTGAAGATCAGAAGGTGAAATTTGCTACCCACTCTCTTGTGGACTCGGCTTTATGCTGGTGGGACAACATTATCCAAGCCGAGGGTAGCAGGGCCATTGGGAGGATGAGATGGCCTGAACTGAAGAAATTAGTGATTGAGGAATTTTGTCCTTACAGAGAGACGGATAAGGTGGAAAGGGAGTTCCTGCAACTGGAGGCGGGAACAATGACACACCAGCAGTACACCACTAAATTCAATGAAATGGCACGGCTGGTGCCTGATCAAGTGACACCACCATCACGGAAGATTAAGATACATCCAGGGGCTGCCAGCGGACATCCGTAGGCATATGATCGTTGCCCGGCCGAGCACTTTTAGGTCGGCGGTTGATCTGGCTGGTAGATTATATGATGAGCGCGAGGTGGTGGTGGTGGCTGAGGTGAAGAAAATGAGTGGGGATGGAAGGAACTAGAATGGGAAATGGTTTGGATGTGGTGGAGCCACCCCAAACAATAAGGTGGTGAAGGTAGGTGACCGACGTGTGGTCACAGCTGGTGTAGGGAGGAAGAAATGTGGTAAATATGGAAGGGAGCATGCTGGAGAGTGTAGGATGGGGATGAATGTATGCTTCAGGTGTGGTCAGCCTGGCCACATTACCAGAGACTGTAAGAAGCCGAGGACGGAGAGCTCGGAAGCGGAAATAAGAAGCCGGAAGAAGGAGGGCAGAGGGCAAGTGCTAGAGCATACACTATGACCCGGAGGAGGCCAGAGCTGATCCCGATGTTGTGTCAGGTATGTTTCTAGTAACCAAACTTGTGCCTCTATATTGTTTGATTCTAGTGCTAGTAGGAGTTTTATTTCTACTACCTTCTGCGCTAAGTTGCCTGTTATCAGTAGAAAGGTCAGTACACCATTTGATGTGGAAACTGCTATTGGTAAGTCCACTAGAATTACTGATGTGATAGAGGACTGTGCCATAGAACTAGAAGGTCATAGGTTTGCTGCTAGGTTACATGTGATACCCCTAGGTGGATTTGATGTAGTACTAGGGATGGACTGGTTAGCAACCTATGAAGCGAACATCGTATGCCGCAAGAAGATGATTCGATTGGTTGCGTCTGATGGGAGTTTGGTTACGATTTATGAAGATCGTGTCATGACGATTCCAAAAGTGATTTCGATGGCGGTGGCGGGAAAGTGCATGAGGCGTGGATGTAGTGCCTACTTGGCCTACGCAAAGGATGTGGACACGCCAACACCGCAACTATCTGATGTACCAGTTGTGTGTGACTTTCCGGACGTATTCCCGAAAGATTTACCCGGCGTGCCACTGAACCGCGAGATTGAGTTCCAAATTGACCTGATACCAGGTGCTCAACCCGTTGCCAAAGCAACGTATCGACTAGCTCCCACAGAAATGAAAGAACTCATGGAATAGTTACAAGAGTTGCTAGATAAGGGGTTCATTAGATCGAGTATCTCTCCCTAGGGTGCTCCGGTCGTGTTTGTGAAAAAGAAAGACGGTAGTGTGAGGATGTGCATCGATTACCGTGAGCTGAACAAGTTAATGGTAAAGAATCGATACCCCCTACAAAGAATAGATGATTTGTTTGATCAGCTCCAAGGTGCCAGTTGGTTTTCAAGAGAGATCTTCGATCTGCTTACCATCAGCTGAAGGTAAAGGAGCAGGATATCCCTAAAACAGCTTTTCGTACGCGCTACGGTCACTATGAATTCCTTGTTATGTCATTTGGTCTGAACAACGCGCCAGCTGCTTTTATGGACTTGATGAATCGAGTGTGTCGGCCAATGTTAGATAGATCAGTGACTGTGTTTATTGATGATATCCTGATTTATTCAAGGAGTAACGAGGAGCATGCCGATCATATTTAGGAGGTGTTAGAGACCTTAAGAAGGGAGAAGTTGTATGCCAAATTCTCCAAATGCGCGTTCTAGTTATGCGAAGTTCAATTCTTGGGTCACGTGATAAACCCAGAGGGGATTATGGTAGACCCTGCTAAGGTGGAGGCTGTGATGTAATGGAAGTCTCCCAGGACGCCATCCGAGATTCATAGTTTCTTGGGGCTGGCGGGTTATTATCGAAGGTTCATTCAGGACTTCTCCAAGATCGCTTCTCCACTGACCCAGTTGACCCGAAAGGATGTAAAGTTTGTATGGGGTCAAGCCCAGGAACAGGCGTTCGGGGAGTTAAAGGTGAGGTTGACTCAAGCTCCTATCTTGTCATTACCCGAAGGAAGCGAGGACTTGGTGGTATATTCTGATGCTTTCTACTCGGGGTTGGGGTGTGTATTAATGCAAATAAGGAAGGTTATAGCGTATGCATCCTGACAGTTGAAGGTACATGAGGTTAACTACCCTACTCATGACCTGGAGCTAGCGGCCGTGGTCTTTGCATTAAAGATTTGGAGGCACTATCTGTACAGGACGAAGTGCACCATTTTCACTGACCACAAGAGCTTGAAATACTTCTTCGAGCAAAAAGATCTGAACATGAGGCAGAGGAGGTGGTTGGAGCTTATAAAGGATTATGATTGCGAGATCCATTACCATCCGGGCAAAGCCAACGTGGTGGATGATGCTCTTAGCCGGAAGGAGAGGCCCGAGCCGATTCGGGTGAAAGCATACCAACTGATCATGATCTCTGATGTAATGAAGCAAGTTAAGGAGTTTCAGGATGAGGCATTGAAAGAAGATCGTCTAAACTCTGAAAGAATGAGAGGTCTGGTCGGAGAATTGAGTGAAAACACACTTGGTGTTAAAACTCGATTTGGACGGGTATGGATTCCTCGTTTCGGGGATCTACGTGTGAGGATTATGGATGAAGCTCACAAGACTCGATACTCCATTCATCCTGGTGCCACAAAGATGTATCAAGACATGAAAAAAATTATTGGTGTCGGGTGTGAAACGTGACGTGGCGGAGTATGTGAGTAAGTGCCTTACTTACCTGCAGGTGAAGGCGGAACACCAAAAGTCGTATGGGAATATCCAACCTTTGGATATACCGGAATGGAAGTTGGAGCACATCACCATGGATTTCATTACGAAACTGCCCCGTACTCCAAAAGGGTACGATGCCATATGGGTGATTGTTGACCGCTTGATGAAGAGTGCTCACTTCCTACCGATCCGCAAGACATATTCATCTGAGAGGTTGGCTGACCTGTTCATCAAGGAGATTGTAACTCGTCATGGTGTGCCGGTCTCCATTGTGTTTGATCGTGACACCCGGTTTACATCTAAATTCTGGAAGAAATTCCACAATGCTATGGGGACGAGGTTACATATCAGCAAAACTTATCATCCCCAAACTGATGGTCAGTCAGAAAGGACCATCCAGACATTGGAAGACATGCTTCGGGCATGTGTGATTGATTTTGGGAGGACCACTTACCGTTAGCTGAATTCTCGTACAATAATAGCTATCATGCCAGCATTGGCATGCCACCATACGAGATGCTATATGGTAGGAGATGCAGAACACCGTTTGTTGGGGTGACATTGGTCAGAAAGAGTTGGGAAGCGTCAAGGTAATCGAGGCTACGACTGAGAAGCTTGAGAGGATCAAAGCCTTCATGAAGGCAGCTAAAGATAGACAGAAGTCGTATGCCAATAAACGACGTAGACCAATTGAGTTCCAGGTGGGTGACCGGGTTATGTTGAAGGTCTCACCTTGGAAGGGTATTATCAGATTCAGGAAGCGGGGAAAGTTGAGCCCAAGGTATATAGGCCCTTTCCGAATCATTGCTCGAGTAGGAGAGGTGGCCTATAGATTGGAGTTGCCAGATGAGCTAGGTGGAATTCACCCGACATTCCATGTATCTCATTTGAGAAAGTGTATAGCTAACGAAGACATGATTGTCCCACTGGAGGACATTAAGTTGATGGGAGGCTCAATTATGTGGAGCAACCAGTGGCGATCATTGATCGTAAAGAGAAGAGGCTGAGAAATAAAATGGTTCCTCTTGTGCGTGTACAGTGGAAGTACAGGAAGGGATCCGAGTCTACATGGGAAACTAAAGAGGAGATGAGACAGCATTACCCTCGTCTGTTTAAGGAATAAGAGGTTTCGGGGAAGAAACCTATATAAGGGGGGTGGACTTGTAACACCTAGTTATTTTTAAAAGACAAGAAATAATGAATAAAAGAAGGAAAGGCAATTCAGTCCAAGTGGAGGGACTAAAAGTGTAAAAAGGACAAAAATCTTTGAAAAGTTGGTGTAAAGGTGGGCATGGCCGCCCACCCTCACTTCACATCATCCTCTTCACCCGGTTATAGAGAGAGAGAGCAAAGAAACTCTCGGTTTGTGGAAAAGAAGAGAAGTGAATTCAAGGTAAGAATTCGTGATTTTTACGTGTTTATGACGGGTTTTATCCCGGTTATGTGCTCTTGTGCTTATGTGCTTGTGTTGTGTTCGGGTGTGTGCGTATGGTGTTGATTTTAGGTGTTTTGGAACTCTTTGCAAGCGGGTTCAAAGGAAGAAACACCCAAGTTGCATCAGGTGAGTTCTAGACCCTGGTTTTTACTTGTTTTCAAACATCTTTGGGGTTGAAAATGTATGTAAAAGGGTTTTCAAATGTTTGAGTATGTATACTCGTATGTATGGTGCATGATTGAATGTGATTCTTGAATGCTCATAGGCTGTTCATGTTTAGATTAGCCACATTAAGCTTTGAACTATTGGGTTTAATGATAAGGATGAAACCTACTGGAAACATATTAAATAGAATGCTCATACGCCTAGTTAAGTGTACATGCGCCTAAACAGTAACCCATACGTCTGAAAATGCCTTAGAAAGAAATTAGATGTGGTCCATGCACCCAAGGGAAGGCCCATGCGCCCAAGGGAAGGCCCATGCGCCTAGTTTGGTTGGCCATGTGCATGCGCCTAAAATGGTTGGCCATGCGTCCAACAGAGGGTTCATGCGCCTGAAATGGTGCCATACGCCCAAAAGTGTTAAATTGGCTAAGTAATGAGATGCCCAAATAGTTCCCATGCGCCTGAATAAGTCCGTGCGCCTAAAGTGAAAAGGCTTAAGTGTTAAGCTGATGCGCCTACTTAGTAAAGAAACGCCCAAATAGGGCTCATGCGCCTAAATAGTTCCCATGCGCCTAACACTTAGAAAATTTTACAAAGTTTTCTAGGAGTCTGTGCTTTAGGGTTTGGACCAGAGTTGACTAGGGCTTAGTAACGATGATGTCCCATGCATGTTATGATTACATATGATGCTCCTTATTATTAATATTATTATTACTTATAGTATGTGACTTTATGTGGTATGTTATTATCGTAACGTATAGTATCTAGTAATAATAAAGCGAAAGAGCAATAAAGAAAATAAGAGACATTAATGAAAATGTTAACAAGTCTTGCAAGCTCATAGGAGGGACACGACCGTGTTGTCGTTAGCTCAACTGTGATGCCGGTTAGCTACCCTAATGTGCACACAGGGCCAATCAATTGAGATTGGCAAGACCCTTGTAGTGTACCCTGGGTGAGCGGGTCGGCCTTGTACACAGTACACAGAACCCTTTCGGGGATACAGTTGACCCTTTCGAGGGATATAGATGGCCCATCACCCGTTTTCCATCGCGCACATAGTTGGGGTATTGCTCATTGGTCCCCATAGACAGTGAAAGATAAATATAAAAGAATGCATTGTAAACAAGGCATACAGTAAAGAGAACGAACAATGATTGTTCATAAAGCTGATGCGTTCTCGCATATACAGTACAGAGTCGTATTTTACTGAAAAGAGTATTTTCATATACTACATATAGAAAGTATTTTATTACTTACAAAACTAGAGCTCACTCAGCAACACTGACTTTTATACATTTTTAGTTGGCAGATAATTATTGCTGTTGTTTTGTAATACAGTAGAACAACTCTTTTGTAACCAGTTAAATAATGTTGTATTGCTCAACCACATTGGTTTAAATGAAATGAATGGTTTTTAATAAACTAATTCCGCTGCTTAAGATTGCATAGTTATAATGTTTAATGTTTTCAATTGTTGTGAATGACCGACTGTGAGGTTCTCGGGAATGGGGCCTTACATCCAATAAGGACTCATTGAAGCAGTAGTTTGAGAACTTCACCTACATTGTTGGAGAGACTCTCAGTCAGCAATATTTCAGGTACATGGATCTCATTTTTTCCCTTCAGTCTGTGGGAATTACTCCTGAACTTAGAGACCTCACAAGAAAGTTCATGAGTGAACTCCCTAATGAGTGGACATTCTACTGTGCCTCTACCAAGAGAACAAAAAATCTAAACATCCACACCATGATTGAACTCTATGGCATCCTTGATGGATACCATTTGGAGATGGAGAGCAAGAGAGGCCATTAGGCAAGCAGACGCCTGAGTCTTTATGCTAGCAATGCTTTGATGGTTGCTGAAGGCTCAGGACTCACACACCCTCAGTAGTACCTGACTTACACCCAGCAGCCATCCTGCTCATCCGGACCGTACATTACATTTCTCGAGACTCTAAGGTATAAACAGGCTCAACATAGTTCCTTTAAGGACAATTGTACCTTTATCTTAGGAAGTGGACACTCTAGTGATATTTAGTACTGCTTTGATGATCTAGAGTGCTTCAGTCCAGATGATGTGGAGTACGTGGACATAGTCCAACAAATGGCTGTCTTAACCTACAGAGCAAAGAAGTTCTTCAAGTGAACTAGAAGGCAATTTCCCCAGCACCCAACCAACAACAAATTTGGGTTTAACAAAACTAAGGCCAAATGTTACAACTGTAACCAGCTAGGTCATTTTGCAAGGGAATGCCAAGCTCCCAAGCCAAATTCGGGAACCCTACAGGCTTCCACATATCCTTCTACATCAAAGCCCACTGGAAAGTCAACAGAGATAGCTGTAATGGCTCAAGAAGTTGACTAGAGCTTTTCGGTACACGATGTGACTCCTTCTCAAGCACTCATGACAGGAACAGATGACAATGAGGTATATGAACATCTCTATACTCCTGCTTGTATTGCTAAGGTTAAACTGTATCAGGACTACAATATGGAGATTAAATCCGATATTGAGTCTCTAAATGTTTTAAAATCTGATTTTAAAAGGGCTGAATCTGACTATGAAGGAAAAATTGAAGAGTTGGAGAAAACAGTGTCCTTGTTAAAACACACACATACAAACTATAAGACTCAAATAAAGGATTTGATATCCAAATTGTCTAAGGCTCAAGCCCAACTTCTCACTGCTGAAGCTCAAGCCAGGAAGTATGCCATTTCTGAGCAAAACTTCCAAGCTATTATTGCATCATCCTCCCACTCCAAAATTTGTTATCAAAACAAAGGAGGTTGGGGACTAATGAAATTGCTCCACCACATTCTTATGAGTCCATAAGACAATCTAGATGTGGTACTGAAGAGTAAGGGGTCCCATCTGCTGACCTATCTTCACTTGAGTTGAAGAATGATGCAATAATAGAGGCCACCATAGGGAAGGAACAGGTAAATCAACCCACTTCTCCTAATGATGATCAAATCCTAACCACCAAAGCCAGAAGAAGTAGAGCTAAAGCAGTAAGAAGAATTGCCAAGATAGTGGCTGAGTCTAAGCTGATGATTGATCCAAAACAAAAGGTGTATACATCTCAGCTGGATTCTAGGTGGTAGGTAACTCTGATTCAAGAAAGGGGTGTAGTACCAACACTCCTGTCCTACCAAAGCATCAGAAGTTAAAGGGAAAGGTTTCTCATGAAGAGAAAAAGAACAAGAAATAAAAATCCTCAGGTTCCCAGAAGACTAAAATTGCATGCATAATGTGTGGTCTGCAAAACCATATGGCCAAAGATTATTATCACAATCCTGCTAGTACACATTATGCAAATAATGTTAAAAAGGAAGGAGCCAGGGAAGGTTTCTCATTTGGACCCAATCAAATGGTCCAAGTGATGAAAAAGGGAAAGCTGGTTTCCGAAGCAAGGTTGTTTTCGGAAGAAAATTCTTCTTTCGAAGGGAAAATGACTTTAGAAGCTAAAACTGTTAAAAATCAAAAGAACAAAAGAGTTCCCTTGAAACCATTCCAGAAAGAGACTACTTCGGAAGAAAAGGTGGTGAAGGCTTCTTCTGAAAAAAAAAGAAGCTTCGGAATAATGCCATGTTGCGCAAGCCTCAAAAAGCTCATCCTCAATGATCAACCAAAAGATGGATTGGAAGATCAAGAAAGATGTTGCAGCCCAAATCTCTTCTTTAAAGACATCCAATGAACCCCCATGATTAACCATTGGTTCAATTATGTCACTATCATTAGAAGGACCCAAGACCAACAAGGCTTGGATTTCCAATCAAAACTAATAATCTCATCTTATATGCAAGGACATCCATATGACAAGAATAACAATGTTTGGATTGTGGATAGTGGATGATCCAGTCACATGACAAGGAATATATCTCTCCTTCAACAATTTCAATATTATGATGGAGGTCCTGTCCAGTTTGGAGGTGAGGCTGGAGGATATATTTCTGGAAGAGGAAGTATATCCAACGAAAAGTTAAAAGTTGACAAAGTTCACTTTGTAAACAGCTTGAACACAATCTGTTAAGTGTTTCTTAGTTTTATGATCAAAAGCATCAAATGCTCTTCACAGAACATGAGTGCATTATCTTTAAACCAGGGATGACAGTTCCTCCGAAACTGGTGCTTCTTAGATCTCCCAGGAAAGGGGATATATACAAGCTTGATATGAACAATGCTTCCCCAATGGGTGAAGTATCATGCTTTCTTTCCAAAGATAATGGTTATGAGTCAACACTATGGCATAAACGAATGTGTCATGTAAATTTTAAAACAATGAATAAATTGGCTAAAAATAACTTGGTACATAGTTTGCCTAAAAAAAGAATTTTTCTGCAAAGAAAACTGTGTTGCATGCCTGAAAGGGAAGCAACACAAGGCATCTCACAAATTCAAAGTTGTTAACTCCATCACCACTCCATTACACTTATTGCACATTGATCTATTTGGTCCCACAAGTATAATGAACATTGGAAGGAAATCATACTACCTTGTGATAGTTGATGATTTTACAAGACTTACATGGGTATTTTTTTTTAAATCTAAAGATGAAACTGCCGAAACATTAAAATCTTTTATTCTTAAAATCAAAAATCAAATTGATCACAAGGTTAAGATAATTAGAAGTGATCAAGGGACTGAGTTTAAGAACCTCGTTCTTGACTCATTTTGTAACTCAAAAGGGATTGCCAGACAATATAGTGCTCCCAGAACTCCTCAACAAAATGGTGTTGCTGAGAGGAGGAACATGACACTTATTAAGGCTGCTCGAACTATCTTAGCTGATTCCAAACTACCTCTAACATTCTGGGCAGAGACAGTTAGCACTGCATGATATGTGGAGAACAGGGTTCTTATAGTTAAGCCACATGGAAAAACCCCGTATGAGTTATGGAACAAGAGGCCACCGTTTATTGGCTTTCTAAGGTCCTTAGACTGCAGGTGTACCATACTTAACATAAAAGAAAATTTGGCTAAATTTGCTGAAAAGTCGAATGATGCTATCTTTATTGGATACTCCTCAAGCTCAAAAGCTTATAGAGTTTACAACATCAAAAATCAACAATTTGAGGAATCATCTGACATTGTTATCAATGAGCACACTCCTTGTGTTAGGGAGAATGGCCCTGATCATATTTTTGACTTAGAATTGTTTCAAAACTATTATACACCATCCTATGAGAATGTTTCAGCTGGAAGAGGAGCTCAAATTGATTTTGATGCTAATCAATTGTTTGAGCTACCAAGACCTCTTCCAAGTTCTCCAATAGCTACAACAAATCAAGCTCCCATTATTGGCAGATCTGAGAGTAGAACCATCTTAAGGGATAGCGGAGCTTCAACCAATGATTCACTTGTTGACCCTCAGACTTTATCAGGTGACACTACACAACACCAAGCTGAAGTAGCATCTTGAAGGAATAGGAAACTATTAATGCTGCTTCACAGCCAACGAATGATGATGTTTCTCATTCATTCAATCAGTCCTCATTGAATGAATTTGAAACAACAACTGGACAGAGTCTTCTAGCTCCTGACCAAAATATGTCCAATCTAGATTTATTTTTGCAATCGGAAGCGATTCCTCAACTAAGAATTCACAACACTCATGCAGCTGAGAACATCATAGGGGATGTCTGTCAGGATCGTGTACGTATGGAATACTAACAGATTCCACATTTATACCGAATCAAATAGTGTGGAATCCTATTTGATTGGAGATCCGATTAGTGAAAATGATTACCCGATCGATATAAGATTGAAACTAAACATTATGAATGAATAGGAACCAATCAGGAACGATCTATGAAATTGGACATGTTTTCTTGGACGTTCTGGACGGCTAGGGTTTGTGAATATATCAAGTGTTCTTCAACTGTTTTGTTTTTCCAAGAATTAAGTGGTATTTATAGGTTATGGGTTTCCATCCGTACGACTGAATCATGCCACCAAGTCATACACACGACTGAAGGTTGAGTTGTGCGACTCAGTCAATCTTATATTTCAATCATACGACTGATCTAGTCTCCTGGTTTAGTCGTGCGACAGGTCCATAAGCATGATGTATTCATGCGGATGGTCCCTAAGTACGGGCGATTAGCATGAATACTCATCCGACTAGGTTGAACACATTACTTAATCATTATTGACTTAGAATTATGTACAACAACCTCAAACCTATATAATAAGTTCATCATACTTTAACACAAAAATAATATGAAATATTAAACATTAATAAACACCAACCACATATTATAGTGCAATCAACCATTTCATTACATATGTGTAAGACATGAAAAACTTTTACATTTATGTTCATAAACTAGGTACACATGTATCTACAAACTCCCCCTTGGACCTAGTTTCCTCTATCATCTAACACTCTTCACATGTTCTTGGAACTTCTTGTACTTCTCCTCTTTTGTAACTCCTACATGTATTTCAAATGCAAAGCAGAGTCTTATCACATGTTGAAACTATAGAGCTTGTGCAATGTCCTGCATGTCATAGAACAATGGCCACTTATATAATGTATAAACATCTTTAGCCGACATGTTAGTAAGCCACGTAGGGTCGAATACCTGGATAGTATCAATCTTTCCATCTCTATTTAGCACTATGACCGCTTCGTCTGTTTGCCAGTCGTAATACCACCATTTGAAGTATGGAGTGAATTCCTGAGGCATTTCCCTTAAGAGAATCTTTGACATCGTGAGTGGGGGACTCCACTTCAGCACTACTTTAGGCTTCCCATATATTGGGTCAACTTCAGACTTATGAATATACCTCTACGATTGTTGAGGTCTAAGGTTTACCCACCTGGTGTGGTATTCCTTTTTCAACGCAACCTCGAACCATCCTGACATCTTCCTCGGATTTGCATACAGAAGATCTAAACATGCCAGACGGTTGAGCTCAAAACTAGGAGATCATGAGGATATCTAAAGTACTCGATTCCTTTTTCTCTCTTTATATTGCATAGACTCCTAAGTCTTCAAAATACGCCCACGCTATGATCTAACTAGACACCTTCTGATGACGTTTGACTCTATAGAGCTTGGTATAGGTATTTTGCTTTTGTGGCACGCGTTGGGCTTTCATCTCTGCAAAACAAGCTGCCCATTCAGCTTTCTTCAAGTCCATATTAGCGTTTGAAGCTTGGGCTTGGCTTTCTTCTCTCTCATTCTCTTTTCCATTTCCTCCAGTTTATCAAACGTAGCTCTGCCAAAAGTATCACCCAAGTTGGGTATAACATTACCTTCATGGTCAGTGTACTCTGGATAATGCTCAGCAGTGACATCCTGTATCTCTATTTCATCTACGTCGTTCAGCTCATTATCATTAATCATTAATCAAGACATTTAAACATAGATAAACATTAATTACATTAATGCAACACATAATTTAAGTACAAAAGTTTCTAATACATAAACATATAATCATTACTTTTGTCTTGATGTGTAGTCTTTTTAGCTTGAGCCAAATGAGTACACCACACAATCTTCAATCAGTTCCTTAAAGGATACTTGATCGGGCTGAAATTATCACACTGCAGATGCACCAGGAGCTTAGTTTCAACTTCACGGTCATCACCTTCTTCTAGGATCTTTAGTACTTCTTCAGCAAGCCTTTGGCTATGTTGTGGATCAATCTGCTGTTCATAAGCCTAAGAGATCTTCCAATGGAGCCAATAAGCATCAACATCTTGTACATTATGTTACATAACCTTGTTAACTTCTTGAGAAACTTCATCATCCATACCACCACCCATTTGCATAATTATTCCCATCTCTATCCAAAACATCATCTTCTTCCTCTCTATCAAGTAGGAGAAGATCATGTGAGAACACTTGAACAGGTGGTTTAACATAAGTGCTAAGTATACATTCTGGATTTGGTCGGATATCTCATTAATTCCTCCTCTCCTTGACGCTATGCACTTAAGGATAACATGAGCTAAGCACTTGAACTGGGGGCATAAGTTTCTCTTCTTGAGCAAACCTGCGTTGATGTCCCCAGTGTACTTCATCCTCAGAAAAACATCTACATGTGCACATATGTTGTGCTTGGTGCTCATCATCCATCTTTCAGCCATATTGCTGCAACACAAGAAATATAAACATTCGATTGGTTGATAGATTTAACAGATGAATTTTTGAATGATTTTGGTCTACTGATTCAATCTTGCAACTAAACCATACGACCGAGTTCAGTTGTACGATTGAGTTCCGTCATACAATTGAGCCTGCATCTGAGCTTAGTCATACATTGAGCCATGCGACTGAACCCACACGCATGATTCACTCGTGCGATTGAGTCATTTTCCTAGCTCAATCGTGCGACTGGAGTTCATCAGCGTGTCCAATCATATATCTCACTCTTGAACACAAATGATTTGAATCTTTGTCAAAACATGACAATACACTTCGTGTTTAGATTCATTTGGACCAAAAAGATTTGAATTAGCACTTAGTTCATTTAACCCAACATGTGTGACCATTTAGTGGTCTATTCTTAAGAGTTGTCTCGGTTCTAGGTTTTAGCATCTTCACCCCTTAAAGATGCAATTAAGACATTCATTTTGACTGACTTTAGTTGCAGTGTACCTGTAGATGAGTAGAGTAACTGTTAGAAACACTTATCAGGCAGAAATCACAAGCAGATGAAGTTTGAGCAGAGTTTCTATGAGTATGGCGATTTTAGAGAACTTGAAGGGTGGCAAGGGTTATGACCGTCTGACCCCCTTATTTATACTCTTTTAAATTTCAGTCGTGCGACTGGACCCATACTTATGCTCCAGTCGTGCGATTGAGCCCATACTCTTGCTTTAGTCGCACGATTGGCTCATACTCCTTCATCCATTCATACGATTTGTTCATTCTTGTAGTCCAATCGCATGGTTGTTCCATACTCATGGTTTAATCGTTTGACTGGCTCATACTTATGGTTCAATCGTGCGATTGGCTTATACTTATGATTCAATCGTACGAGTGACTCATACTCATGATTTTGACCTCATACACTTTCAAACCTTTAAAATTTTAAACTTTGATAAACATTATGACCTTTTAACACCATTTGATCACCTCAAACGTGATCATTTAAATTTAAAACTAATTTTTCACCTCAGACGTGACCCTTATAGTTAGTGATTCACAGAGTACATCCAGTTGTATAGTCGGACTACTAACCTAAAAAAACTAGAAAATAACTTTGAAATTTAAAAGAAAACAAGACATATTTTTGTTGTTTTGGGTTTGAGCATATCAGCTTCAAGCTGATTTGATCATTTCTGGAACGATTCATTATGGAATCATAAAGGTACAACATAATAATTTGGGAAATTGTGATAAAACATTTTGATGCTAGATTCTAGTTTCGACCGAGAGTCAATTAGCAATTTTAGGAAATCATACTAGAGCTATAAGATGCAAATAATGATTTTGACTGTCAAGAGTTGCAGCCATGATGATTGTCAGTATGTTTATCCTCTTAAATCCATACATAGAATTTTGGCTCATTGGTGATTAGTTAGGTTTAATTATTTCATCAAACATTTGTGTATCACACACTTATATGGTAATCAACATTCCTTAGGAGATTTGTGAGCAGTCTCTGGGTATTTGACAAGAAGAGACTATTCTAAGAGCTTTCAAAGAGATGCCAAGCCTCAGGTCTGTGCCATCGCATAATAGAGAGGCGCAAACAACAATGAATTCTAGAATATTTAGGTTATGCTTATCCTCAGGTCAGTGTCACCGCACAGTAGAGAGGCACATAACCTATCTTCTTGTTAGAGCATTTATTTTTCTTTTTGCACATAACACACTAACAACATAGGTTATTCGCTTGATTGCTTTTAGCATTTTTTCCATGTGCTTTGCTCATTGTTTATGGTCATCCGCACACATTTGTGGCGTTTATTTTGCTTGTCACCCTTTATTGGAAATGTGTTGATTATGTTAACCAGGGATAAGATGGGAACCCACAGCAAGTTGAACAACTTAGTTTGAATTTAAATCACCAATGGATTCTACTCATCTATTGTGTTGAATCTACTGACATATCATATAATGGACTAGCAACCTCTAGGTCTACTTTCTCTATGTTATCTCAGTAGTAGACTAGTTTTACTATCATTTTTCCTTTTATTTTGCTTAGACTTATTAGATTATACTTTGAATTTTGCATCTTAATCATTTAAGTTCTTTTGAAGTGCCAACAAACTTGTTTCTTGTGTACTATCATTTTCCATAAGCTTTGAATCATAATAACAGATTTGATTTCATTTCTCTCAGCTAACCTGCCCTTCCCCCTCTTTTTTAAATATTTAAATGCTGCAACGAATTAAATACTAACGTGAAACTATTCCCCCCTAAAATACTAAAACCCAAAATCTTTTTGTGTTTTTGGATTTTAATAAACTAGAAAATAAAATAAAAAAATAAAATAATTAATAAACTAAGAAACTAACTGTCGGACTAACAACTTTCATTTTCTTGAATCACATCACTTTTCTTTTTCACGCCTTAAGCGATGATGTAACCTCCCTTATTTCCTGCAAAATAAAACATGTCCACCTTTAATTTGGTTGACATTGAAAAGGAGAGACAAAATTCCCTGTCATGTGCCTGGATGCCCACTATCAATAATCCAGGTATTAGTGATAGCGTTGTAGCGGACACCCTGCACAGTCAAAGAAACTTGTTAGTCCAGATTTGAGACCCAAGCCTTACCTGGCTTGGGTGACCCAGAGGAATCACACATCATAAACTCAACCCATTGTCCTTTAGTGGCAGAGGGCATATCTATCTTCTTCTTGTCCTCACTATCAGACACTATTCTTGATTTTTCTTTTCATAAGCCAGTTTTGTGTAAGGCTCGTTTGTGGTAAATAGACGACTGACTTATGGTTTGAACGTTAGGTTCACTAACAGTCTTAAATGGAGTGTTAGATCTTATTTTTGAAGAACTTGATTTTTCATCATAAAGTTCAATTTTCTTTCTAGGCGTCTGATAATAGGGACAATTAGTAGAGATATGTCCTCGTTTTCCACAACTGTAGCAAGATCTTGCTTCTACAGATTAAAGAAAACTTTTCTATGAAGTTGAGTTTGGTGAATGTGTGAGATGAGTCTGGTTTGGTTTTATCACTTCTCTTTTAGATGTCTTAGCCTTAATAACAAAATTAATTGCTGTAACGTTTTGAACATCTTTAACTTGTACTTTGTTTGGACTTTGATGATTTACATGATTTTGGTTAACTAGCTTAGTCATTTTGGATTCTGCATTAGACATTGGTGAACCTGCCCTTACATTAACCCTTTTAAATGCATCTTCCAAATTTTCGACTGGCATCTTGCCTTTCGATTTCAAAGTAGACTTTTTTTGTTTAGTGTCAGATTTCACAGGCTTACCCGTGGAATCAGGATCACTAACTAGAGGAGTAGACACCAGATGATCCTTAATTAGGTTGCTATTAATAGTTCTACATTTTGTATTCAAAAGGATCTCATGTGGTGGTGGAACTACTTTGTAACCCAAACCTTCCCCGTTGTTTCGTTCTTTTACTAAGTTATGTACTATGTGAGAAGAACTAGCCCAACTATGCAATTTTTGTTTTAATGAATTAACCTCAACTTCCAAAACTGCTTTCTCCTTTTTAGTTTCTTATAATGAATTTAAGTAAAGCTTTATATAATTAGATTGATTTAAGGCAACAACCTCGGTTTCCCTTAGTTGTTTACCCAATAGTTCTATCTTTTCTTTAAAACTGCACAGATTTTGTTTTAATATACGATTAGCTTCGATCCAGAGTTGTAAGTCATTTACTAAGTTATCAATGTGTTCTAATATCCTAGAAAATTTCAGATCTATGCTTTCCCTAAATTTGTCACATTCAGAACAAGCATGTTTTTTAAATAATTGATCTACAGAACTTACCTGTGAGGAGTCAGTTGAATTAGCCATTAATACAGAGGTAGACTCTTATGTTATTGGAGATTCCGAACTTGTTGCTCTGAGCTCTTCCTCAACCAAGTGATTTACCACGTTAACAACTTCTTCTCTATCTGACATCGATTGCAAAGCTGCAATCTCACCTTCACTAGCGGACCCATCATCCAGTGCTTCGACAAAGGCTATGTTTGATTCGCCAGGAAAAACAAATCGGAAGGACCAGTCTTGTCCTTCATCCCTTGAGTAGTTAGTTCCTTAGTCTCTTTACATGAAGAACTAGTTCCAATCATTTCTTTATCTTGACGGTTGAAAGTAGGAAATAGGTTATCATTTCTAGTTTTCTTGGGCTTCACACATTCATGATTAAAATTCCCCTTTTCACCACAATTGAAGCAGGTGACTTTGGTTTTGTCAAAACCAAAGGTCATATCTTTCGTGGCTACAAGATTCTACCCCATCTTCTTCACAAACCTTTTAGCTCGTCTAACTGCACTTGCTAGAGCCCACATGATGTCCATTCTTTCTAGCTCATTCTCGTCAACATGCTCGTAGTCTTCATCAGCAAGATGACGGTTTCTGATCTTCCCAGCAGTTAACCCGTCATACAATTGAACCTCTACTGCTAGAAGATCCATGTGCTCCTTTGCAACCTCCACTTTGATATTAACGAGATTCTCAGTTTTCAACTTCGTTGTGTTTACTTCAGTGCTATGTATTGGGTCCCTGATGACCTTGACATTTTTGGTCCTGAAGCAGTGGTTTAGGAAGGAACCGCGGAACTGGACACGAAATTGGAACTGAGTTGTAGAGCGAAGGATTCTGAACATTGGATCCTTTCTTCGACTTGTACTTCATCCTCAGTTCTTCCTCTCTTAACTTCAAGATGAAGTCATTTATGTCTAACGTTTCAAGAATGTCATTCTGTCTCATGTTAGACACAAATGAGTCCCATTTCTCAGGCAACCCATCAACAAAGCTTGACACGTTGTCTTCTATTGAGGTGGTTACACCATGAGTGTGCAGGTCGCTAATTAGACGATAGAATCTGTCGATAATATCATCTAAGCTCTCGTTCCCTATCGAAGAGAAGTTATTGAACTCCTTCTTGAGAGCCTTTGTGTTTAGTGCCTTTAATGTCACTTTTCCATCATATCTCTTCTCTAATGCCTCCCATAGCTTTTTATCCTGCTTGTTCTCAGAAAACTGGTGAAAGATGTCTTTCGGATTGACTAAGTCAACAGGGCATAAACTTTCTTCTCAGCATTGATGAGTATCTTCTGAGCTTCGCTCATTCCACCTAACATCAAATTTACTCCATTTGCGCTGACTGGTATCGTGTAACTAGTCTCTATAGAAGTCCAAAGATTGGGATCCACTCTATTAAGCTAAATCTCGAACCAATGTTTCCATTGTGGATAGTCATCTAACGTTATAAGCTTCGGCGGTTTATTGTCATTTCCTATCTCATTTTCCAGAAGTAGAAGGTTCTAGATACGTGAGTCCTTCCCAGCAATAAACGTAGCAAACTAATCTTCCATTTGTGTAAACTTTGTACTTGGAGAACAGGACATCTTCAATCGTGCGAATGGACAGTAAGTATGGATCACTCGTGTGAATAAAGGGTGCAAATGAATTTAATCGTGTGATTGGATTCAGTTGTGCGTATGAATTGGACGAATGGAAGCAATCGACTAGAGTAGTTCAGTCGTGCGAATAGGCTATGTGACTGAGTTCAGTCGTGCGGATGGAGTGAACGAATGAGTTCAATCATACGAATGAGCTAGTCGTGCGACTGAAAGCTGTTGGTTTTGAAAAAATCAAATTTTTGACACTTAGACACAAAATACGATTTTCCCAAGAACCCTAATCTGTCGTATGACGAAAAACTTAAACTTTAATGCCTGAAAACATCGAAAAACTCAAAAGAATGACTCTTTTGAATGAAAACGTTAAGATTAACACCAAACCTAATCGAATCAAATGTAAAATCAAGAGCCAAAGCTCTGATACCACTTGTCACGACCATGTATGTACGGAATACTAATAGATTATGTGTTTATACCGAATCAAATAGTGCGGAATCCTATTTGATTGGCGATCCAATTAGTGAGAACGATTACCCTATCGATATAAGATTGAAACTAAACGTTATGAACGAATAGGAACTGATCAGGAAGGATCTATGAACTTGGACATGCTTTCTTGGACGTTCTAGACGGCTAGGGTTCGTGAATATATCAAGTGTTCTTCAATTGTTTTGTTTTGCCACGAATTAAGTGGTATTTATAGGTTATGGGTTTCCATTCGTACGACTGAACCATTAGCATGGTTCAGTCGTGTGACTGAATCATGCGACTAAGTCATACGCACGACTGAAGGTTCAGTCGTGCGACTGAGTCAATCTTGTGTTTCAATCATATGACTGATCCAGTCTCCTGGTTCAGTCGTGCGACTGGTCCATAAGCATGATGTATTCATGCGTATGGTCCATAAGTATGGGCCATTAGCATGAATACTCATCCGACTAGGTTGAACACATTACTTAATCTTTATTGACTTAGAATTGTGTACAACAACCTCAAACCTATAAAATAAGTTCATCATACTTTAACAAAAAAATAATATGAAATATTAAACATTAATAAACATCAACCACATATTATATTGAATTCAACCATTTCATTACATATGTGTAAGACATAAAAGACTTTTATATTTAAGCTCATAAACTAGGTAGACAAGTATATACAATGTCTCTGAAGGTGTGAGAACAAGAGGACAGACTTATCATGGGAATGTCTGCTTGTACTCATGCTTCTTATACCAGATGGAACCCAAGAAGGCAGAAGATTCCTTGAAAGATAGTAGATGGGTTGAATCAATGCAAGAGAGCTGCTTGTTAGGATTGTGTACATACGGAGTACTAACTGCTTATGAGTGAAACCAAATCATATATTGCGGAATCCTATTTGATTGGCGATCCAATCAGTGAGAACACAAACTCGATCGATCTAACGATTAAAGAAACATTAAGATTGAGTAGAAAACGATCAGATGTGAACTGTGAAGTTGGAATATGCGTTCTGGACGCTCTAGACGGCTAGGTTATGAGTGTATATGATATAAGTGTCAAAAGTCTCATTTTTCCACGAATTAAGTGGTATTTATAGGTTTGTAGTCTTCATTCGTGCGACTGAACCTTAGCATGGTTCAGTCATGCGACTTGTGAAGGCGCTGGATCGGTAGACATCCAAGCGTGTTCTTGACGGAAGGAAACAGAACCAAAAACCATGAGACAAACCATAACACGAACTATAATAAAATGGTTTCATTTATAAAACCTAATGATTACAAGCTCGTTACAACATAAGAATCAAGACTCTTGGCAAGGGGAGATCGAGCATGATCTCCCTTCTCATCCGGCAGCACCTAGGCCCTAGGCACACTCGTTCTTTCTCTCTACACAATGAAACTGGTACTTATAGGCCTTGGCCCATATCAGATGATCCTGGGCCCATTCGTACGATTGGGCCATGTGTATGGTTCAGTCGTACGACTAGACCATACTTATGGTTCAGTCTTACGAATGGCCCAATCACATCTCTCAATCGCACAACTTGTCCATTAGCATGTCTCAGTCGTAGGACTGAGTCTCATTCACATATGCTCCTGCGAATGACCCAGTTTCATGTGTTTACAACAAATCAGGTGTATTACATTAAGCCTAGACTATTCGACAAGCGACAGACACACTATATATGACAATATATACTCCAACACGACTGACCCATGCGACGGATTCATACACACGACTAAAGGTTTAGTCGTGCGACGGAGTCATTCTCATGTCTCAATCGTATGACTGATCCAGTCTTCTGGTTTAGTCGTGCGACTGGTTCATTAGCATGATGTCTTCATGCGTATGGTCCATAAGTATGGTCCATTAGCATGAATAATCATACAAAAACTTCAAACTTATATAATAAGTTCATATATATGAATTAAAGATACATTAACATAATTAATAATAATATGAAATAATTAAACATTAATAAACATCAACCACATATAATATTTCATTAAACCATTTCATTACATATGTGTAAGACATGAAAGACTTTTACATTTTAGCTCATAAACTAGGAACATCATGTATCTACAAACCCCTTGGTCCTAGTTTACCCTATCGTCTAACACTCTTAACATGTTCTTGAAATTTCTTATACTTCTCTTTTATAACTCCTGCATGTATTTCAAATGCAAAGCAGAGTCTTATCACATGTTGAAACTGTAGAGCTTGTACAATATCCTGCGAGTCATAAAACAGTGGCCACTTGTATAATGTATAGACATCTTCAACATACAAGTTAGTAAGCCACATTGGGTCGAATACCCTAATAGTATCAATATTTCCAATTCTGTTCATAATTATGGCTGCTTCTCTTGTCCGCCAATCGTAATACCACCATTTGAAGTGTGGAGTGAAGTCCTGAGGCATTTCCCGTAAGGGAATCTTTGACATTGTGCGCGGGGGACTCCACTTCAGCACTACTTTAGGTCTCCCAAATATATGATCAACTTCAGACTTTTGAATAAACCTCTTAGGTTGTTGAGGTCTAAAGTTTACCCATATGGTTTGGTATTCCTTCGTTAACGCAGCCTCAAACCAACCTGACATCTTCCTTGGATTAGCATACAGTAGATCTAAGCAAGCCAGTCAGTTGAGCTCAAAACCTGGGAGAGTCTTTAGATCATGAGGGTATCTGAAGTACTCGATCCCCTTTTCTCTCTTTACAGCATAGACATTCAAGTCTTCAAAATAAGCCCACGCTATGATCTTGCCAGACACCTTCTGATGTTTCTGGACTTTGTAGAGTTTGGTGTAGGCATTTTTCTTTGGAGTTACGCGTTGGGCTCTTATTTCAGCAAAACAAGTTGACCATTCAGCTTTCTTAAGATCAACATTAGCATTTGAAGCTTGGGCTTGGGTTTCATCCTTTTCTTTTTCCTTCTCCATTTCATCCAGCTTATCAAAAGTACTATTGTCGAAGGTTTCTCCCAAAATGGAGATAACATGTCCGTCCAGATCAGTGTACTGAGGATAATGATGAGTAGTGACATCATCTATCTCGATTTCATCGACATCGTTAAACTCATCGTCACTTGCCACATCAACTGTAGGAGCATCTTTAACCAACTCATCCGGATTCAGCCTGAATATTTTAGCCAGCTGCTCATACGTCAGGTCGTGTATGATCTCTCCCTCCTCTGGTGTGTAGCTAACAGATCGTCTAACTATCCCTTGCAAGTCAAGAATCATGGTTAATTGAGTCTTGACCTGTTGAAGGGGTTGGACATCAAATTCATCGCTGTGTTGAGCTTCATCTGTTTGATTAGACATTAAGCACAACACACATAAGTCATCATATAAAGCATTTAAACATAAACAAACATAGATAATACTTAATTACATTAATGTAATACATAATTCAAGTACAAAATTTTTGAATACAAACATCTAACTATTACTTTTGTCTTGAATAGTAGGTTCTTCAGCAGGAGGAGCGGAGGATAAGGCTCCTTGATCTTGACTACATTTGGTCCGCCTCTCTTGAGCTCGAGGAGAGGCTGATGTAGTAGCATCATCTTCCTAGTCATCCTCATCTCCTCTCTATCTTTCCTGCTAGGTCCACCTTCTTCAACATCCTCCTCACTGTCATCTTCATCCTCCTCCTCCTCCTCCTCATCATCATCATCATCATCCTCACCATCTTTGATCTTCAGATGCTTAGACTTTAATCCTTTCAGCTTTAGGATTATCCTTTTCTTTTTCTTCTCCAGCTCCTCAATCCTCTTTATAGAATGGGCATTCTACTCTCTGAGTTGTGTGATCTGCTCTGCCTGAGCTGCATTGATCTCCATTAGCTGGTTGAGCTACGCATCTCTTTGCTCATTCATGGCAAGCAGCTTTAGCACAATTCGGTTGAAGTTGGCTAGCTGTTCCTCTAACCTGATATTGGGTAGATCCATGGGTCATCAGGACTTGAGAAGATGTCCCGGCTCGTTGGGTGGTGGTTGTGGTGGTGGATGTGGTGTATATGGGAGGAGGAGTAGGGATGGATCGTGATGGAATGGCTGTGATAGTGGTGGTAGGAGGTGTGGTAGTGGTGCTAGTTGGTGTGGTAGTGGTGGTAGGATGTGTGGTAGAGGTGGGAGCTGTGGTAGAGGTGGTGGTAATTGTGGTAATAAGGGTGATCCTCTGTCTCTTGCTCTTTAAGCCCTAGGGTTGAGTGTTTCATTTCTTCCTCGAGCCTTTAGAAGAAGATGCTCCCCCTGGGCTGATGGGTTTGTCTGAGGTGTATGTAGGATCGGTAACCTCAGTAGCACAACCCCTAGACTCAGCCTAGCATCCACTAACCACCTCTATGCCTTTACTAGTGGCCACGACCCGGCTCCCGACTATCCGTACCAAAGCTCATCATATGACTCTTCATCATGATCAACCACGAGGTCTTGGTGGAAGGCAGCCCCTTTATTTTCACCAGGAGCGTGACCACCTTGACATTGGTCGTCATCATCGTCGTCATCGTCTTCTTCAGTATGTGCCATGATGGGCTCGATGTTAGAGTCACTATCTTCGTGACGCCACTTCCTCCTAGCGGGCGCCACATAGTCATCTCGGGCCAGATGCCCAAACAATCTCCTCACCGGGCGCTTCACCTGCTTCCCCGGTAAATCTTCATCCGACCTAGAGTCATATCATCCATCACCTCGAGAGTAACCACATCTTCTCTCTCCTTTGGCAATAAAGGAAGCTTCTGATCAATGATCATATGTAATAAACCATGGGTACATACAGAAGCTTTGCTTGCCTTTAGCCTCGATGTTCTCTACCATGTATGTGAAGAGCATGCGGGAGAAACTGAACAGATGGTTCAGCACCAGAGCAACATATACGTTCTGGATTTGATATGACATCTCGTCAAAGCCTCCTTTCCTTGAGGCTATACACTTAAGGATGACGTGGGCCAAGTACTTGAACTGGGGACCCATGTTGCTCTTATTGAGCATACCAGCATTGATGTCCCAGCATACTTGATCCTAAGGAAACATCCCCAAACATGACTTAAGATTCAAGTACCGTTGAAAAGAGTCAGGGGATGCAGCTTGGTTGGGTAGGCTCCATCCTCACCCAGGTCCAAGACCCTCCTTAGATCGTCTTCGCTAATCTCAATCTCTTGTCCGAAGATAGAGCTCTGGATACGGTGGGGCTCAACGGACCTGTCAACTATAGCGCTTTCCCAGAAACTCTGCTGAATAGATCTATACGGTGTGCATGGTGTAGAGATAGCCTTGAAAATCCTCGATCTATGCAAAAAGGAAATAATCCTAGTGAACTCAGAAGCGTTCTGGGATGTAACATCAAGATGAGCACATATGTTGTGCTTGGTGCTCATAGTCCATCTGTTAGCCATGTTTCTGTAACACAAGACACATATACGTTAGATTTGTGTAAATGATGACATTTGACTCTTAAAGAACTTGGTTTATTCTGTTCAGTCATGCGAATGGACAATACGATTGAGTCTTAGTCGTACGATTGAGCTCAGTCGTACGATTGAGCCTGCGACTAAGCTTAGTCGTATGCTATGCCATGCGGTTGAGCCAATCGTGCGACTGAACTAATATGCATGGTTCATACATGCGATTGAGTCATACACCCAGCTCAATCATGCGATTGAAGCTCATCAACATGTCCATTCGCATAAGGCTCTGTTCGACACTTTAAATTCAAATATTGGTCAAAACTTGATGTTAAACATTGTGATTAGACGTATTAGACTCACAGAAACTCAAAATAACACCTAATGGTCTAAAAGAAACGATTATGTCCATTTAAGGGGTTTATTTTAAGGAGTTTTTCAAAGTTCTTGTTTTGAATGATTTCGGCCCTTAGGGTTTGATTAAACTGGGCATTATTGTCGATTTCAGTCTCACATTACCTGTATATGAAGAGAGTAACAGTTAGTATCACAATCAATCGGTAAAATCAATCAAATGAAATTTGGGCAGAGTATCAGTATGTTCGTGTGTATGAAGGGTCAACGATTGAAGGGTGTTACAAAGGCGACCGACTCCCCTTTATTTATACTGTGTTAACATTAACTCATGCAACTGGGCCCATTCTCATGCTTATGATCCAATCGTGCGACTGGTCCATACTTATGGTTCAATCGTACGATAGGCTCATACTCATGATTCAATCGTGCGATTGGCCCATACTTATGGTTCAATCGTGTGATTGGCCCATACCTATTATCCAATCATGCAAATGGTTCATACTTATGAGTTTGACCTCGTACACTTTCTAGCATACCCGTTTAACTATTGATAAGACGTTATGACCGATGATCATCTCAGACATGACTTTTTTAATTGAAAAACTGTTTGATCACCTTAGACGTGATCCTTTTAATTCAAACCTTATTTGATCACCACAGACGGAATCCTTTTAATTCCAAAAACCTGATTGGTCACCTCAGACACGACCACTTTTATTGAGTGATTCACAGATTGAATCCAGATGTATAGTCCGATTTTTACCTAACGAATGACTAAAAAATAAATAAAGCAACTTGAAATTAAAACAAAACAAGATATATTTTTGTATTTTTTGATTGGAGATGGATTGAAATCTTTAGAAGAGCGTCTAACCAATTTATCTTCCTGGACAGCATATCTTCAAGTTGATTTGATCATTTCTGGAGAGATTCATTTTGGAATCATATAGCTTTATCAAATTCATTTAGGACACTTTAACAAAACATTTTGATGCTCGATTCTAGTTTTGACCGAGAGTCAATAGCAAGTTTAGGAAATCATACTAGAGCTATAAAATGCACACACTGATTTTGACTGTCAAGAGTTGCAGCCACAGTGATTGTCCTTTTAAATCCATACATAGATTTTTGACACAGATTGGTGATACATTAGGTTTGATTATTTCAAAAAGCATTTGTGGACCCCACACTTATATGGTAATCAACATTCCTCAGAAGATTATTGAGCGGTGTACAGGTATTTGACAAGAAGAAATTATTCTAAGAGCTTTCAAAGAGGTGCCAAGCCTCAGGTCAGTGCCACCGCACAGCAGAGAGGCGCAAACAACACTGAATTCTAGAATATTTAGGTTATGCTTATCCTCAGGTCAATATGACCGCACAGTAGAGAGGCACATAACCTATCTTCTTGTTAGAGCATTTATTTTATTTTTGCACATAACGCACCAACAACATGTGTGATTAGCTTGATTGCGCTTAACATATTTTCCATGGTTTGCTCTTTTTATGGTCATCCGCCCACATTTGTGGCGTTTATTTGCTCGTCACCCCTTATTGGAAATGCGTTGATTGTGTTAACCAGGGATAAGATGGGAACCCACAGCAAGTTGAACAACTTAGTTTGAATTTAAATCACCAATGAGGTCTCCTTATCTATTGTGTTGAATCGACACATCATATAATGGTCTAGCAACCTCTAGGTCTACTTTCTCTGTGTTACCTATGTAGCATACCAGTTTTACTATCATTTTTCCTTTTATTTTGCTTAGACTTCTCAGACGTATACTTTGAATTTTGCATCTTCATCATTTAAATTCTTTTGAAGTCTCAAACTATTTGTTCCTTGTGTACTATCATTTTCTATAAGTGTTGAATCAGAATCACAGATTTGATCTCATTTCTATTAGCTAGGTTGCCCTCCTCCCTCGTTTTTTTTATAAGTTAAATAATGCAACTAATAATGCAACTATATTAATACTAAACTAACTTATTCTCCCCCTAAAATTTTAAAACAAAAAATATTTTTGTGTTTTTGGATTTTAATAGACGGGAAAATAAACAAAATGAAAGAAAATAAAAGAAAACATGTCAGACTACGCGCTTTCTTCCTCCAGAATCACATCACTTTTCTTTTTCACACCATTAACCTCTAAAAGATATAAAAATATCGGTTTAGCAAATGCTTTTGTGTAGAGGTCGGCGCATTGAAAATCCGTATTAATTTTAACCACATTGATTAATTACTTTTCAAAACAATCACGTATAAAGTGATATTTAATACCGATGTGTTTAGTCTTACGATGTTGGACTAGATTTTTGGTGACAGCAATAGCAGCAGACTTATCAACAAAAATAGGAGTGTTAGAAAATTGCAAACCGTAGTCGCACATTTGCTGTTGAATCCAAATTATTTGGGAACAACAACTAGCAGTAGCAACGTATTCAGCTTCACATGTTAACAGAGCAATGGAGGCCTGCTTCTTACACTGCCAGGTGACTACCGTCTACCAAAAAACTGACATCCTGCAGCTGTTGACTTATAGTTCATCTTGCAACCACCATAGTCCGAGTCACTATACGTTGTAAGCTCAAAATCATTATCATGATGATACCACAACCCGAGTGTTGGAGTACCCTTCACATAACGAAAAATCCGTTTCACACCAATGAGATGATTTACTTTTGGTTTTCCCTGATATCTTGAACAAAGACACGTAGCATACATGATATTAGGACGAGACACTGTGAGATACATAAGGGATCCAATCATACCTCTATACATTATAGCATCAACCAGATCACCATTTTTGTTGGGTGCCACATCATGGTTTGTGGCAAGTGGAGTTCGAGCAGCTCAAGCATTCTCCATGTCAAACCGACTGAGGATCTCCCCTACATATTTAGTCTGATGCAGGAAGATTCCTTTTGGTGTCTGATCTACCTGTAATCCTAGGAAGAACTTCATCTCCCCCATTGCACTCATCTCAAACTCTACTTTCATTATAGATTCAAATTCTTTACATAATTCTTCATTCTTGGAACTGAAGATTATGTTGTCCACATATATTTGTACCACTTTTTCTTTGATGAATAACATACAATCAATCACTCCTCTGGGAAAACCATGTTTCACAAAATGAGTTGAGAGTTTTTTATACCAGGCTCTAGGGGCTTGATGGAGCCCGTAGAGAGCCTTGTCCAGTTTGTAAACTCTGTCCCGATGATAAGGATCCTCAAAACCTTCAGGTTGACTGACGTAGATTGTCTCACAGATTTTACCATGAAGGAATGCACTTTTTACCTGTAGTTGATAAACTTTAATCTTTATGTAAGATGCATAGGCTAGGAAGATACGGATTGCTTCCATTCTAGCCACAGGTGCAAACACCTGATTGTAGTCTATGCCTTCGACTTGTCTAAAACCTTGTACCACAAGTCGAGCCTTGTTTATGATTATGACCCCTTGGTCATCTTTTTTGCACTTCAAGACCCATTTAGTGCCAATCACCTTAGCACCTTTTGGTCTGTCCACCAGTGTCCATACTCCTAGCTTTTTGAACGGTAGGAGTTCTTCTTGCATCGCATTAACCCAAGCCTCATCGTTTAATGCTTCACTAACATATTTTGGCTCAAATTAAGACACAAAACATCGATATGCTCCATTATGAAGGTATCCCTTTTCAATTACCGAGGCATAATCAGCTGAGTACAACTGATTTCTGGTCTGTACTCCCAATCGAACATCCCCAATGACATTGTCTAAGGGATGATAAACGTTTAGATGATATCCAAGAGTTGTTGGAATAACTACTTCATTATCCAGATTGTTAAACGCAGGTTCAGGATCTGTAGCTGTTAGAGTATGAGGTTCCGAATTGTCAGAGGCATCAGGATTTGATGCTTGTGTACTTTCATTGGTAGGAACCTGCTCCTCCTGGTCCTCATTAGCAGTCTCAACTGCCTCATCATCAGATGATGACTCACTCAATTCAAGGTCTCCCTTGAAGAGTTAGCGGAATCATCTAATGGACCGGTTGATGTTGAGTCTGGTGAAGGAGTGTTAAGAGCATCATTCATCATTCTAGCAGAAAGCTCGTCATTAGTATAAGAAGGCGGCAGATTGAATGATTTAAAGAATCCATCATAGTCAAAGAAGAAAGCATGGCCTTTTCCAGCGGGGGGTGGTGTATCTTTGAACATCTACGTTGCACCACACTTCCACCTGACCGGTTGAGTTATTATAGACTCTCTTGTCCGATATATTGTATCCGAGAAAGATCCCTTCTTTAGCCTTCTCACTGAACTTCCCAGACTGAGTTTTCTTCAGCAGCGTACATGGTGCACCAAATGGTTCGAGATACTCCAGGTTAGGTTTACATTGCTGGAGCAACTCATAACATGTTTTACCATGACGTTTTACCACCAACACCCGATTGAGGGTGTAGCATGCATTAGCCACCGCCTCGTTCCAAAATGGATACACAATTTTGAGTCAGCTAGCATCGTTCTTGCTGTCTCTATC
>CM046446.1:85422904-85725404 GCA_025506515.1 Flaveria trinervia
CAACTTCTCTGGAAGGAGTTCAACCACAAGATACTAATTGGTAACACCTAATTCGTAATTAGAGGTTATAGGCGACTGCAAAAAACGAGTTACAAGCTTAGTGCCTTTTTAACGAAGTACAACAGCCTGCTACCTGCTAGTGGAAATCGTGTACAGTAATTAATTTTAGTTTCACTGTTTCAGTTATGTTGGTTTTCTCCACTACGACAACAATGCTGTCGTCCACATCCATTATCTGCTCCAGAGCCAATTTTAATGAACTTACTAATAAACATATCCGATATGGTTGGTATTCATACGCCAAAAGTGCAGCCTATTGCCCCACAAAAAGCTACATCTGGCAATAGGCTTACAAGACTACGTACACATCCAAAGACGATACACCAAACTAAAACTAAAACTAAACATAAAACCTGGAAACATACATGAAAACATACATATACTCATGGTACAACCGACCATATCACGTATTCAAGTTTCATCCATCAGGTCTTGGTTCGATACTTGGATTCGTCGATCTCGATACCCTCTTCCTCAACCCGCTCCTGACCCGACTTCTCGGTCGTGCTCAGACCGCCTTTTCGGCCCATCTCCTTATACCCTTCCGTCCCCATCTGCTCTTTTCGGGCCTCCCCGCCCTTACTGCCCATCTCCTTGTACCCCTCGGTCCCGAGTTGCTCTTTTCGGGCCTCCCCGCCCTTGCTCCCCATCTCCTTGTACCCCTCGGTACCCAGCTGCTCCTTTCGGGCCTGACCGCCCTTCGTTCCGAGCTCCTGGTACCCCTCGGTACCCAGCTGCTCTTTTCGGGTCTGTCCACCCTTGCTCCTTCCTAAATTCATCAAATCAGAAAATAACCAAATCACAAACACTTAAATATACGTCAACTTATATAGAGAATAGACAATAGACAATTTCATTGAAGACGAACCTTCGGCAAGGTGTTCTTGAGCCTCGAGGCTCTTGCCACGGTGCCGCCCGGGACGACGGTTTCGCCTTCTTTCGCCTTAGCGTCAAGCTCCGACCTCTTCTGCTGGCCCGATGCCATTTTTGTTGCTAAAGTGATGTTTGAGTGATTTGTGTTGTGGTTTATTGTTGTTGTTTGGGTGTGCATGGGTTTGAAGTAAGAGAGGGTGGTGAATTTATAGTGAATATTGGTCGGACACGTAAGACAGCCAGTGGAGTGACGTGGCGAGTGATGACATAGTTAAGGTGTTAGATAACGACACGCACTTGATTACTCACTATCTACCCCTTGCTAGGTAGCAGTAAAATTTTGAGTTTTATCTTAGTCTTTATCCGGTTATATAGTAATAATAAATAATATGATCAATTCTTATAAATATAGATTCAAAAGATAATTTTTATCTTTTGGTCCGATAGCTATTTGAGTGTGTACATGATAATTTCTCTTACAAAATCACCAATGAGAAAACAAATAAAATAAACGCTAACAAACTTAATGGACATTTGAATTTTTAACTCTTGAAGAAGTCCGCCATTTGGCATATGTTTGTGTTTATCTAGTAATTATACTCATTCGTTGCGGTGGCGGCGTACGTGACTTAATAATGTAAAGACTACTATTGTGTCGATTCATTTCAAATTTAATTTACGTCGAAGCATTGAGTTACTCAAATTTATATCGGTGAATGAAAATATATTATATTTGACGCCACTTGTTTTCAAGTAAATTTTACGTCAAAATATAAATAACTCTAAGCATACATAAAAATTAGCACGAAACATTTTATATTAAACCTGGCTCGTTTTCAACAAAATTTACGTCATAACGTTAGCGAATTCAAATATACACCGATATGTATATAAAAATATGAACATAAGAAGTTAGATATTTTTAAGTAAAATTATACATAGGGTATGTAAAACTAAAGATTTAAAAACTCGAGGGGATCAAAATAATGTTCGTCAAAATCTTATATAAACCTTAAGGGGTTACGTGAGAATTTACGAAACTTTAAAATGAGTTAAGTAAATATAAAACTTTGAGTAATAGGTCCCCATGATTTGAGTAAATAACTACTAAATCATCATTTTGATGTGGATTAAATATATGTAGTCAATACATTGAGAGCTCCACCATGATTTTTAAAGTATTTTTAAAGTATTAGTAATTCCAAACGAGTAGAGATAACCTAGCCCCCTCAGTCCCTCACGCAAGTGTTGTATGTAAATCTAACTTTTTCTTAGGGATTTTCAATATGAATACCCTTTTCTTTTAATCTTATCAAATCTTTGTTTATATCAGTGACCTTGAAATAGTCACTATTGGAAAATCTATCACTATTTGGTTGTAAGAATAAACAAGTATTTGATAGATTTTACCATCATAAAGTGCATGTATCACTATTTGGGTTGATGGATTTTACCATCATAAAGTGCATGTCGTGTAGTCATCAGCAAAAGGTTTTTTTTATTTTTTATTTGGCAAACACTCACTTTAACATTATACTATACACTTAATACTATATACTTAAAAGTGGCAAATCACAAGCCACCGACGTTTGTTTTACATACATAATTAGTTTTCAATAACCAGAAAGAAACTAATCTTTGTTGGAGTGGTAAGATCCGACTACATTTGGATGTAATAAAAACAAATGGGGTCAAATATAAAATGTTCATATGTGTGTTTCAACATACATCTATGTTATAAAATAAAATTTTCTTCATAAATGAATTTGATCAAATATAAAACGTTTTGGTGCTTATTTTTATTTACGCTTTAAGTTAATATACGTTTCGACCTAAGCTTTATTTAATACATCGAGTTAAATATAATACGTTTTTATTTACTTTGCGTTTCAACGTAAGCTTTATTTAATACGTCGGGTCAAATATAATATCTTTTATTTACTTTGTGTTTCGACGTAAATTTAATTTGAAAAAGAATTGGAGTGATTGTAAGTCTTTTTAAACATAAATTTTATTGGATTAAAATCAAATCAAATATAATACGCATTCATTCAATATATAAATTAAAGTATGTTACATTAACTCTTAGAGTCGATCAAACTCCAAGAAAAAAAGTGAGAAACAAGAGTTCGCTGCAATTTTCTTTTCTATTTATTCATGCAACGATTACAATTTAAAGGAACAAATTAAGAAACATGTAAACATGGGTCCTAATATTATGCGAATCAACATATCATGGAGATAATAGTGACACAACTCTCTTGGCTACATGCATGCAAGAAATTAAACGTGGGAAATCAAATAACAGGTTTGAAAAGTTACAACCCCTAAATAGGTGGTTCTATTGATCGGGTCTTTAGCCAGGTTGAGTCATGAATCGATGGCGGGTCAGGTCTACTGGACTAGATCAACAATCACATGGGTCGTATTAGAGTCACTCTACATATCGATGTAAATTTAGTTCAGAAACAAATCAGATCAATTGTAGTTTATATTTTATTGCGTTGCTTATGATGTCGCGGCAACGCGCGACAGGTAAAAATTCTTGTTTGTTATAAAAGACTAGAAGAGGCTTGACCTCAATATTGTGTAATTTTTGTTTTAAATTTTTTTTAATTTACTATATATCTTATTATTTTTAAAAAACATAATTACTATACCTGAAAAGAGAAGTGGAAGAATAATGTTAATTAGGCTATTGGTTATTTTTTATGTAACGTTAAACTTGCAAGTTAGAGTTAACCACTATTGTTTAGGCGGTTCAAAACGCTTGACACTCGCTCAGAATTTGCTCGAAAAATAGTCGTTTGAATTTCTGATCGGTTGTAAACGAGCCGATCAGCTCGGATCGGTTTGTAAATGAGCCAAGCATCAACAAAGGTCCGTTCGGCTCGGTTCGGCTCGGTTCGGATCAAATTATTTTTTATTTTTATACATAAGATTAAATTTAAGAAAAGAAGACTAAATCTTGTGTCGTTGCAAAACATATGAACTAAATTTTAAGTTTTAAAGGTTAAATACTTGTAAGATCTGATATAATGAACTTGTAGTTGTCGTGATTAGTGTAGTTCTTTTCTGACAAATAATACAAAACTGTTTTAATATGTATATTTTTTATGAATGTTTTCAGAACCGGATCGGACGTCGAAGCGAACGCTTTACTGGTTGGTGGTCGGATCGGTTGGACCGGATTTAACTATATTTTAATTATATTTATATATGTAATTAAATATAAGTAATTTATATATGATTTATATATATATATATATATATATATATATAATATATATATATATATATAATATATATTATAGCTATATATAAAACTTAACTATATTTGTATACCCGACGTATTAATTTATAGTTTAACACCCCGTTTTTACCCATTCAAATCAAGAAAAAAAACCAAAACCGGTCTGAACCGGTCCAGTTTCCCGGTGCGACCGGCCGGTTCGACCACTTAAAAGCAAATCACACCAGACCGGACCAGACACGGCACCGATGCCCGGTCGGACGGCCGGTCCGATCCAGTCTGCTTTTTATTATAGTAATACCATCATCACTATCTTCTACCACCGTACCACTACCAACACTATGCCACCGTCACCATCACCATCACCCTCACCGTCACCGTCACCGTCACCGTCACCGTCACCGTCACCGTCACCGTCACCGTCACCGTCACCGTCACCGTCACCGTCACCGTCACCGTCACCGTCACCGTCACCGTCACCGTCACCGTCACCGTCACCGTCACCGTCACCCTCACCGTCACCCTCACCGTCACCCTCACCGTCACCCTCACCGTCACCCTCACCGTCACCCTCCCGTCACCCTCACCGTCACCTCACCGTCACCCTCACCGTCACCCTCACCGTCACCCTCACCGTCACCCTCACCCTCACCCTCACCGTCACCCTCACCCTCACCCTCACCGTCCCCTCACACCCTCACCCTCACCCTCACCCTCACCCTCACCCTCACCCTCTCACCTCCCCTCACCCTCACCCTCACCCTCACCCTCCCTCACCCTCACCCTCCCCTCACCCTCACCCTCACCCTCACCCTCACCCTCACCCTCACCCTCACCCTCACCCTCACCCTCACCCTCACCCTCACCTCACCCTCACCCTCACCCTCACCCTCACCCTCACCCTCACCCTCACCCTCACCCTCACCCTCACCCTCACCCTCACCCTCACCCTCACCCTCACCCCCACCCCCACCCCCACCCCCACCCCCCCCCCACCCCCACCCCACACCCCACCCCCACCCCCACCCCCCCCCACCCCCCACCCCCACCCCCACCCCCACCCCCACCCCCACCCCCTACATCATTAACTATTGTTAGCCTGGCGATGTCTTAGATCTTTGGGCCTGACAAGCCTATTTGGTGCTAAAGTCGATGTAGCACCCCAAAATAGTGTGAAATAAAGTAAAAAGGGGGCAAGAAAACTCACATGTTAAAATAATATAATGAAGATCAATAAGAATAAATAAACGTCGTTCCAAGATGAACGTCACAAGGCACCTATATTATATTATATAGTTTATGTCAATATATGGTTAACGATAATAACACTAGGGTTCCAATATGAATTGGGGAAAATTTATAACCCCACTCAATAAACACTTGTTTATGATTCTTTTGATAAAAATAAAGGTACTAATTATAAAATTTTAAAGGAATTAAATCCTTTGTAAATAACTTGCGTAATTAGCTATAAACAAAATATATTTGATTTAATAATTATATAATTTCTAATCAAGGAAAAACATAAAGTTCCAATAATGTAGTAATTTGGACTTATCGTACAAATCTATTTTTTATAAAATATCTTAATTAAGATTTTGTAAATAATTTTATAAAATTTTTCAAGATATAATGTACAGAAAAAGGTTTAGATGATTTAAAAAAAATGAAGTTTGTGAAGTTATTTTTATTTTTAAAAAAAAAAATTTTTTTTACTTAATTAAGGCTAAAACAACCTTTTTTTAAAAACAGAGGGTGCCCGGGTTCGAACCCGGGACCTCTAGGTTGGATGGGAGCGTTTAACCATTGAACCAAGGCATCCAGCCGCGGTTACAACCTGGTTTTGAAGCTTAAGAATCATCGCACATAAAAACCCCCATTCTCATATGAGCCCTAGAACAATGTCGATCAAATTGAGCCCCATATGAACATTGTAATCGATCGAAAGGTTAGGGCTTTTGATTCCCATATGAAATCGAGTATAAAGGTAGTTTTAATTACCCGAATTGTTATGGATTGGTGTTTGAACACTCGAGAAACGTGCGGACGTGGAAGTCTTGATGGATAGGCAAACCTCAACGATATCAAATTAAATTTATGGGAAGCTTCGCGTGATGACCTCGATGCAAAGCCCTTGCGAATTTGGTCAATTGAAGCTCAGAGATAATGTTCGGTTGAGTTGCAGGTCGCGACGAAGATGGTGATTGAATTCTTTGTTTTTGTTTGTTTTAAGTGTAATTGGTGGTTGTGAACACTTGGAATTGTTAGATGATAGTTTCCGTTCGATTATTAGATTAATACAACGATTTAATGCTCGAACGGCTAAGTAATTGAAATGTTTCGGTTATGTATTCGATTCGTTTGTAACCGATGATTAAACACGTTTAATGGTGCATTCAGTTCGAAACGAGATCCAGAGGCTTTGAGACGTTTCTTGGTCTCGAAACGACCGATTTTTGATGTTTAAGGGGTCGCCGGAGCCGGCCGGATCTTGGCCGGAGTGATGCTGGAAAACGTCCGAGGAAAAAGGGGTTGGTTTTAATAATTACACAATTGGTCCCTCTAGTTTATTATTTAACATTTTATGCTTAAAAGTTCCATTTTAAGTTTCTAAAATGACAAATTACCCTCAAACTTAGTTTAAGTTTTAATTTAAATATGGTTAAGTTTATAAATCTTATTATTAGTATCTTATTATTACTAATACTATTATTCAATATTATTACTTATTATTATATTACTTTATTAATATTACCTTATTATTATTATACATACCTAACATTTCATGAAACCCAATAACAATAATAATAAACCAAACAACACAAGGTTCAAAAATTGACAAGGATAACCTTTGTAAGAGTAAACGAAGTTAACTTTTAGTTAACGAAAATACGAAATGTTACAGTCTCCCCAACTTAAAGGAATTTCGTCCCGAAATTAAAAGAAATGAAACTATACAAATAAGAACGGGTATCTCTTCTTCATGTCTCCTCACGTTCCCAAGTAAATTCAGCGCCACGTTTATTTTCCCAACGAACCTTGACGATTGGGGTTGTTGTGGTTCTAGTCTTTTCATTATGCGATCCATGATCTCAACAGGTTTCTCGACAAAATGTAATGACTCGTCAATCTGGATGTCTTCCACGGAACATGCAGACTTTCGTCAGCCAAACACTTTCTCAAATTTGAGACGTGGAACACAGGATGAATTCCACTAAGGTCGGAAGGTAACTCTAGTTTATAAGCCACTTTCCCAATCCTTTTCAGGATTTTGAAAGGTCCTACAAACCTTGGAGCCAGTTTGCCCTTCTTTCCAAAACGAACCACCCCTTTCCATGGTGAAACCTTGAGAAGAACCATCTCCCCAACTTGGAATTCTAATGGCTTACGTCGCTTGTCAGCATAACTCTTTTGACGACTTCTCGCCACTTCAGGTTCTTGCGAATAATAGAAACTTATCGGTCGTCTCTTGTATAAGTTCAGGACCAGTGATGAAGTTTTCACCAATGTCGGTCCAACAGATCGGTGAACGACATTTACGACCATAAAGTGCTTCAAACGGTGCCATCTTGATACTCGAGTGGTAACTATTGTTATACGAAAATTCCGCGAGCGGTAGATGCGTATCCCAATCGCCACCAAAGTCAAGAACACAGAGACGTAGCAAATCCTCCAAGTTTGGATCGTTCGCTCGGTTTGCCATCAGTTTGAGGATGGTAAGCCGTGCTTAGATCCAATTGTGTACCCAAAAGTTCTTGCATAGACGACCAAAAATGTGAAGTGAAACGAGCATCTCGGTCAGATATGATGTGCAGAGGTACCCCATGACGACTTACAATCTCATCAACGTATATACGAGCTAACTTTGATGTCTTGTAAGTGTCACGTATGGTATAAAATGTGCCGACTTGGTCAATCGGTCAACGATCACCCATATGCTATCATGTCCTCGAGAGGTTCGGGGTAGCTTTGTTATGAAGTCCATGGATATGTGTTCCCATTTCCACATAGGGATCTCGGGTTGCTCAAGTAATCCACTTGGACGTTGATGTTCGGCTTTAACTTTCGTACATGTGAGGCACTTAGCTACATAAGTCGCTATGTCTTTCTTCATTCCAGGCCACCAATATTGACCACGTAGGTCCATGTACATCTTATCGGAACCAGGATGAATAGAATAACGAGTTTGATGAGCTTCGTTCATAATAAAGGTACGAATGTTATCGCGATTTGGAACCCAAATACGATTGGCGAAGTACATCAATCCATTGGATTTCGTTTCCAATTGGGTTAGAAGATTATGCTCCAACTCATCCTTCATTCTCCCTTCTCGTTGAACCATTTGTTGAGCCTCCAGGATGCTAGACTCGATGTCACTATCTATTCTCAGGTTTTGTAGTAGTACGGTGGTCTCATTGACATCTAGTCGAATTTCAGTATCGAACTCACCCAAGGTGTCAAACCATTGACGTCGATCTCGAATTTCTTGAATGAGATCATCTTGTTGTGAATCTTTCGGCTCAGTGCATCGGCCACAACGTTTGCTTTACCAGGATGGTAACGAATGTCACAATCATAGTCACTAATCAACTCCACCCAACGACGTTGTCTCATGTTGAGATCTTTTTGATTGAAAACGTGTTGAAGGCTTTTGTGATCGGTGTAGACTATACATTGCGTACCATACAGGTAGTGCCTCCAAATCTTCAAAGCAAATACAACAGCACCAAGCTCGAGATCGTGGGTTGTATAATTCACCTCGTGAACCTTCAATTGTCTCGACGCATAAGCTATGACCTTCCCTCGTTGCATGAGAACACAACCAAGGCCTTGCTTAGATGCATCACAATACACGGTGAAATCGTCGTTTCCATCGGGTAGGGTCAATATAGGAGCATTGCACAACTTATGCTTTAACGCTTCAAAAGCTTCTTCTTGCTCGGTACCCCACTCGAATGGTTTATTCTTTTGTGTCAAAGTGGTGAGCGTTTCGCGATCCTCGAGAAATTGGCGATGAATCGCCGATAATAACCAGCAAGACCAAGAAAAGAACGAACTTCGGTAGGAGTTGTAGGAATACACCAATTCTTCACAGCTTCCACCTTTGCAGGATCAACGTGAATCCCTTGGCTATTCACCACGTGTCCTAGAAATTGAACTTCTTCGAGCCAGAAATCACACTTCGAGAACTTTGCGTACAATTGCTCTTTCTTTAACAACTCAAGAACCAATCTCAAATGCAGCTCATGATCGGTGTTGGACTTGGAATAGATAAGTATGTCATCAATAAAGACGATCACAAACTTGTCTAGATAAGGCTTGCATACTCGGTTCATGAGATCCATGAAGACAGCAGGAGCATTGGTTAAACCAAAAGGCATCACCATAAACTCATAGTGTCCATAACGAGTACGAAAAGCAGTCTTTGGGATGTCATCCTCATGAACTCGTAATTGATGATCCAGAACGTAGATCAATTTTCGAGAATATGGCAGCTCCTTGAAGTTGATCAAACAAGTCATCGATGCGAGGAAGAGGATAACGATTCTTGATGGTAAGTTTGTTAAGCTCGCGATAATCGATGCACATACGAAACGATCCATCTTTCTTCTTCACGAAAAGAACAGGTGCACCCCAAGGCGAAGAACTAGGACGGATGAAGCCTTTCTCTCGACAGCTCTTGCAGTTGACAAGAGAGTTCTTGCATTTCCGATGGTGCAAGCCGATATGGTGACTTGGCCACGGGGTTTGCTCCCGGTATCAAGTCAATTTTAAACTCGACTTCACGCACGGGAGGTAAACCACTAAGGTCATCGGGAATACTTCAGGAAAGTCTCGTACGATAGGGACATCCTTAAGTTCTTTCCCTTTGACTTTCGTGTTGACCACATAAGCCAAGAAGGCCATATACTTCTTGTTTAAGCACTTTCGGGCTTGAGTGCAAGACATGAGTTTAAGCCCTTTAGAAGATTTTTCACCGAACACCTTCAACGTATCTCCAGAGGTAACGGTATACGAATGCACTTCTCGAAACAAATGATCTCAGCATGGTGTTTGGCTAACCAATCCATACCAATGATGACGTCAAAACTTCCAAGTTTCATAGGGATAAGATCGATAAGAAATCATGCGTGTCAAGACTTAAGATGCAATCACGAACGATAACGTCAACGGTAATTGGTTCTCCATCGGCAACTTCAACAGTAAGAGGTCTTTCTAGTTTCGTATGTGGCTTAGCAAGTATGGGTTCAAACTCTAATGAAACAAAACTTTTATCGGCTCCAGAATCAAATAGGACATAGGCATAAGTTTTGTTAATAAGGAACATACCTGTTCAATTTTTAAGGTATTTAACAATACAAGAGAAATATGAAATGAATTTGATCACAAATTTAAGGGTGAGTTAACGTACCATTCACCACATCGTTGTTTGCTTGTGCTTGGTTAGCGTTGATGTTGAAAGCACGTCCTCGGCTTGTGGAACATTACCCACAAGACGAGGGCATTGTGGGCGAAAATGGCCAGGTTCCCCACAGTTGTAGCAAACACGGTTTGACCACAGCGGCATTGTTAGGTGCACGGTGGCAAGTCGCCACCAAATGACCATATTTACCGCATAAGGTGCAAATGCGGCATGGTTGATTCCCCGGATGATGATACCTACACGTGCTGCACATCGGTTGAGGACCAGCATAAGCCCTAGCCCCAGGCACTTGTGCCACAGATGTAGCCGCAGGTACAGGTTCCTTTGGGGTTGTTTAGGTGCAGCCACGGCATAGTTACGCGCGGTGTGAACTTGCGCTTCTTGTTGTTGTTGTGGCTGTTAGACGGTTCAGCTTTGGTCTCCTTAACCGCCTCGGTAGCCGTCTTCTCCACCTTCTTTGCACCCTTCACAGACATGGTGCCCGCTCTTATATGGTTCTCGGTGAGTTGAGCGGTGATTGTAATGGCTTCTTCCAAGGTTGTGGGTCGGCTACCCACCACAGCATCTTGAATTTGGGGTGGTACACCTTAATGAACTTCTCGATGTTGCGGGGAACAGTGTCGACCATATGGGGCAGCAGTATACTCAACTCATGATGCCTAGTTGAGTAGGCCAAATGATCACCATCATTTTGTTTCAAATTCCAAAACTCTTCTTCCAACTTTTGCAATTCACTTCTTGGCAGAACTTCGCGATGGCGATGTTCTTGAACTCTTCCCATGTAAGTGCTAGAATGGCATCGGGTCCACGATTCCTCTTCTCGCTATTCCACCAGGTAGAGCCCTTTGTTGGAACATACTAGTGGCATAACGAACCTTGAGTGCATCGGGACACTCACAATTGATAAAGGTATTCTCCATGCTTTCAACCACTCAAAGAAAGTGGCTCCTTCCTTGCCACTAAAACTAGTGGGCTTGCAAGAGCTGAAGTGTTTGAAGGTGCAAGTTTGATTATTCCTGTTGATTGTTCCCGTTTTGATTGTTGCTATTCTCTCCATGACCATTTCCATTGTTGCTAGCGTTGGTCATTAAGGTGCTATTAAGTTCAGCAACCATGGTCGGAATGACAGCAGCCATTTGTCGAGCAATCATGGCGGCTAACTTACGATCGGAACTTCCACGCTTTCCATGATGACGAGACATGCTGGAATATACAAATGAGTTAGATATGAGAATTGGAATAACAGGATTAATGTTCAACAAGGATAAGGCAAAAAGTTGTAAGGCACATGGAATGGTTCCATTTGGTAACGCATTACCATTTGGAAACGTTGACACGTCAAGGTAAGTTGACCCATTCGCCTTAGAAATTTGTGTATGTTGACCATGGTTTATCACTCATCCCAGAAATCCCCAGGTAAGCATAACTAGTCCCGTAGGATTTATGCGATATGCTTGCCTTAGCCCGAGGGCCTTTTGCCAGGAAATCTAGAATACAGGTGTCCATGTGTCACACAAATTTCTTAGGTTCATGAAATCAAAACCATGATGAGATTTACATAGATTAGACATAAGTCTAAAGATTCAATTCTTAAGCATAAGTATACGATTCCACGTGTTGACGAGAATAAGATTAAGAAGTTTCATTTGTCGGGGAGAGTCAATGAGTCCAAGTTAAGTTTAGGGAGACAAGTAACAAAGTTTAGACAATTACAAGGCAACCTATGCTAAGGCATCAAGTTGCACATAAAGTATAGCATTATGTAGCATGTAACAATATATATTTCCAAGAATATAAATATTATCCTATGAGTTCATGCATAAGCTATAGTCTAGGTCACCATTACTAATAACCTAAATCCCTATAGTTATGGTCTGATACCAATCTGTCACACCCCAACCTTGACGGCGGAAACGTCGAGATGTGAGGGTTAAGATTGTTCACAGCCACATAACGCTATATTTAAGTGTAAATATTAAATTATAAGTCTCAAAAGTCATTACAAACATAAGTCACAAAAAGAATAATCCCAAACAAAACAACGTTGCATAACATTTATTTATTAACTAGGTCCAAGTCCTAGTTTTATTTCCAAGCTTCAAAAGTCCTTTAAACTTGGGGATTTCCTGAAACATGATAAAAATAAAAGTCAACTAAAAATAGTTGGTGAGTTTCCAAGGTTTTCATACATAATAAGAAAAGTTACAAGTAGCAATTCATGTCATAGGTTATAAGCTAGTAAGGTTATAGAACACATAACGTTACAATCAAACCTCGACTTGATTACAAGTATAAAAGATTGGCTAAGTGTATTTGGTTCCCTAGTGCACAAGCATACGGCTCCTAGGAGTCGGCAATACATCGACTTTAGCACCAATAGGCTTGTCAGGCCCAAAGATCTAAGACGTCGCCAGGCTAGCAATAGTTAATGATTGTAAACAAACTATGTATCTCATATAATCACTTACAACACACAAATAACCATGACAAAATATGAATTGCAAGTGCTTTACAAGTCTCAAACGTTTATAAGTGTATGATGTATAGTATCATGTTTCACCCCAAAGTAGTGTGAAATAAATAAAAAAGGGCAAGAAAACTCACATGTTAAATATAATATATAATGAAGATCAATAAGAATAATAATAAACGTCGTTCCAAGATGAACGTCACAAGCACCTATATATATATTATAAGATTTATGTCAATAATATGGTTAACGATATAATAACACTAGGTTCCAATATGAATTGGGGAAAAATTTATAACACCACTCAATAAACACTTGTTTATGATTCATTTGATGAAAAATAAGGTACTAATTATAAGATTTTAAAGGAATAAATCCTTTGTAAATAACTTGCGTAATTAGCTATAAACAAATATTTGAATTTAATTTATATATTTCTAATCAAGAAAAACATAAAGTTCCAATAATGTAGTAAGTTTGGACTTATCGTACAAATCTATTTTTTTAAAAGATATCTTAATTAAGATGTTTGTAAATAATTTTTATAAATTTTTCAAGATATAATGTACAGAAAAAGGTTTAGATGATTTAAAAAAAATGGAGTTTGTGAAAGTTATTTTTATTTTTAAAAAAAAAAATTTTTTTTTACTTAATTAAAGGCTAAAACAACCTTTTTAAAAAAACAGAGGGTGCCCGGGTTCGAACCCGGACCTCTAGGTTAGATGAGCGTGTTAACCAGTGAACCAAGGCATCCAGCCGCGGTTACAACCTGGTTTTGAAGCTTAAGAATCATCGCACATAAAAACCCCCAATTCTCATAGAGCCCTAGAACAATTTCGATCAAATTGAGCCCCATATGAACATTGTAATCGATCGAAAGGTTAGGGCTTTTGATTCCCATATGAAATCGAGTATAAAGGTAGTTTTAATTACCCGAATTGTTATTGGATTGGTGTTTGAACACTCGAGAAAACGTTGCGGACGTGGAAGTCTTGATGGATAGGCAAACCTCAACGATAATCAAATTAAATTTATGGAAGCTTCGCGTGATGACCTCGATGCAAAGCCCTTTGCGAATTTGGTCAATTGAAGCTCAGAAGATAATGTTCGGTTGAGTTGCAGGTCGCGATGAAGATGGTGATTGAATTCGTTGTTTTTGTTGTTTTAGTGTAATTGGTGGTTGTGAACACTTGGAATTTGTTAGATGATAGTTTCCGTTCGATTAATTAGATTAATACAACGATTTAATGCTCGAACGGCTAAGTAATTGAAATGTTTCGGTTATGTATTCGATTCGTTTGGTAACCGATGATTAAACACGTTTAATGGGTGCATTCAAGTTCGAAACGAGTTCCGAAGGCTTTGAGAACGGTTCTGGGTCTCGAAACGACCGATTTTTGATGTTTAAGGGGTCGCCGGAGCCGGCCGGATCTTGGCCGGAAGTGATGCCGGAAAAACGGGTCGAGAGGGAAAAAGGGGTTTGGTTTTAAATAATTACACAATTGGTCCCTCTAGTTATTATTTAACATTTTATGCTTAAAAGTTCCATTTTAAGTTTCTAAAATGACAAAAACCCTCAAACTTAGTTTAAGTTTATAATTTAAATATGGTTAAGTTTATAAATCTTATTATTAGTATCTTATTATTACTAATACTATTATTCAATATTATTACTTATTATTATATTTACTTTTATTAATATTAACCTTATTATTATTATACATACCTAACATTTCATGAAACCCAATACAATAAATAATAAACACAAACAATCACGAAAGTTTCAAAATTGACAAGGATAACCTTTGTAAGAGTAAACGAAGTTACTTTTAGTTAACGAAAATACGAAATGTTACAGTCTCCCCAACTTAAAGGAATTTCGTCCCGAAATTAAAAGAAATGAAACTATACAAATAAGAACGGGTATCTCTCCTTCATGTGCTCCTCACGTTCCAAGTAAATTCAGCGCCACGTTTATTTTCCCAACGAACCTTGACGATTGGGGTTGTTGTGGTTCTAGTCTTTTCATTATGCGGTCCATGATCTCAACAGGTTTCTCGACAAAATGTAATGACTCGTCAATCTGGATGTCTTCCAACGGAACATGCAGACTTTCGTCAGCCAAACACTTTCTCAAATTTGAGACGTGGAACACCGGATGAATTCCACTAAGGTCGGAAGGTAACTCTAGTTTATAAGCCACTTTCCCAATCCTTTTCAGGATTTTGAAAGGTCCTACAAACCTTGGAGCCAGTTTGCCCTTCTTTCCAAAACGAACCACCCCTTTCCATGGTGAAACCTTGAGAAGAACCATCTCCCCAACTTGGAATTCTAATGGCTTACGTCGCTTGTCAGCATAACTCTTTTGACGACTTCTCGCCACTTCAAGGTTCTTGCGAATAATAGAAACTTTATCGGTCGTCTCTTGTATAAGTTCAGGACCAGTGATGAAGTTTTCACCAATGTCGGTCCAACAGATCGGTGAACGACATTTACGACCATAAAGTGCTTCAAACGGTGCCATCTTGATACTCGAGTGGTAACTATTGTTATACGAAAATTCCGCGAGCGGTAGATGCGTATCCCAATCGCCACCAAAGTCAAGAACACAGAGACGTAGCAAATCCTCCAAAGTTTGGATCGTTCGCTCGGTTTGGCCATCAGTTTGAGGATGGTAAGCCGTGCTTAGATCCAATTGTGTACCCAAAAGTTCTTGCATAGACGACCAAAAATGTGAAGTGAAACGAGCATCTCGGTCAGATATGATGTGCAGAGGTACCCCATGACGACTTACAATCTCATCAACGTATATACGAGCTAACTTTGATGTCTTGTAAGTGTCACGTATGGGTATAAAATGTGCCGACTTGGTCAATCGGTCAACGATCACCCATATGCTATCATGTCCTCGAGAGGTTCGGGGTAGCTTTGTTATGAAGTCCATGGATATGTGTTCCCATTTCCACATAGGATCTCGGGTTGCTCAAGTAATCCACTTGGACGTTGATGTTCGGCTTTAACTTTCGTACATGTGAGGCACTTAGCTACATAAGTCGCTATGTCTTTCTTCATTCCAGGCCACCAATATTGACCACGTAGGTCCATGTACATCTTATCGGAACCAGGATGAATTGAATAACGAGTTTGATGAGCTTCGTTCATAATAAAGGTACGAATGTTATCGCGATTTGGAACCCAAATACGATGGCGAAGTACATCAATCCATTGGATTTCGTTTCCAATTGGGTTAGAAGATTATGCTCCAACTCATCCTTCATTCTCCCTTCTCGTTGAACCACTTGTTGAGCCTCCAGGATGCTAGACTCGATGTCGCTATCTATTCTCAGGTTTTGTAGTAGTACGTGGTCTCATTGACATCTAGTCGAATTTCAGTATCGAACTCACCCAAGGTGTCAAACCATTGACGTCGATCTCGAATTTCTTGGAATGAGATCATCTTGTTGTGAATCTTTCGGCTCAGTGCATCGGCCACAACGTTTGCTTTACCAGGATGGTAACGAATGTCACAATCATAGTCACTAATCAACTCCACCCAACGACGTTGTCTCATGTTGAGATCTTTTTGATTGAAAACGTGTTGAAGGCTTTTGTGATCGGTGTAGACTATACATTGCGTACCATACAGTAGTGCCTCCAAATCTTCAAAGCAAATACAACAGCACCAAGCTCGAGATCGTGGTTGTATAATTCACCTCGTGAACCTTCAATTGTCTCGACGCATAAGCTATGACCTTCCCTCGTGCATGAGAACACAACCAAGGCCTTGCTTAGATGCATCACAATACACGGTGAAATCGTCGTTTCCATCGGGTAGGGTCAATATAGGAGCATTGCACAACTTATGCTTTAACGCTTCAAAAGCTTCTTCTTGCTCGGTACCCCACTCGAATGGTTTATTCTTTTGTGTCAAAGTGGTGAGCGGTTTCGCGATCCTCGAGAAATTGGCGATGAATCGCCGATAATACCCAGCAAGACCAAGAAAAGAACGAACTTCGGTAGGAGTTGTAGGAATACACCAATTCTTCACAGCTTCCACCTTTGCAGGATCAACGTGAATCCCTTGGCTATTCACCACGTGTCCTAGAAATTGAACTTCTTCGAGCCAGAAATCACACTTCGAGAACTTTGCGTACAATTGCTCTTTCTTTAACAACTCAAGAACCAATCTCAGATGCAGCTCATGATCGGTGTTGGACTTGGAATAGATAAGTATGTCATCAATAAAGACGATCACAAACTTGTCTAGATAAGGCTTGCATACTCGGTTCATGAGATCCATGAAGACAGCAGGAGCATTGGTTAAACCAAAAGGCATCACCATAAACTCATAGTGTCCATAACGAGTACGAAAAGCAGTCTTTGAATGTCATCCTCATGAACTCGTAATTGATGATATCCAGAACGTAGATCAATTTTCGAGAATATGGCAGCTCCTTGAAGTTGATCAAACAAGTCATCGATGCGAGGAAGAGGATAACGATTCTTGATGGTAAGTTTGTTAAGCTCGCGATAATCGATGCACATACGAAACGATCCATCTTTCTTCTTCACGAAAAGAACAGGTGCACCCCAAGGCGAAGAACTAGGACGGATGAAGCCTTTCTCGGACAGCTCTTGCAGTTGACAAGAGAGTTCTTGCATTTCCGATGGTGCAAGCCGATATGGTGACTTGGCCACGGGGTTTGCTCCCGGTATCAAGTCAATTTTAAACTCGACTTCACGCACGGGAGGTAATCCACTAAGGTCATCGGGAAATACTTCAGGAAAGTCTCGTACGATAGGGACATCCTTAAGTTCTTTCCCTTTGACTTTCGTGTTGACCACATAAGCCAAGAAGGCCATATACTTCTTGTTTAAGCACTTTCGGGCTTGAGTGCAAGACATGAGTTTAAGCCCTTTAGAAGATTTTTCACCGAACACCTTCAACGTATCTCCAGAGGGTAACGGTATACGAATGCACTTCTCGAAACAAATGATCTCAGCATGGTGTTTGGCTAACCAATCCATACCAATGATGACGTCAAAACTTCCAAGTTTCATAGGGATAAGATCGATAAGAAAATCATGCGTGTCAAGACTTAAGATGCAATCACGAACGAACGTCAACGGTAATTGGTTCTCCATCGGCAACTTCAACAGTAAGAGGTCTTTCTAGTTTCGTATGTGGCTTAGCAAGTATGGGTTCAAACTCTAATGAAACAAAACTTTTATCGGCTCCAGAATCAAATAGGACATAGGCATAAGTTTTGTTAATAAGGAACATACCTGTTCAATTTTTAAGGTATTTAACAATACAAGTGAAATATGAAATGAATTTGATCACAAATTTAAGGGTGAGTTAACGTACCATTCACCACATCGTTGTTTGCTTGTGCTTGGTTAGCGTTGATGTTGAAAGCACGTCCTCGGGCTTGTGGAACATTACCCACAAGACGAGGGCATTGTGGGCGAAAATGGCCAGGTTCCCCACAGTTGTAGCAAACACGGTTTGTGACCACAGCGGCATTGTTAGGTGCACGGTGGCAAGTCGCCACCAAATGACCATATTTACCGCACAAGGTGCAAATGCGGCATGGTTGATTCCCTGGATGATGATACCTACACGTGCTGCACATCGTTGAGGACCAGCATAAGCCCTAGCCCCAGGCACTTGTGCCACAGATGTAGCCGCAGGTACAGGTTGCCTTTGGGGTTGTTTAGGTGCAGCCACGGCATAGTTACGCGCCGGTGTGAACTTGCGCTTCTTGTTGTTGTATGGCTGTTAGACGGTTCAGCTTTGGTCTCCTTAACCGCCTCGGTAGCCGTCTTCTCCACCTTCTTTGCACCCTTCACAGACATGGTGCCCGCTCTTATATGGTTCTCGGTGAGTTGAGCGGTGATTGTAATGGCTTCTTCCAAGGTTGTGGGTCGGCTACCCACCACAGCATCCTGAATTTGGGGTGGTACACCTTAATGAACTTCTCGATGTTGCGGGGAACAGTGTCGACCATATGGGGTAGCAGTATACTCAACTCATGATGCCTAGTTGAGTAGGCCAAATGATCACCATCATTTTGTTTCAAATTCCAAAACTCTTCTTCCAACTTTTGCAATTCACTTCTTGGGCAGAACTTCGCATGGCGATGTTCTTGAACTCTTCCCATGTAAGTGCTAGAATGGCATCGGGTCCACGATTCCTCTTCTCACTATTCCACCAGGTAGAGCCCTTTGTTGGACATACTAGTGGCATAACGAACCTTGAGTGCATCGGGACACTCACAATTGATAAAGGTATTCTCCATGCTTTCAAACCACTCAAGAAGACCAGTGGCTCCTTCCTTGCCACTAAAACTAGTGGGCTTGCAAGAGCTGAAGTGTTTGAAGGTGCAAGTTTGATTATTCCATGTTGATTGTTCCCGTTTTGATTGTTGCTATTCTCTCCATGACCATTTCCATTGTTGCTAGCGTTGGTCATTAAGGTGCTATTAAGTTCAGCAACCATGGTTGGAATGACAGCAGCCATTTGTCGAGCAATCATGGCGGCTAACTTACGATCGGAACTTCCACGCTTTCCATGATGACGAGACATGCTGGAATATACAAATGAGTTAGATATGAGAATTGGAATAACAGGATTAATGTTCAACAAGGATAAGGCAAAAAGTTGTAAGGCACATGGAATGGTTCCATTTGGTAACGCATTACCATTTGGAAACGTTGACACGTCAAGGTAAGTTGACCCATTCGCCTTAGAAATTTGTGTATGTTGACCATGGTTTATCACTCATCCCAGAAATCCCCAGGTAAGCATAACTAGTCCCGTAGGATTTATGCGATATGCTTGCCTTAGCCCGAGGGCCTTTTGCCAGAAATCTAGAATACAGGTGTCCATGTGTCACACAAATTTCTTAGGTTCATGAAATCAAAACCATGATGAGATTTACATAGATTAGACATAAGTCTAAAGATTCAATTCTTAAGCATAAGTATACGATTCCACGTGTTGACGAGAATAAGGTTAAGAAGTTTCATTTGTCGGGGAGAGTCAATGAGTCAAAGTTAAGTTTAGGGAGACAAGTAACAAAGTTTAGACAATTACAAGGCAACCTATGCTAAGGCATCAAGTTGCACATAAAGTATAGCATTGTAGCATGTAACAATATATATATTTCCAGGAATATAAATTTATCCTATGAGGTTCATGCATAAGCTATAGTCTAGGTCACCATTACTAATAACCTAAATCCCTATAGTTATGGGCTCTGATACCAATCTGTCACACCCCAACCTTGACGGCGGAATCGTCGAGATGTGAGGGTTAAGATTGTTCACAGCCACATAACGCTATATTTAAGTGTAAATATTAAATTATAAGTCTCAAAAGTCATTACAAACATAAGTCACAAAACATGAATAATCCCAAACAAACAAACGTTGCATAACATTTATTTATTAACTAGGTCCAAGTCCTAGTTTTATTTCCAAGCTTCAAAAGTCCACTTTAACTTGGGGATTTCCTGAAACATGATAAAAAAAAAAGTCAACTAAAAATAGTTGGTGAGTTTCCAAGGTTTTCATACATAATAAGAAAAAGGTTACAAGTAGCAATTCATGTCATAGGTTATAAGCTAGTAAGGTTATAGAACACATAACGTTACAATCAAACCTCGACTTGATTACAAGTATAAAAGATTGACTAAGTGTATTTGGTTCCCTAGTGCACAAGCATACGGCTCCTAGGAGTCGGCAATACATCGACTTTAGCACCAAATAGGCTTGTCAGGCCCAAAGATCTAAGACATCGCCAGGCTAGCAATAGTTAATGATTGTAAACAAACTATGTATCTCATATAATCACTTACAACACACAAATAACCATGACAAAATATGAATTGCAAGTGCTTTACAAGTCTCAAACGTTTATAAGTGTATGTATAGTATCATGTTTCACCCCAAAATAGTGTGAAATAAAGTAAAAAGGGGGCAAGAAAACTCACATGTTAAATAAATATATAATGAAGATCAATAAGAATAATAATAAACGTCGTTCCAAGATGAACGTCACAAGGCACCTATATATATATATATAAGATTTATGTCAATAATATGGTTAACGATATAATAACACTAGGGTTCCAATATGAATTGGGGAAAAATTATAACACCACTCAATAAACACTTGTTTATGATTCATTTGATGAAAAATAAAGGTACTAATTATAAAATTTTAAAGGAATTAAATCCTTTGTAAATACTTGCGTAATTAGCTATAAACAAAATATATTGAATTTAATAATTAATAATTTCTAATCAAGGAAAAACATAAAGTTCCAATAATGTAGTAAGTTTGGACTTATCGTACAAATCTATTTTTTATAAAGAATCTTAATTAAGATGTTTGTAAATAATTTTATAAAAGTTTTTCAAGATATAATGTACAGAAAAAGGTTTAGATGATTTAAAAAAATGAGAGTTTGTGAAAGTTATTTTTTTTTTAAAAAAAATTTTTTTTACTTAATTAAAGGCTAAAACAACCTTTTTAAAAAAACAGAGGGTGCCCGGGTTCGAACCCGGACCTCTAGGTTAGGATGGGAGCGTGTTAACCATTGAACCAAGGCATCCAGCCGCGGTTACAACCTGGTTTTGAAGCTTAAGAATCATCGCACATAAAAACCCCCAATTCTCATATGAGCCTAGAACAATGTTCGATCAAATTGAGCCCCATATGAACATTGTAATCGATCGAAAGGTTAGGGCTTTTGATTCCCATATGAAATCGAGTATAAAGGTAGTTTTAATTACCCGAATTGTTATTGGATTGGTGTTTGAACACTCGAGAAAACGTTGCGGACGTGGAAGTCTTGATGGATAGGCAAACCTCAACGATAATCAAATTAAATTTATGGGAAGCTTCGCGTGATGACCTCGATGCAAAGCCCTTTGCGAATTTGGTCAATTGAAGCTCAGAAGATAATGTTCGGTTGAGTTGCAGGTCGCGATGAAGATGGTGATTGAATCTTTGTTTTTGTTTGTTTTAAGTGTAATTGGTGGTTGTGAACACTTGGAATTTGTTAGATGATAGTTTCCGTTCGATTAATTAGATTAATACAACGATTTAATGCTCGAACGGCTAAGTAATTGAATGTTTCGGTTATGTATTCGATTCGTTTGGTAACCGATGATTAAACACGTTTAATGGGTGCATTCAAGTTCGAAACGAGTTCCAGAAGGCTTTGAGAACGGTTCTGGGTCTCGAAACGACCGATTTTTGATGTTTAAGGGGTCGCCGGAGCCGGCCGGATCTTGGCCGGAAGTGATGCCGGAAAAACGGGTCGAGAGGGAAAAAGGGGTTTGGTTTTAAATAATTACACAATTGGTCCCTCTAGTTTATTATTTAACATTTTATGCTTAAATTCCATTTTAAGTTTCTAAAATGACAAATTAACCCTCAAACTTAGTTTAAGTTTATAATTTAAATATGGTTAAGTTTATAAATCTTTATTATTAGTAATCTTATTATTACTAATACTATTATTCAATATTATTACTTATTATATATTTTACTTTTATTAATATTAACCTATTATTATTAACATACCACCTAACATTTCATGAAACCCAAAAACAATAAATAATAAACACAAACAATCACGAAGTTTCAAAATTGACAAGGATAACCTTTGTAAGAGTAAACGAAGTTAACTTTTAGTTAACGAAAATACGAAATGTTACAATTGAAACCTTGCAACCCATTAACGATAATCGGCCGCCCCTTGCCACTAAAGCTCCCGACAACTATTATTTTTGACGACAATAGCCTACGACCATCACTTACATTCGACCCCAACACACCTCATGTCTTTAGCTACCATCTGCCAGTCCACCATACCTAACCCCAGCAACGAACACATTGTCACAACCGCTCATTTCCACCGCCTCCAACAACCCCCGACGAAAACGGCCACCTAGACCTGGTGTCATCGCAAGTGACAAACCCTCGTCTTTCTTTCGTTTTTTTGGCCCGACTATAGATTCGCTTTCAAGCGGAGAGGAGGTACCGGCGATGTGTGTGGATTAATCGGTTCGTTAACAGGTTAAGGGTCAAGCCAGTCATGGAGTTAAACATTGAGTCAGGTTACGAGTTTGACCGTGTCACAAATCAAATAAGCTTCTTAGAGATTGTTGATCGAATTAAGTGATTCGTGATTGTTGGTGTGATGCAAAAGAAAAGGAGTGTGTGGGCTCGTTCAATGCATGTTAACCATAATTGTAGGATTTATTAGTTTTTTTTATTATTCCACCGTTGGATATTGTTTGGCAATTTAAAGTCTTCACTTGTTTCATATTTTAATACAAGTGTTTTGAAGTTATTCATAGCTTCAACTCTTTCACTTCATTCAAATCATAGAAACAAATAGTGTGTGTTTTGAGTGTGTTTTCACGGGGCCTAAACCAACATTTGGTATCAGAGCCTAGGGCTCGAGTGAGGCTGGTTTGAGAGTCGACCGTCGAAAGTTATAGCCGATCGCTGCAGGGCAAACGCAGTAGGGAACCGGGTTCATTTCGGGACTATAGGTGGTTGTTTCAGACTCATCAATAGCATAAGATAAAGACAGGAAGGGAAGTGTTTCGGTGTAACCGTTATCGTGTTGGAAGTACCATTTGGGATGACGGGGGTGACCTGTTATAAACATTGATGTTTCGGGGCTGTTAGAGGTGATCAAAGAATCTTTGATTGGCTTGTTTCGTGATAAGAGTTTTACCGACGGAAGTGCGTGAAAAACAGGCGTTATGGATCCGTTAAAGCAGGTGGCTTTGGGTTCGGTTCGTTTGGCAAGTGAAAGAAAGCGGTAGAAAACGGTGGCTTTGTTTTCTTGGTCAGTGGAGAAACCTCTTTGAACAAGTGTGATCGGTGAAGGTAAGGTTGAGGCTATAAAAAGAAAAAGATTGGAGAAACTACACGGTGTTAACATTATGGCGTTGGAGTTCAAGTCGGGTGACTTTGGACGTGAGCGGGGAGGAGGCCGTTGATCTGTGAAGAGTCAAGACGTTAATGAACAGGGTTCCAACGGGATGCCATGTGAGATGTTATAAGTATGGTGACCATGATTCGGGTTGAACCGAGAAGACGTTGGATGTGATCGGGGTGAAGATCGGGTGTCCAGGAAAAGTCAAGATGAAGGAGATGGTGATTCGACTATTGTAATGAGTGGTGTAAACAAATCGATTAAGGGGGTGAATGTTGGATTAATCGATTTGTTAACAGGTTACGGGTCAAGCGAGTCATGGAGTTAAACATCGAGTTAGGTTACAGGTTTGACTGGGTCACAAGTCAAATAAGTTGCTTAGAGATTGTTGGTCGAATTAAGTGATTTGTGATTGTTGGTGTGATGCAAAAGAAAAGGAGTATGTGTGCTCGTTCAATGCATGTTAACCAGCTTCAACTCTTTCATTTCATTCAAATCATAGAAACAAATAGTGTGTATTTTGAGTGTGTTTTCAAGGGGCCTAAACCAACAATGTGGACCTCTCTATACCAGTTGTAGTGGCGGAGGCAGAGGAGGAGGTGGAGACGGAGGCGGCGTTGACGTTACCAACGGTGGAGCAAGAAGAAGCCTAAAACTTGATGCATAAGATTGTTGTACTTTGTGCTTGAGAGGAAGTCCTTTTAGCTACAGGAACCTCCTCTCACACCACCGACATTGCCTTTTAATGAATATATAATTTGCAAGTGGATAAACAATGATTTTATACATGTCAACGCGGACAATTACAATAGTTTATGCATCAATTCAAGTACACATAACTTGAATTTATATCGTGTATATTCATTGGGTAATTTAATTATGCATTTGCTTGCGTCAACTTTTTATCATGATTTGGGTTTTTAAGTTTTTAATTAGTTTTTTTATTTATCATTATTGAAGCTAGAATTTTCTTAAAGTAAGTTTTTTCTCTTATAAATACTTTATAATATAATTTTATTCGTAAATTTGTTTATTTTTATATATGTTTCTATAGGTTTTTGTTTTTTTATTTTTAATTCACTTTTGTGTCTTTAACTCTCATTTTATCACAGTGAAATATTGTTATGGCGTGCTTAATTAAGCTTACATTTGAATATAAACTTAAATAAGTCGTCGCAGAGGGTTGTTCAAAAAGCCCGCGCCTCGCTCAAAAATAGCTCGAAAAAAGCTCGCTCGAATTCCGCTCGTTTATAAACGAGTTGAGCCCAACCCTAGGTCAACTCGGCTCATGGCTTGCTCATTTAAATTTAAACCTAAATTATCATGTAAATAAATTATAAATTAAAATTAAACATATTATATAAATACACCATACACATAAGGTTATTTTGATATATTATAACGAGAAACTAGTTATAAAAGTATAAAATCATGATTATACTTCTTGAAATAGCAATCCTATATAATTATTTTTAACAAATAAAGATAAACAAATGTAAGATATTATTATATATATATATATATATATATATATATATATTATATATATATATATATATATATATTATGAGCTAAAAGTAATTTTTTTAGACGTGAACTCGATATTTATATAAAAATTTACAATGGCGCGTAAAAAACATCTCAATTTATACTATAAAAACATATGCTACTCAATATTGTAATAATCGCTAAACGCTAGTCGGACGGCAAGGTAGGGACAAGGGATTAATGAGGATTAATCGAATTGAAATTTATATATATAATTTTTAGTTTTATATATAAACACACACCTTTTAATATGTACTTTTAATAAAAGAAAGTTCAGTTTTATATATAAATACACATTTAGCCGGAATTTTCAAGTTTAAGCCGGATTTTCCTGAGCTTTGGCCTGATTTTTTGAACATCGTCGGAATCTTACCGGAACCTGCCGGAATCACCGATTTTCGTCCGATTAAGACCACCTAGGTACGATTTTGACCATCGTCGACCGCTAGTGATTAATTGGCCGATTAGCAAAAAATCTACAAGGTGTCCGACCGATTTACGATTAATTGACGATTAATGCTGATTTTTGCAACACTGATCCTGCTGTGACTCATACTCCTACTTTCTGAAAATTAAAACAATTTGATAAATATTAGACTAAACTAGAATTGAGCTCCCCGCGTTGCGGCGGAGCCGTAAAACTGTATTAAATAACACCAATGTCACACCACGCTAACGTCCACCTAAACTAAAGTTACGATGTGTTAATACGAAGAATTTAGACCAAAACGGAATACATAAAAAGATATAAATAAGCCAATCTAAGATTCGTGTGTTATGACAAACCCTTCAAAGGGGAAAATAGATATAAAATATGTCAAACCACACACACACTGTGTTGTGTTAACTTACCAAATTTAAAACGAAATGTAAAAGTATTGAATCACACATGCATGTTATGTCGTGTTAACTTGCAAAAATTTAAAACGAAACGTAAGATTTATGAAATATGAAAAGTATATGTGAAAAAAGTTGAAATATAAACGTTGTGAGATTAAATTGCAACATATAAATAGTTTTGGGTTAAAAGTAAACAAAATCAAATTTGAGAAGTTGAATTGTAAAAATTGAAACTTTATGTTAAAAGTGAAAAATTAATTTTTTTTAGAAAAACTCCCTATGTATAAAATACAACACCATTATACATAAAGGACTTGGCAGTTAGTAATATATAAATAACTAGATGAACATACTAATTAAATAATAATAAATGATTTTTAATTATAATAAAATTCCACCCATATAAGATGTGACTTTTACTCTTTTTAATATGAATTTACAAAGATTAATTGCAACAATCACCCCATTAATTTTTGTATTTTCAAAATAAAGTTGGTCTTTTCTCAAATGAGTTGTATCATTCTTATCATCATCTTTCTAAACTTGCTTATTTTTGTTTGTCTTTCTTCCTTTCTCTACTTTCTACTTTATTATTTTGACTTGCTTTTTTATGTTTCTTGTTTTATTTTTCTTTTTATCTTTTTTTTCTTTCTCTTTTTTTCTTCGTGCTTTCTTCTTTCTTTTTTTGTTTTTCTATTTCTTTCTTCATGCTTTCTTCTTTCTTTATTTCTCTTTTTTAGTTAGTTTCACGTGAATTTAAGGATTTGAATCCAACTTTCTTCTTGTTGCTTCTATGTTCAAACAAAAGCATTATCTTTTCTTGTTGTTCTCGGCCAGAACAGAACACAAACAATCGTTTTTTGTTACTTTCGCACCCAATCAAGAGCTATAGCTTGATATAGCTCTGATACTAGTTTAAGGCCCAATGATCTCCAAATGAACCAAAACCGTAGCAAAATATGGATTGAAAAGGATGAAAAACAAAAAAACTATTTGATCACAAACATTATTGATCGACACTTTTATTAAATAAGATTGAATATTTGACACCTTAAACATCAATCAAACAACCCTTTATATATATTAAACAAAACATGTCCTATAATGACTCATCTCCTACCTTCTAGAAATTAAAACAACTTGATAACAACGAACTAAATAACGAAATAAACATACTAATTAAATAATAAGTAAAAGACTCTTAGTTAAACTAAAAATCTACTCAAATAGGATCTGACTATTACTTTTCTTATATGAATTAACTAAGATTAATACCCAAATATTAACTTATTTTAACATCAATCCACATTTGTTTTATTTTTATAAAATAATTAGTTTCTAAGCAAATATCCTTGAGTCTGAATCTGTGTTAATAATGACTTCTAATTATCTGTTGGTATTATTTGATTTTTAATAAACGCCTTTTTTTATCTAAATAGTTTTGTGAGAGGGTTATGATTTGCCGATATGCCAACATAAGTTTTGTTAAAAACCCAGTTTGTTCGAAAAACAGATATTTTTTATGCAAAGGATCGTATATTTTCATAAGAACTTGATTTCTGATGAAATTTATATCAATGTCTAAAAAAACTATGTATTCAAAAAGAACTTAAAATTAAATATAAAAATTAAGTTACGAGAGAAAAAATAAATTTTATATAAAACTAAATATTTGAATATTATATATATATATATTATATATATATATATATATATATATATATATATATATATGTTTTATTAGACTACAATAAGTCAAAAGATTTAATTGATAGAAGTTTTATATTAAGAATAAAATTATCGAAGTTAATTGATATGCTCACACCTCATTAATTTTTCATTTTATGCCATCTCAATGTCACATCACAATTTTTTATCACAACTTTCAACCAACAAAATGTAAGATTCATTCGTCAAAAAGAAAAAGTACTTATATATTGCAATACAATGAAAGAAAGCATAAACAAGTTTCGGGTATCCCAAAAGAACATATTTGTTTCTCAAGGTGCAACAATTAACCAAAGGAGGATGTAATATCGAGGAGGACCTGGTACCAAAAAAGGTACCTTGAGTCAAGCTAGAAGAAAGAAGAAGATAGCTAGAATTTTTAAAGAAAGATAAAAGAGGTCAAGTAGGTTATTTTTGTGTGTCCAAGCGTATCTAGCAACAAATGTTTACCTGGGTGTTTATAATGAACCAAAACTTAGAAACGTCTTTCAATACTTTACTCAAAAGTTGAAACAACTCCAAGCTAAAACATGTAATTCGAATTCAAAGTTGAAACACTCAAATTGAATACAAAATTAACACACCTACATATGAATTCAAAGTTGAAATAACAGAAATTAAGGAACCTATAATTGAATGCATAGATGAAACAACCAAATCGCACAACTTTATTGTTTTGTTTTTTCACAAAAAAATCAAACACTAAATACTCATCATGTACTATTTTTTAAATTTCAAAACATATTAAAGAGAGAGTAGAAAGAGAGAATGTCAAAGTCTCTCCTCCAAAACAAGGATAGGTTCTCACACGGGATGAACATTTGCGGGGCAAATGTAACATATTCGGTGTTTGGCCTCAATCGTCATCTCAGCCTCATTGCCTTGTGAGGTGAGTATACCACATGTAAGAATGTAAAAAATTGTCTCATGGACGTAAGTTAAAGCCACAATATGTATTTTATAGTTTATCTTGACATCCTATCCTTTTTTCATCTCATAAATATTTGTTGATAAAAATATTATTAAAAGGTATTTTTCAAACAACAATTTGATACTTAATATAGCACAATTTATTAGGTTGGAAGGAATTAATCATATATAGAGGCATTTAAACCATTTAACCTATGAATAACAAAATATATTTATAAAATAACTTATTTTCACATAAAAATTGAATTAATATGTAAAAAGATTTCACACTTTTATAAGCATAATCCGATGGTTTACTTGAAATTGTTGGAATTTTGGACACAAAATAATTATATTTATATATTTTTATATAAATAGTTATTTATTTATTGTTTTAAGTTATCATTTTGTAGCGAACTATACCGTGTCCAAAATAAAACTGAGATGAATTAGATGTTGATGCTCGAAGTTGAGTGGTCGGAATGAAGAAAGTAAAACTCGGGTGATTATAATAAAAAATTGTTGTAATTTTTTGCATAATGTTAATAAAACCATGTAATGATTAACATGGATGTTTTATGTTTTGACCAAGTTTTTTAATAAATATTATAAATGTTTATTGTGGATCATAATTTAAAAAATTGATATTAAAATTCATGAATAAAATGAAAGTTTTAATTTGGTCTCATAAATATTTCATAAATCAAATGAAATTTTTGGTTATGAATCATAAAACTTATATTAATGTGAAGTTTTTAGCATGAGTATATAACTAAACTCATGATGAAAAAAAGAATAAGAAAAAATTTATTCTTTTTAGATTCAACAAGTTTTAAATAGGAGCACTCTCTAAATTATTATTCATACACCATCATCTTTAATATTTTTCCACTTAACATCATAACACATAATTTACCCAGTGATCTCTCGAGCAGAGGCACTCTCCGGCAGTACATACTGCTTTGTCTATTGTAACATGCGAGATAGACGCGTTGGCTTGAGTAGAGACGTGAAAGCAATTTTAAGGGACCCGTGTCTAACACGATCCTCAGCCACAACCGTCAATATTTTGTTTGTTAATTGTTGCAGTTAAGGGGTATAGTTGAAGATTCGAATGCGATAAAGACTCGTGTCAAGAATACTATATGAAGACTCGTTTGAGTATATAATAAAGACGTATGTTAGAATCAAATTTGGTACATAAATGATGTTTATATTTATTTTTGTAGTTGCATTTGTAAACTGTATTGTACTAAAATATTTTCTATAGATAACGAAAGTATCATTAAAATTATTAAATTTTTAATATAAAGGTGAATATACTTGTTATAGAAACTTAGCGTGTTGCTTTTTAATACATTACATTAGTGTGTATTATATTAAGAATTTGTTCCCAAAAGTTATGGCTAGCATGGAAACACTTATTCTTTGATTTTTCCTTTTTGTTCCATCACAATTTGAATCATTGTTATTTTCAAAGGTTTTTTTGGATATTCTATAAATATTCCCAACCAGGAACATATAACGCTTATCTAAAAAAGAATTGTAGCCATCAATCTCTTATGTTTATAACTTGATATCTTCACGCACAAGAGGCATTGATTTGTATATTCATGTTCACGGGGCACGATGTTTAATAGTGGTCATAACTTTTTGCATAGTTTATGGAAATAGTAATCAAACGTTTCTATGTCGTTTATATATTGGAAACTGTTCAAATAAAAGGGATTTTAATTTTAAAAAATATAAGAAAGATTAGTTTTCTTAATCAATGTTTGAGATAGATTATAGGAAAAGAATTTGTTAGATGCATATTGTAGACAATCACTTTTGTTATTCTTTTAAGTTTTGCTATTTTTTAAGCGTTCAAAAATTTTATACACAACATCAATTATTTATAAAACTAAACTAGAAAAACAAGTGTTATATCTTTAAAATAGTGTAGTTTGCTATATAAAAAGATAATAATTTTTTTATGTTTTATAAACTCATATGATTTTCGCTAATATCTTTAATGTAATTTATTGTATCTTAATATTAGTTAGTTATTGTCTTTTTCTAAAATTTTGAATTCTAAAAAAGTATAATGTTTAAAAAAATATTGTTGTGTATTTGTAGTAGTTAAAACACAATAATAAATTAATATCTGGTTAATTTAATACACTAAAAATAACATAAAATAATATAAAACATAAAACAAAATGATAAAATATATCATTTTGTTTTTAATGGTCTTTGTGTTATATTGAAGGGTATGAGTTTTGAAAATACATTGGTAAAATCGTACGATTGTGTACTTATAATTATAAAATCTAATAATAGATAATGATAAGTTTATATAGTCTATAAATAAAATAATAAAAAAATAAAATATTATTTTATATTGAACACTATAAATTTTAAAAAATACATTATGAAATAACATAGTCGTACACTTTTAATTTAAAACATAATGATAGATAACAATATATCTATATAATTTATAGACAACAATAACAAAAATAACACATTATGTTATCTTGAATATTATAAATTTTAAAATATATTTGTGTGATAACATCATTGTATGTTTCTAATTTAAAACATAAAGATAGACAATAAGTGTATATAATCAATAAAAAACAATTACAAAAATAACACAAAATGATCTAAAAGTAAAAAAAGCAGTGAATGATATATCTAACAAATGATGAAAATTATATGACTCATTGACCTAATATTTGATACAATAAACATATTAGACACAGCGAACTGACGTATTTAACACAACGACCAAAATATTATCCCATTTAAAATAATAGAAAGATACGTGTTAATCCCATAATCATTTTTAGTCTTTTGATTAAATACATTTTTATTATAATCTTAGATATTTTAAAATTAAAAAACAACAATATTACTCATAAACAATACCCTTGCTAATATTTTGTCATGTAAAAAGTTAGATATATTTTAACAATACTCCTGCTAATATTTTCCCATGTAAAGCGTTAGATATAAGCTTTTAGGATATGAAATACAAAATTAAAGGCATCTTAGTGACATAAACACTCCATATAGTTAGGGGTGTTCAAATTTGGAATCCGAAAATTTCAGATAGTGGATTTCACTATTCGAATCTGAATCCGAATCCGATATTTCGGATATCCGAAATTCCGATATCCGAAATTTCCGAAGAATCCGAAAAAATTGTATTATTTAATAAATTTTATAAAAATATAATAATTATTTATTGAATCTTTTTCATGTATCCGAGATCCGAAATATCCGAAAATTCTCAAAATCACTATCCGAATCCGAATCCGAATCCGAATCTGAATCTGAATTCGAAATTTCGGATATCTGGATTTCGGATATCTAATATCCAAAATTTCAAATATCTGAATTTCGGATTTTCAGATATTTCGGATTCAAATATTTTTAAACACCTCTATCCCTAGTTATCCTGCTCACCTAGGTTCAAGTCCCCATCACATACGACATACATGCATCATAACTTTGTAACTCTTTATATACTTAAGTCACATCAGGTTACCCTAGTATCAATGTAACAACCTACAAGAGGTTTTATATTTTATCTTAATAAGGAATTCATTTTCCTTTCTCTCATTTTTCTCTTTATACCTTGGCTATTGATGTAAAGACTAAAAATGTAGTATTCCCATCATGCTTTCCATCATTAAGATACTACAATAATAAAAAAAATCTAATAAACTAAACTAGAATTTATAGCTACTATCTTTATATCAAAGGTGAATGCATTGTAGAATAATCTTTACAAGAACTTAGTCTGATTTCACTAACCTCTGGGTAAACTGGAACCTAGTCCTCGTGAATGATCATCTTATTGCTCTATACAATACAATATGTTGCCTAGCTCATTGTCACAGAAAGCTGATGTACGTCTATTGGATTTGACATAATAATTATTTGCTATAACATATTGTTTTATTATAGGTCCACCATATCCAACTAAGTTCCCTATAACCAGTGACTCTAATACCAATCTATCACACCACTAACCACGGTGACTTCCTGCGGAGAATGACTTTCATGGTATCATCGTCATTAACCAACCAGTATAAGAATTTTAGAGTCATACATTGAAATTTGAATTCAGTAGTTACTTAATTGATTTATAGACCAAATACAGAAGCATAATATGTTAAATGTACTTGTATTCCAAAACACGTGATTGTAAACTCGTAATGCCCTAAAATGATGAAGTCTCTAAATGATGCATGATCTATGCAAGTGTCATGATGCAACTAATTACCTGAGAAAACATGCAAGAAAATGGGTCGATAACAATGTTGGTGAGTTTACAGATTTATATGTAACATTAAGTGAGTGTAATTGACCACTTGATTTTCCCATAATTTGATTGTTGTACATACAATGCTAAAATATTATTATAAGCATACTAAAATTGAAGCTAATTGTTTAATAGGCCCCAGCCCATGCCTATTGCATCATAGGGACAATTAGGCTAATAATGCATCTAATTAGACCTACAATCAAACTCAAGTGGGGGTTATCAAACCCGATAGTACTATCCATGATTACCTCGCTTAAGGAATGAAATTACTAGTCTGATTGAGTGGAGACTAATACAATATGCAAACCACTTATATAACATGTAAATCTATAGTGAGTTCTTGTGTTCAATGAAAATAGTAAACGGTGCATGTAATCTTATCCAAAAGAAAATAAATAAAATGGATCATGAAACTCACCTAATACGTGAGTGCCGAGTATGTAAATACCAAAAATATGAAGGTAAACTCGACATACTCGTTCCCTAAATTGTATTGAGGACACATTAAGGTCTATACAATATTTCAAATATGAATTGGTTATGTAATCGTTTCATCCAACTTATCTTTGTTATGATAAGTTCATTTGACACGACGACTCGTTGGTGATTTGCATTTCGTTTGCCTAAAAATATATAGTTAAAACAATATAAGTCATGTTCTCCACCAAGTGTGTCCATGAATACTTGTAGCTTAGTATGAACTTAGGGTACAGTTTGTAAAATAATATCTTGACTCGACTTGGGTCATAACTCGTTACGAACTGTAAAATAATATATTTGTGGTCATTTTTGGCTTTGAAGTGGAAGGTGTGGGATTAGCAGTGGAGGATATAGCCATGTTGTCACCCTGCGGCTTAGTGACCTCTAGCATATGAGCAAATAAATTAGTTACTTAGCCCCAAAATTGTTTTGATTTTGACTTAATCTTTGTAAAGATGGCTTTGTTTAAAGAAGGCAAGTCATACACATCTCCTTCAAGTTTTAATTTGTAACTCAACTCCCCATTTAAAATTATTTGAATAAACCATGGGTACATAAGAAACTTGAATTTTTCACTAACAGTTATGTTTTTGCATAAAATAAAATTTGAATAATTGTAACATCTTTGCTTTAAAAGTCCACGGATAGCCCCTGCTAAGTCTAATGGAGCTTAATCCCATCCTCCCGATTTGTTTGAAACTTAATGTAGAAAGATATGAAAAATTATTCTCCAGTTATGTTATACCATTAATTTAGAGAAGGTTGAAGTCAGAAGAGTTCCTTCATATCCTATGTCTTTAAATATGGCACTCACTGCTTATTTGGAGAAAGTGGTTTCTCCATTAGCATCATTGAGTCTGAGGTGAAAGCAAATCTTGGCATAGGAGATGGTGATGTTATGTCCTTTTATGACAACCGTACGGACTTTAAGCCTATGTTTTTAGTTGATGGAACATGTATTCCAGAACTACTGAATGTGCGAGGCACATATAACTGGTTTGACTAAAATGGCAAAAGCATAGTTGTTATTGTATATAAAACTTAGTATAGGATCATATACCAAATCACCAATGGATTCAAGTGATGCAATAATGTTGCGATTGTGTCTGTACTCTAGGTTTTGAGTGGCCATTTGGAAAGGTCTTGATTTCAAATTAGGATTTAAGAGATATGTAGATGACAGATGGATATAGAAGATAACAATCAGTGAAAGGGGAGCCGATTTGAAGTTACAAATAATATATAATAGTATAATTTTGAAAATATTACCACCATAGTTGTAATTCCAATGGTTTTGTGATGATGGAACAACTTTTTTAGAGTGAAGTATGGCGCTACTACGTATTGGAAGATAGATGTGGGTCCTACCGGATCTTTTCGATTTAATCATTGAAATTCACTTATCTGTTGAAAATTAAAATTCGGCTGGTACACGGATAAGTTGTCAAGAAAACAAATTTTTCACAATTTTGACCAACTAACATTTCAAAACAGTGCTGAATAAGTTATAAATTATTCAAAGTTCATCTTTCAATAGAATATACAAGATATTTAAACCTTGTTTCATCAAATGCATTTGTGAAAAGATCCGCATATTTTTCATTTGTATGAAATTTGACTAATTCAATTGATATCGATGTGTTTAGTATTTGAATATGAATATGGTTATTGGTGATTAAGATGTCACTTTTTAATCAATACGAATAGGGGTATTCATGAAGGTTATCACATAATCGTTGAGTTGAGTTTGAATCCATGCATAGCAACTAGAAGCAACTATATATTATGCTTTGGAAGTTAATGTACACACATGGGCTTGCTTCTTGTATTGCTATGAAACTAATCTTCCCCCTAGAAATTGACATCTCCTAATGTGGATTTCTTGTTAATGTTGCATCCTCTATTGTCACTATTTGTATATCTATATAGATTAAAATCAACACTCATAGGGTATTATAATCCTAACGTAGGTTTCCTTCTAAGATACTTCAGAATTCTCTTGGTAGCAATCAATTGTGATATTTTTAGAGCAGGTTGAAATCTTGAGGATGTAGTTTTAGCATCAGTAGCTTAACATTGGTGTTTTTACAGCTTTAGCATCAGTAGCTTGAAATCTTACTAAGATATCCTGAATATACTTATATTGATTTAAGAATATGCCACTAGGAGTTTGTTTAACCCGAAGCCCTAGGAAGAAAATAAGTTCTTCCATTAAGCATATTTCAAAATTGACTTCATGAGCTTTTTAAAGTCTTTGTAAAATCTCCCATCTTTAGAGCCAAATATAATGTCATCCACATATACTTGCACCAACATGATATCCATTTCAACTTTTTTTACAAAGAGAGTTTAATATATGGAACCCCTAGTATATCCATTATTCAAATGAAAGGTAGAGAGTGTCTCATACCATTTTCTTGGAGCTTGATGAAACCCATATAAAGCTTTATCAAGTTTGCACACATAATCTTGACACTTTGAATCTTCAAAGCTAGGTGGTTGATAAACGTATACTTCCTTATCTACCTTTCCATAAAGGAATACACTCTTAACATCCATCTAAAACAATTTGAATTTTCTTGAGGCAACAAAAGCAAGAAAAATTCTTATTGCCTCAAGTCTTACCACCGAAGCAAAAACTACATCATAATCGATCACTTTCTCTTGTGTGTACCCTTATACCACAAGTCTTGATTTGTTCTTGATAACAATTCTACCGTCAACTTTCTTTTTCTTGAACACCCACTTGGTTCCTATGGTAGTGTTCCCCTGCCATCCTTCTTTTTCCTCAACATAGTTTCCAAACCTTCTATTTCATAAACTGAAGAAGCTCTTCCAGCATAGTTTCCACCCAGCTGTTCTCTCTTAAAGCTTCATCAACTTTCCTTGGATCCACTTGAGACAAAAAGTGTGAGAATAAACAAAATGTTTGCCTCATAAGCTTTACTTCTTGTTTTGACACAAACATCAACATTGGCAATGATATTTTCAACCAGATGCTCTTAATAATTTCTTAGTCTTGGGATCACTTAAACATGTTAAGACAAATCAAAATTTATGAAATATGTTTCAAGTAGCCCATTGATTGGATCACCTGCCAAATTGACTCCTTCTTTAATAGTTCTCGTGTTTGTTTTCCTATCAGCCGAATGCCTAGTATCACAATGGTCATTCATATGATACTCCTTATTTGATAAGTCATCATGATCAATTGATGGTTTATTCATCACATTTATGGTGTTTGCATGCACATCTACTAACTACAATTGGATGGAATTAGCATTTGATATTCTTTGATTGAAACCAAGTGGAAGATCAACTCTATAATCTTCATCACTTGTTTGTGTGTTGGTTGATCTTTCAACTGAATCTCTTGAAAACATTCTCAATTAAATGGTTAAAATCATTTATGAATTCATTTAGATCAAACATCCAACTTCAGATACTTCCTATACTATTTAAGGAGTTTTCATTAAATATTATATTTTTAGATTCCTCAATAGTGTGATCAACTCTGTTGTATACTATGTTAGCTTTAGCTTATGATGATTATCCAACAAAAAACCCATCTACTGATTTCTTAGCAGATTTAAATAGATGATCTTTGGTATTAAGAAGAGTGTATGGACATACAAAAGGTCTTAAGAACCTTATAAATGGCATTCTCATTTGCCATAATTCATAAGAGGTGTTTATATGTGTCTTGACTATTAATACTTTGTTTTGAACATAGCACACGGTGCTGATTGATTTAGCCTAAAGTGTTATAGGAAGTTTGAAATCAAACAAACATGGTCCTTACAACCTCAAAAAGTTTTCTATGTCTCCTTTCATAACTCCATTTTACTAAAGAGTCATAAGAACATTATATTGTCTTGTAATGCATTTGGATTCACAAAGGACTCAATAGTGGTTTTTAAATTTTGTACTTAGATCACACTTGATCGCTTTTATCTTTTGGTCAATTTGGTTCTCAACACTAATAATAAATGATTTTATTATTTTAGTAGTTTCATCTTTAGTTTCTAAAAAGAAAACCTAAATAAATCTTGTAAAATTATATATTATAACCAGCAATAAGATTTTCTTTCTAAACTCCTTACACCTATTAGACCAAACAAATCCATATATAACAAATGTAAAGGAGTAGTGACTTAATTCAACTCTTTGAACTTATGAGAAGATCTGTGTTGCTTTTTCGTTTGACAAGTTACATAGTGATCAACAAATGCAAACTCTTTGTTTGGCAGTCTTGTGACTAACCCATTTCAAACTAATCTATTCATGTCTTTGAAATTTACATGTTCCAATCTTCGGTGCCAAAGTAAGGATTCATTCATTCACGCTTTTGAAATGAAGCATGACACATTTCCTCATGGTGATGCATTCTGCATGTTGAGGGTGTACCTATTATCTTTTCTAGGCACTCTTAAAAGTATTTTATCATTTGGAATAACAAAATCGTGAGATAGAACAATGCATTCATGATGTTTGAAAAAAGTATTGTGCTTTTGATCATAAAGCTGAGACATACTCAATCGATTGTAGTTCAACTCTTTCACATAATTCATCTAGTTAAAGCTTACATTTCCATTACTAATTATGCCTCTAGAAGTATGTATCCTCCTCTTGAATCACTTCCAAAGGCAATAGATCCTTCATCATTGTAACGCCCGGAAATTTTCTTTGAAGTCGACGAAAGAAGAAAAAGAAATAAAGTCCAAAGTCGAGGGACCAAACTCGCCAACGATAGAAAATTTGATGAATGGGAGTATAAAAGGGGGAAGACATCCCATTCTTGCAAATACTCAGCCAAGAAGAGAGAAAAGGAGAAAAAGAGAAGAAATGCTTGGTTCGGGCGATTCGGACGTGAAAATCGACGTGTAGCGGGTCAAATCGAAGCTCTACTCGACGGGATCGTTAAGGTGAGTTCTAGTACCCCTCTTTTACACGTTTTTGAATGATTTTAGGGCTGGAACACATCTAGAAACTATTTTTCAGGTTTTTGGGTGAATACCCGTTTATGTATGTATATGTATGTGTATGATTCGTTTAGGGCTTGATTTCGGGCTTGGGTATGCTTGAATGATGTCGTAGTATGTTTCCCTAAGGTTTAGAAGGGTTGATTTGAGCTTAAAAGAGGTTTGGAAGAGTTTGGAGGTCGAAAATAGCGACTGTAGTTCGGGATGAACTGCATTCTGCATCAGCTAGGGCTAGGCGACCGAATGGAGGTCCATGCGTCCGAATGAGGTGCGATTGGGTTCATACGCACGAAAGAGATGCGACTGAGATTCGTTCGTGCGATTGAGAGCCATACGCATGAGGGCTATGCGACTGACGGAAATGCGGATGAAGGTCATGCGACTGAAGGAAATGCGGATGAAGGTCATGCAACTGGAGTCCATACACTTGTGAGTCATGCGATTGAGGTTCATACGCATGAAAGGTGTGCGACTGAGGACCATTGGCATGAAGGTCATGCGACTGAGGTCCATGCGCCCGAATGTCATGCGACTGAGGTCCATTCGCATGGGAGTAGGCGATTGGAGGCTATGCGACCGGAGGTCCATTCGCCTGAGTGTTCGCATACGTATGGAAGACCATGCAACCGAATAGGGTTCATACGCTCGAGCGACCATAGTATTGTCTAACTTTCGGGAAAGTGCGGACGTAGGCTCGGACCTTCGGGGTTGTAGGTGGTGTGATGGCCATGGATGATGTAAGATGATGTATGATGATGAGCTGATGATGATGATGATGTGACACATGCTGATGATGATGTGACATATGATGATGTGCGATGATGTATGGTTATGTGATGTGATGCGCGTGATTTGTGTGATGATGAAGTCGTGTGGACGTGTGCTTGCGCACGTTGTATGCTATGCATGATGTATGTTATGGGTGTGCGATGTTACCCTGTGTGTTTAATGTTGTACATTTTATGTTCCTTATTATTATGTATGTTTATCTTTCCATGGCTTTGCGTTGAACGTTAATGAATGTAATGAAAGTATTATGTAACGTAAAGTGAAAGATAATGAAAAGAGGAACATGATGAATGAATGCATGCATTAATGAATGAATGAACGAATGAAAGGCTTGCAAGCATATGTATGAGATGAGCGACTTTGTGTCGCCACAGACTCGAAAGAGGTCCTTGTCGCGTACTCCGGTACTGTGTCAGTCTTCGGACATGAGTCGGGGGTTTGTGTTCAGACCCCGGCACAGTATCAGTCTTCGAACATGAGTCAGGAGTAGTGCGTGAGACTGAGATGAGATGAAAGAGAAACGAATCGCGTACTCCGGTGCTGTGTTAGTCTTCGGACATGAGTCGGGGGTTTGTTTACAGACCCCGACACAGTACCAGTCTTCGGACATGAGTCGGGAGTATGGCGTGAGTTGATGAGTGAGAAAGGTAATGATGGAATGAATGAACGGGATCCTTGTCATTCGACCTCAGTAATCATGGCTGAGTGCCATGAAGAGGGTAAAGCTTGACAGGATCTAGATGAGAAATGAATGATAATAAAAGTACGAAAATGTGTGAACGTGCGATATGTATGTAATGAACGTTAACGAAATATCTTAATAATGTACTAATCAGGATCTTTGTCATTCGACCTTAGTAATCGTGGCTGAGTGCCACGAAGAGGGTAAAGTCTGACCAGATCTAGAACGGCATGAACAAATGATGAAGATAATAACGATATTATCTATGTGTACGTATGATGTATGATCATGAACGAATGTAATGTACTTATTACTTTGAAAGAAAGTAAAGAACGGTTTTACGAATGAAAAGTATGCTTTATTTTATAAAACTAGAACTCACTCAGCAACGCTGACTTTGATGTGTTTCCAGTTAGCAGGTATGTTGCTGAGGATGGCACAAGGCAGCTGCTCAGCTCTTTTGGATGGCATCCACTTATATAAAGCTTTTGTGATGTAATACAAAAATGAAATTTTATAACCGAAAAATGATGCATTATTTTGCAAAAATTTTTATGATGCAATAAAATGCTATTTTTGAATGTTTCCGCTGCGAATGTTTATTTAAAATAACTGTAAATGTATGTTTTATGTGCAATGGTTGACCAGCTGTAAGCATCCCGGGAACGGGGCCTTACAATCATATGGTTCAAGATTCTACAGGCATGATCTATCACCTGTCATGTGCCAAGAGCATCCTCTATCCATATACAAAAGGTTATCTTTGGTCTTCGGATGTTCATGCACATAAACAATTTTGTTAGTGATGAATGGGGACCAAAACCTATTTAGTCTTGATTCTTCATATTTTAGCATATGAACTTCATTCTTAAGTGTTGAATGTTTGATTTTAGGTTTTAGATCATCTTGACTTTTATCAAGGTTGGTAGATGTCGCTGGTCTCTATAATTTCTTTTATTTTGTAGTTTTGTAATTTTTGGATGCTTTGACATCACTCTTATTTTGATGACCTTCTGAAGCTTTTGGACATGATGAGGCTTTCTTAAAAGTCTTCTTCTCGAGGGTTGTAGCTGCTGATTTGTCTAACAAACTCTTTAGACGTGTTGACCTTTTTCTTCTGATTAAAACTTAGGTTGTTTTGTTTTTGAACAACTTTGGAAGTATCATATCTTCTTTTAGGTGGTTGATCAACATCTACATGCCTCTTTAAAGATCTTGATCTATTGACATGGTTTGTGGATTAGGCTAAAGAATTGTATTGACAAACTTTAGCAAAATAATTATCTTCACAACACATGAAACAAATAATCTTAATCTTATTCTTTGTTTGACTGAATCAATCTTTCTCACTACTTCTATTAGCTCTTTCTTCATCTTTTCTCTCTTGCCTCTTTTATTCAGCTCATGGTCGATGAATTCTCCAAGTGTCACCTTATTATTTGGAGAACTCATCAGCTGATTTTCTTACTCCTTTTGCATCTTCCCACATATACTCCTCTTAAGTTTGTAATCAACATGTGTGATAAGATCAAACTTCTTCCCCGGAAACTTCTTGCTGTGAATCTTCACTACATCATGAGAATATTTTCGAACATATGGTTGTAGTCTCTCTTTTGAAGCAACAAATGTTCCTACACAATAATTTTTGTCATGTGTTCTCTCGTTACAGTTGTGCTTTTGTTGAGGATTTGGTTTGACATAAGAAGCTGACCCATTTGTTTGGCTATTGTTGTTAGAAGATGAGTTTTCTTTGACAAACTTCACCTCACGAATCATTTTCTTCTTCTCTATTTTTATATTTCTTTTCCCTTATTTAGTCTTTATTACCACTTCTTTCTTAACTTCTCCTTATTCCCTCTCCTTTCTCTCCTCCTTAGATTTATCATCTCCTGGCTTAGCATTGAGTGGTTCGGTTGATATCTTCTCTTTTACCTCCAAGCTAAATCTAGGAGTGTATGCTAGGGTGTAAACCATCGGTGGTTCTACAACATTGTACCCTAAGCCTATCTTTGTTGATAAAGTTTTTGGCAGTTCTCATCGAAGACAATCAACTTCTCAAAATTATCAGTTTGAACATTATATTTGTCGGCATATGTATTAGCTATTGCTAAATCACATAGACAATATAATGGAAATCGCTAATCCCTCTGTAATTTAATGAATTACCATAGATAATATTATTGGTTACTCGTTATAGATTTTTGTTAAAATATAATGAAAATTTTTAATTCCTCTTCCCATTTGTTGTAAACAACTTATTTTTACATATAGAAAACCATATCATTAGACTTGTCTATGATAGCATGAATAGAAACATGATGTATCTATTTGTATAAGTAATAGATTGTCACATATACATAGTGAAGCATACATTCAATGATTAAATTTAGAAGAAAAATAAAGAAATACCTAAAGCCATATTTATCGGTCATATTATGCAAGCTTTCTACATTTGTATCTTGGAGGGCGACATTCCATGGCTCATCTGCATACAACTACAAGAAACACGAACGGGTCAAAACTAGTTGCTTCTATTGCATATCAAAACTGGTTGCTCACTTTCTCCAAGGGTGCATCACAGTGGGTTGAGTTGCCCCGTGTAATTTTTATATTATTTTGTTCTTGTAATTCTTATTTATGTTGTTCATTTTTTAAGAATTTATGATGACATCATGTTATTATAGTATTAATCTAATACTTTAACTAAAAGTTATTTAGAAAGCATATGCATTTAAAATACATTTCGGGTATCTTTCAACCCATTTGATCATTTGAAGTAAATCATATTCCAAATCAACCTCTAAGGTAATACATAGATTTAATATCAACCAAATTAAAAAAATTCACAACTTATGGCATGAAGATTATAGTAAAGCTACATAAAATATATCATGAAAGTTTATAAGGGAAAGTTAATAAATTCTCTTCGCTTATGTTTTTGAAAATTTAAGCAACTTAGTTTTGATTCTGAACTCTTAACCAATATCTTCATATTTTTAATTCTTTTCACAAGGGAACTTTTAAAGTGTGCACTTCACAAAAAAACATGAAGCATAATCAAGCAAAGGAGATCGAGCGCAAAATACTTGTTTGGTGTATAATACGATAAGTGGCCGTATAATATGCCACCCTAGTATAGAAATAAGCGTACAATGCTCCATATAAAGAAGTTTTTGGCATCTGATGTTTAGCATGTCAAATAATATGCCCAACCCAACATATTTTACACCCAATCATCAATTAAATGCGGTTGTAGACTAAATTGCATGATTCAAATTGGGTTAATTCAAGATTTTAGTCATTATAAACCATCATGGACGTCTAGGAAGAGAAGAAAACGAAGAAGATTGCATGATAAATACTTTCTACATTAAATCTCTTGCAATTACTTCTCGAAGTCATATGTTTTTGACATTTATCATGAGTACGCTTGGCTAGATCACCCATGATCACAACCACTATTGGGCTTGTGTGCCATTTTGTTCAACCCAATTTCTTAGCAAAGTTAGACATGAAACCACTTGTGTTTGTTGAATTATTTGATGAACTATGTGTTGTCACGTGATTGACTTTTGTTTTTAATGTTGGAAGGCATATTATCTAAGAAAACTTCATATATGTAAATCTTATCGGTTACCAAATTGTTAAATGATTAGCCATATATGTTATTGTGTTACTTTATGTGTGTTGATAAATGCTTGCAATGTGTAGTCTAGCTTTACTGGTTTCGCAATTGATAAATAATTTACTTATGTGAATTTGAAGGTCTAATCATACGTTTTTCATTTATTAAGTTATTCTTGGTTATGCCTATGTAACCTTCTAGCCCATTTAAGTAATTGACTTATTAACTTGTATTAAACATGAATATGCTTATGTTATTTTTATTGTTGGACGAGTTAAGTAAATTACGTGATTTTTCCAAGTACTTGTGTCTAAAAGCATATTGACTTGGATCACTATATCTATCTTTAATTTATCGGTTCCCCGATGTTAAATGACCATATATATGATTGTAGGTTATGTTAATATGTTCTTTGGATCACATACTTTAAGGCCTCGTTCTCGGAAACCTCAAAGTTGAATATTCACAGCATTATATACATTAAACGTTATAAATTTACAAATTTAAGCAGCGGAATCATTTTAACAAAAACCATTCGTTTCGTTAAAACACTGTTGTTGAGCAATACACTATTGTTTAATCGAATACAAAAGAACTGTTTAATTGTATTACAAGACAACAACAATAATAAGTATGAATGGATGTCAGTCTGTTCCTGCCGAGTAGCTTCACCCTCGTGCCATCCTCAACAATATTTACCTGGCAACTGAAAATGTATAAAAGTCGGCGTTGCTAAATGAGTTCTAGTTTTAAAAGTAATAAAATACTTTCTGTAGGTATATATATGAAAATACTCTTTTTATGAAAACTTCATCTATTTATACATGAGCACGCATTAACTATACAATTAGGTAATGTTTTATCTCTTTACTGTATGCCTTGTTACTCTGTACTCTTTTATATTTATCTTTCACTGTCTATGTGGACCAATGAACAATACCCTAAACTATGTGCGCGGGGGAAATGGTGCTGGGCCCTCTTTTCCCACAAGGGGCTCTACATACTTCATACAAGGTTGGCCCAGACACCTAGGGTATGCTGCAAAGGTCTGCCAATCTCATTGACTGGCCCCGTGTGCATCTGAAGGTAGCTAACCCGCATCACAGTTGAGCTGACGACCTCTGGCCGTGTACCTCCTGTAAACTTGCAAGACTTGTTAACATTTTAATTAAGTTTCACTTCTCTTCTTCATTGCTCTTTCACTTTATTATTAGTAATACTTTACGTTACGATAATAAGCACACCACGTAAAGTCACATACTAATAATAATAATATTAATAATAATATTAATAATAACAATAGTAATAAGGAACAATCATACAACAATCATAATCATGCATGAAACCCATCATTAATAAACCCTAGTCAAACCTAGGTCAAAACCCTAAAAGCACAGACTCCCAAAAATTCTGTAATAAATTCTAAGGGTTAGGCGCCTTGACACTATTTGGCGCATGGGCCCTGTTGAGCGCTTCATCACTATACAGGCGCATGAGCCAACACTTAACTACTTTAACACTTAGGCGCATGAACCATTCAGGTGCATGGACACTATTCGGGCGTATGGTCCATTCGGACGCATGGACACTTAGACACATGGGCTATTCGGGCGCATGGAAACTTAGGCGCATGGGGTTATTCAGACGCATGGGTACTATTGGGGCGCATGGCCCTACATTAAGTCATCCGACTAATATTCTAAGCGCATGAGGGTACTGTTCAGGCGCATGAGTTACACTTAATTATTTCTAAGGCATTTCCAGGCGCATGGGCCTTATTTAGGCGCATGAACCTTCTGTTCAACATGTTCCTAGGATAATTTCGAACCTAAACATCAAGTCTAATTGTTCTAAGCTTACCAAGGCTATTCTAAGCATGAACAACTTAATAACACCTAAGGAACATCATCAAACATGCATAATACATACGGTATACATACATAAACATTGTAAAATCTTTTTAATACATTTTCAACCACAAGAAGAGTTTAAACAAGTAAAACCGGGGTCCAGAAACTCACCTGATGCAACTTTGGGTGTATCTTCCTTCTAACCCGTTTGCAAATGAGTTCAAACACCTGGAAACACACAAAACACACACACCATGAACACACACAACACATAAGCATATAAGCATATAACCAAGACAATACCCAACATGAACACTTAAAAACCTTGAATTCTTATCTTGAATTCAATCATCATCTTCTTCTTCAACCGAGAGTTTCTGCTCTCTCTCTCTCTCTCAAGAACCGATGAAAAAGGTGATGTGAAGAGAGGGTGGGCGGCAATGCCCACCTTTACACCAACTTTTTGTACTTTTGTCCTTTTTACACTTTTAACCCCTCAACTTGGGTTTTATTGACAGTTTCTTTCTTTATTCTTCAACTCTTATCTTTCTTTTCTTTTTTTAAAGAATAACCGAATGTTACACATACAGTAAATACATTTTAATCAAATTACATTTATGTAGCTTTCTAGTACAGTAAATTAAAGCAAGACACATATTATGCTATCAAACTTGAACTTAAATGTGATCATTTGTTTATTATCTTGTATTTTTGCATGTAGTTTGTTCATCTTTATTAGTGAAAGTGTAAGTTAAGTTAAACTTATGTAATTCAAAATCAACACTACTTGTGCTTTCGTTTATTACAATCAAACAAAATGGGTAATACAGACTACATTTTTTGTGGATACAATACTATACTTACCATATCTATCTACATTAATTAGGTGTTTGATTATATCGACCACGGTTGATCAATACCATCAATGAAAATGATTTATATAATTCTTTATAGCTTCTTTTAATATAACTTTTATAGAGCTATTAAAATGTTTATATAAAATTTAGGTATCACACCTTGAGATACTTTTATAGCTACAAAACTCAATTAAGAATTTTTATTAACTTCGTTGTCAAGAATCCATCCAACAAATAAGGCAAACAAAACCATAAGCTCTAAAGTTTGATATATTTACAAATGACGAAATATAGGTTTTCTTTATGGTTGAACTAAGTTTAGAATTTTTTTCGCTATTATGTTTCTAGCGATTGATACACAAATTTCATTGTATTTTATCGAAGTGTGTTTATATATACATATACACATATACACATAGAGGAAGGGCCCTAAGAAAACCACAATGTTACGTGAAAACTAGAGTAAACCAATGAAACCGATCACATAACTTATAATTTTTTATCACTACCCTTTTTATTTGTGGGTATGTGCATATAAATAAGAGTATGGATCAAATGAAAAACCTTAGCATGGTTTTACATATATAGGTTACGTATATGTAACCATTTTTCATTTGATATAGTGTTACGTATATGTAAGACTCTTCATGCTTGTATTTATGTTCAACATATATGTAACAAGTACTTAAATAACCTTTTAACAATTATAATAACATAAAATTTATGAATTATGTTATTGGTTTTCGTAGTTTTCTTTGGTTTCACATAGTTAATTGGTTTTCTCAAGAACCATCCTCCCACCACACACACGCACACACACACACACACACACACACACACACACACATATATATATATATAATATATATATATATATATATATATATTATACATTAGTTTGGACCATTGGTCTTTGAACATTCTATTGGAGAACTCTGATTTAATATTATTATCAATATTATATTTTCTGATTGTTCTGTTTGTTTAAACTTTGATCTTGAAGTGTGAAAAATAAGAGGTAATTTGTTTCTACGACTAGTAAGAACTTAATTTGGTTTAAGTGCTTTTATTTTACCATGAATACACTAAAAATAATTTTTTGTAATCTAATGTTCTCACACATGTTATAATCTTGGAACTTATTAATTATTGCATAGATATGTGATTCTCACGACTAAGTTACTTAGTAGGGAAGACGATGGTGGTAGCCGATAGATAACTTGATTAATTTAACATTTAAATGCTTTTATAGGCCTGTTACATGCTCACATAAAATCAAGCAACATGCTTTGAGATACATTTATAACAAACAAAACTTGAATGAGAATTTTTATAAACTTGATCACCAAGAACCCTACAAATGAGACAAATAAAACCATACACTCTAAATTCTCATGTAGTTCCAGCATGATGAAATGTAGATTTTCAAGATGCTTGAATCAATTTTACGAATTACTTTTACCATTATGTTTCGTGATTGAGCGCAAATATCTTTACCTTTTTCTAGTTAGTATAAATAATTTTTTCTTATTTATTTAAACAATTTGACTGTTGAACAATCCATTGGAAAAATCTTATTTGATATTATTATTCGTATTATATTTCATGATTGTTTTGTTTATCTAAACTGTGATCTTGATATCTTAGCATGCAATACACTATGATGATATTTTCTAAATTTTTATGTATATCATGTCATTTTTATACTTTATTACCCGAGTATGCCCCTACCATTTCTAGACATGATAATGTGCCAACAATGTCATGGCATCATTCATGACCATGAGATGAGATCATACATCTTCATATCTAGTACTCAATAAGTAATATTTTAAAGAAGACGTATGAACTGATCATAACTTATATTTTTTTGATTCTCAGTTATGGAAGATGGATGTTTATGTATGCGAAAACACCATCTCACTTAACGAATACTTGAGAGTAGCTTTCCCGTATATTGCCCTCGTTGTTTATATGTTTTGTTTCCGATTTGACTTTGTGTACTTATCGTGAATACTATTGATGTTGTATTTTTGCATGTGTATCAATATCTTAATAGCATCTGACATACAATTAGATCAGTTACTTTTGCTTACGTATGACATACTTTTAACTATATATTTCTTCGCATCGGTTATATTCGTCATGTTTTCATTTTAATCTGTCAGTCCTGTCAGCAAATTTTATAATAATAAGTGAGTTAATACTAGAGAATGGAATATTCTCTATTAGTGAGGTAACACTAGAGAAGGTTTAGTATAATCAAAAGATTATGAAGCCACTAGAGCATATTAGCATTCTTATTATTATAGTTATCCATTTCTTATCTCCATGATTCCATCCACCACCATATAACCATAGACTATGACAGGACTCATGGCATAATCTCTTAATATTCTTATATCCCCCTTCCCCTCATATAAATACTCCATCACCCCCTACATTTGATCACAACCCCCAAACCCCTGTTCATCAGTAGGGTTTCATCATCACTCTCAAGTCTCAACACACCGCTATTTCAAGTTTTTTCATCACCATTACACAAATCAACACCTCAAATGGATGCTTACGCTCTTCATCTAGCGATGGCGGCACTCGTCGGAGCCTCATTCGTCGCCGTATCGGCCTACTATATGCACCGGAAAACCCTAGATCAGTTGCTGGAGTTTGCGAAGATTGTTGAGAAGGAGAGGGAGGATGGTGGACCTGATTGTGAGGATGAATTGAATCTGCATTACGGTAAGTGTAATGGTGAGGACAAGCATCGCTATAAGAGGAAGAAGGGAGGGGGTGATCGCCGGTTGTCGACGTCGGTGCCGGACGTCACGGCGGTGCACGGTGGTGGTCCTGTTGCAGATGTTATTCCGGCTGGGTTGCCTAGGCTCCGTACGCTTCCTGAAGGTAATGAAATGTGGGGGCTTTTGATTGATTAGTAGTTATTCTTTTGATTGGAGTATAATTGAAGGATGAATTTGTTTTTTTTGTTATTGGATCATTTTGTTCTGATTGTTGCAGGCGCTTGCCCATTGTATGGTTTTATGTAATCTTTTATATAGATTACCATTTACCTATGTTCTGCAGCTTAGCATGTTGTTATTGAACTTCAAAATAGGGATTGTTATAGGCATCATGTAGTAATGGCTTATTGGACTTATATCTATGGAAATATGTGTGTTTAGTTTTCTGTAACATGCCCATCATCCACCACTTAAAGTCGAATCAGAATATCTACCGTCTGCCATGGATCACTGTAAAGTGTGGTTCTTTTGTGTTCATCGTTCTATTGCATGATATTTTTGTTATCATGTTCAGGACCACATTTGTCTGTTTAATGCTGGAGATATCATATGCTATAGTCATTTTTTTATTATAGCTTTGAGCATATTTGATTCTTGATATAGCTTGAGTTTGCTAATATTATTGTAGAGAAATCTGAGTGTGGAACAAACAAGAGAACAGGACATTTACATAGACCAACATCTCCGAAGTCTCCAATTGCAAGTGCAAGTGCTCTTGAAAGTGGAGAAGGATCTGAAGAAGATGCTGACGTGACCGAGAAAGCTAATCTAGACACATCGTACTTTCACACCAATGGAAATGATGTAAGCATTTGATACACTGTTAGATATGTTTGTGTTTTGTTTGATAACCAAGCATTTCTTTTTTAAATCTGCTTGATATTTGTTTTAAATCAGAGGTGCACAAGCCTAAATTTACCAGAACATGTCGTTCCAAATGGAGAGCAGTTACCTATAGCTGCGTCTAGCATGATCCGATCACACAGTGTGTCTGGAGACCTGCATGGTGTTCAACCCGATCCTGTAGCTGCTGATATTCTTAGAAAAGAACCAGAGCACGAAACTTTTGTACGCCTGAAAATTACTCCATCTGGTAACCATGTCTAATTTGCAATTTATCTGAGCTAATACACAGTTGCCAAAGATCCATTTTTTAGTTTATTGTTTTAAATTTAAACCTATGTGCTACAAAAAGTTTCACTTTTTCCAACTTCCCTTATTGCAGAAACACCATCTGCTGATGAAGCAGAGGTCTACAGAGCCTTACAAGTTTGTCTTGAAATGCGAAAAAGCTATGTGTTTAGAGAAAGCATTGCTCCGTGGGAGAAAGAAGTTATATCTGATCCTAGCACTCCAAAACGTAACCCTAATCCTTTTGAGTATACCCCTGAGACAAAATCCAATGTGAGTTAGCTCTTGGTAGCTTATTTTTTACCTACTTACTGTCAATCAATGTTGAGTTTCTTAATATTTAACTGCTTGCAGCATTATTTCCAAATGGAAGATGGAGTTGTTCATGTTTATGCACACAAAGATTGTAAGATGCCATAATTTTTGGTGTGATGCTTTTGTGTTCAATGTGAGCCGAGTTGATTGGGAATTTTACCTTGCATGTATTTTTTTCCATTTCAGCAAAAGAGAAGCTTTTTCCAGTTGCTGATGCAACTACATTTTTCACTGACCTGCATCACATTCTTAAGATAATAGCTGCTGGCAATACAAGAACTGTATGCCATCATCGGCTTGGTCTCTTGGAACAGGTAGATACTCTTGTCTTGCATTTCTTTTATACTGACTCACTGTAGTTTAAGTTTTTGATGAGCTTACTTTAATATCTATCAAGAAATTCAACCTCCATTTGATGCTAAATGCCGACAAAGAATTCCTAGCTCAGAAAAGTGCACCGCACCGTGACTTTTATAATGTCCGTAAAGTCGACACTCATGTTCATCACTCTGCATGCATGAATCAGAAGCATCTTTTAAGGTTCATAAAGTCCAAATTAAGGAAAGAACCTGACGAGGTAATGCTTTTGATTTCTTTCTGATTGTGTAAAGTGATATTATCAAAACATTTTTGCTAACTTGTGTATCATGTTTAAATTACTCTGCGCTCTGTTAATTTATTTACTTTTACTGTTTTTGCAGGTTGTAATATTTCGAGACGGTACATATTTGACTTTAAAAGAGGTTTTTGAAAGCTTGGATTTAACTGGGTAACCTAATTATTTATTTATGTTCTTTACTTTTTTTGAATTTATTATCTTGCTTTGGTGACAAGTTGACAAATAGCTGATGGAAGTTGTTCATGCAGGTATGACCTGAATGTTGATTTATTAGATGTGCATGCTGACAAGAGCACTTTTCATCGTTTTGATAAATTCAATCTGAAATACAATCCCTGTGGTCAGAGTAGGCTACGGGAGATTTTCTTAAAACAAGATAATCTGATTCAGGGTAATTTTCACTAATTTAAATTTGAATGGGTATGTGCCTTATGTATTAACTAACTATTAACTCATGCTTACTATTTTTTTAGGTCGTTTCCTTGCTGAGCTGACAAAACAAGTGTTTGCAGATCTTGATGCAAGTAAATATCAAGTGAGTTTTGACATGATCTTTGAGAAAAAGAAAGGTCATTTAACGTATCTGCATATGAGGATGACTCTGTCATTATACTTTGCATGCATGTTATTCATTCCTTTTCTGTTTAAATTTTGTTTCTCTTTCATTTCTAAAAGATACAATGGTGCTAATGCAATAACATAGTCGTTTCCTTACATGCTAAGTTTATTGACAAAGCTGGCACATCTTTCTATCCTGCATTCCTTGATAGATGGCTGAGTACAGAATATCTATATATGGAAGGAAGCAAAGTGAGTGGGACAATTTGGCAAGTTGGATCGTGAATAATGAATTGTACAGTGAGAATGTCGTCTGGTTGATTCAGGTACTTAAGTTTAATCGTTCCCGTTAGTTATGAGATATACATTGATGATTTACTTTCATACAAATATCACTGTATTGATTTGTCAACCAATATAACTGAATTGACTTGTCAACTTCTTAGCTGCCCCGGCTTTACAATGTATACAAGGAAATGGGCATAGTGACATCTTTTCAGACCATTCTGGATAACGTATTCCTACCCCTTTTTGAAGTTACAGTGGACCCAGAGTCACATCCTCAGTTGCATGTTTTCTTAAAACAGGTACGACTTACGTGTGAAACATGTCTTGCATACTTTTTATAACTTCTTTTTTTAAAACCTTTTTTAGATGTTAATATTTCAATTTGATATATAATCACAGGTGGTGGGATTGGATTTGGTGGATGATGAAAGCAAGCCAGAAAGGCGGCCTACCAAGCACATGCCAACACCTGCCCAATGGACAAATATTTTCAATCCCGCCTTCTCATACTATGTTTATTATTGTTATGCAAATCTCTATACTCTAATAAGGTGGGGGTACTCATTAAATCAACTGTTTATAATTATGCATACACATGTTAATAATCCTCGGGTTTGTTTCAGCTTCGTGAATCAAGGGGCATGACAACCATCAGATTCCGACCTCATTGTGGGGAGGTATTATAGTGTGAAAACTCCTTCACTTTTGTTTAAAACAGGCTGTTATATAACTTGTGAATCGACATTTCAATGATACAGGCTGGTGACATTGACCATCTAGCTGCTTCATTTCTTACAACTCATAATATTGCACATGGAATTAATCTCAGAAAATCTCCTGTTTTACAATATCTTTACTACCTTGCCCAGGTAAATTAGTATTTTCCCTTCTCCTGATTCGTGCTTATTGATTAGTAGTAGATGTGACAAAATGGGTGGACTGGATAACAGGTCATAGTCGGATTATTTATGCTTTTAACTTTTACCTTTTTTTCCAATTTAATTTGTGTGTCAAAAACATTATGTTATTCAATGACAGTATACTTGTGTAATAATAATCTATATTAAATATGATTACTAAAGGTCTGTATTACTTCATTAACAGATTGGTCTTGCAATGTCTCCATTAAGCAACAATTCGTTATTTTTGGATTACCATCGAAACCCTTTTCCATTATTTTTCCTACGAGGCCTTAATGTTTCGTTATCTACTGATGATCCATTGCAAATCCACCTTACAAAGGAACCATTGGTGGAAGAATACAGTATTGCTGCTTCCGTAAGCATTCTTGCTCATTATTATTACCCATTATGCAGTGAGTTGTATTATGTCATTAAGGCCTTTAAATTTATTGGATTCCTTAAAGGTGTGGAAGTTGAGCTCATGTGATCTTTGTGAGATTGCCCGTAATTCAGTATATCAATCAGGTTTCTCACATGTTTTGAAGGTAAGATATCAGTGTAACTTTACTGGTAGAGAAAATTTTCTTGTCTCTTCATATTGGGTGTATTCTGATAATGAACAGTCTTTAAAGGGGTATTTGGATGTTGGCCTGTTGAACGTGGCAATGTGACAAGTTTACGTGTAAACTGGTCAAAGTTGGTTTTGTTTTATCTTTAAGTGGTCAAATGGGCTGTAGCTAAAAATGATTTAACAAAAAAATTGGTCAACCGGGTTGTGGAAGTCATGGGAGTGTTTTCATATGCATAAAACCTCTGAATATGTTTATTAAAAAGTTGGATTATTAATATCATTTTTATAATCATTTTTAGCACAGTACGAATTATAAAAGTTTTAAAATTAGGTAAAACTTGATTGCAAGTTGGACAAAAAGTTGCCATTTTTGACTAATTACCCAACTCATCCAACCTGCCCATTTTGCCACATCTAGTGGATTTGAATCATAATGTAATGCTCCTACTCCATGAAATCACGGTGTTTGTATTTTAATTTCAAATACAGTTTATGGTAATTGCTTACCAAATTGCTAAAATACACGTATACGAGACAAAACAGAGGAATTAATGAGCATCATTCACTTGAAAAATTAAATACAAGATTGATTTTCTTTTTCCAGTCTCACTGGATTGGCCACAATACTTCAAGAGAGGACCAGATGGAAATGATATCCACAAGACAAATGTACCTCATATCCGACTTGAATTCAGAGACATGGTTTGTACCTCAGTTTCTATTTATTTTAAAAGTTATGTTAATCATTTAAATAGTATTGTTTTTCAATCATATTTGTTTATGCAGATCTGGAAAGAGGAGATGCAGCTGGTGTATCTGGGGAAGGCTGAGTTTCCTGAATACATCGAGACCTAACTCTGTTCATGCAAACTCCCCATCATGGTTTAGTTTCCTGGAGGTATATTTCGACTTAAGATCATCTGTTATTACACTCTCCTTGAACAATATTAAAATAATCAATCAATCAACAGCGATAATGCTACAGTAACTTGTACTTAATGCCGTAAGGGTTGTATGTTGCCAAGGGAAGTATAATTTAATCTATCTGTGCAATTTCTCTCAGGTGGTGATGTGTTGATGAAGTAATATGAGCTTGCATGAAGCCCAAGAGATGAGTGAGCATATATACCCTACAACTCAGGTTCAAGCATTTTCCCAGATAAACATTCACTCGTACTCAAACTAGCACATAAGTGCTGATCATGAGTTGAATAAACCTGCAAAAGAGTTGACGCTGGATACCGAGGAATAAGTATCTGTTTGTTTAGGCTGCACAAGTTTTGAAACATACCAAATATCAACTTATACTTATCATAAAGATCTTTTTTGTTTAACATATACTGTTAATCTATATAACAGTATATAAAACTCCTGATGGTTGACTCTTCCATATCAGTATACATACGTTTTACAAACTTGCATTCTATTCTTTTGATTTTTAGTTTTAATTTAAATTAATTGATTAAATTTATAATTATTCTGCTAAAAATATCAAATTAACTAACATTTTGCAAAAAAAAAAAAAAGAATAACAATGTAAAACAATCACATTTACAGTTAATTCTTTGGTATCCTTCACTCACTAACAAGATCAATCAAATCAACAGATTTAGCCGATTTAGCTGCAGATGATGGTGAATTGTTACTCTGTTTTTCACCTGCCTTTTTATATATTCTTTTTTACAAATATGCAAGAAATATCTGATTCCAAGTATCAGGAACTCCTGGCAAACACCAATGTATGCAATCTGCAAATTTGAACGGGTCGGCTTTTTGCTCGTCATTCAACAGTTTTCCTCCGAGTTCTGTGTAAATCGATGAATGAGCTTCCACTCTGTATTCTGATAACTGTGTTATGTTGATCAAAGTTACTGGAACCTTCATCTTCCCCACCACGCTTCCCACAACGCTCATCATCCTCTTGTCTGACCCACTTCCCCAGTGCCATTTCTTCTTTACTGGTTCGGTTTCATTGAAGCACTTATCCCTCCATTGTTGTTCCAGTCCGCACTCCTTTTTGTTTAAAAACACAATGTTAAATCAAAAGCATGCATTTTAAAAGAAAACTCACAGTTTGCAGAGTGATTGAGGTCTAACCTTTGATGAGTAGGGGACATGGTGGTGAAGAAAACACGCGTTTTGTTTTGATCGACATTCGAGTCAACCCAGTTCGCCCATGTCCTTAAAGCTATTCTATACGAAACTGGAGCATCTAGTTCTTCATAACCATCTTCGCCGTTTGCAAATGAACCCCATCTAAAACACATTTTTGAAACATGATTGATTGATTGTCTGCTTATATAGTTTAAGGTGGTTGGTAACTTACAAGGATTTGAGCTTGGTGCCGGTCATCCACCAAACATAGGTATTGAAAACGAGCACATTGACTCCAACCCAATGTTTGGCGTGTTTTTCGACTGAATCTACTCTCAGTATTCTCTTCTTCGGGTCTCCTATTATTTTCAAATCTGTATTCGACTCTATTAAAAATGGCGCCCAATAAAACTCGACGGTTGCATTGTGATCCTGTTCAAACAAACCGACCAACCAACCAACCTCTCGATTGTCAGCAGTTGAGATGTTTTAACCAAAAGCATTGAGATTCATTGTTTCTAACCTTATTTTGAAAACGGAACGAACTTTTCCTCGTCGCATTGATTTCTGATCTTTCGGTATGAGGAATTCAATCAAACATACGAAAGATTGCCATTGCCCTCTTTGTAAAGAGTCTCCTACGAACATTACCCTCTTTCCTCGTATCTTTTCAAGTGCGAGTCTTGCATCGAATCTAACACCCCATTAAGTCATCATAAACCAGAAATTTAGTTAGAAAACATGTATATTGTAATCACTGATATAACATACACGAAAATTGAAAAAGTTGGTTTCGAACCTGGGAAGGATGCAATCATCAAGCCTCCATTCCCATTGGCGATAAGTGGTATCGTTTTTGCCATTCTTAACACATGAGACTTGCCGATCAAGGTAGGGGCAAGAAAGATCAGTATACAAGGGTTCAAATGAGCGATTGTAGACCCATTTTCCTCGAGTAACGTCGCATTCATCAGGGTCAAAGATGAATCTGTCATCTACAATAGCATTCAATCTATCTTCTTCCACCGTAGCATTTCTATCACCTTCTTAAAACAAAAAAAAAGTCTATTAAATTATTTAAGCACGCTTTAAGTAAAACAAAATTAAAGGGGAAAAAAAGCCAGACGCGCTACTAGAATTTTATTTATTATCGACAAAACATTACCAACGACTTCTATCAAAGATAGACCCGATAGAATTATGAAAAGGTAATCAAAAGGGTTTACAATCGCTAAAAATAGACCTTGTATGGAGGTGAAATGAACCCCTTTTTTGGCACAAGAGCTGAAAAGAGTGGATGAAGATACCAAATTGATTCTCTCAGTATACAACAGAACAATAAATGCCAATGCAAATATAAAAATGGTGACAACATAAGAAAGAGAGGTGCCCATCGAAGAGAGATTATGATATTCTGTGTCACACTAAAGTTATTATATATCTTGATCGATCGTAATGGAAAATAAAATGATTATGATTTTGTTTTTTGAGATGGAGTAAGAGTGAAGCTTAAGCATTGCATTTTATATCATTTAAAATCTTTACAACACATTTCATTTCGTTTCACTATAACATCAACTGGGAGCGAGATCAATTGTCAAGTTTCGATGAAAGTGGTTGTTGTCGAAAAACACTGTGTAGATTAAGAATTGAGGGATCGTTAGCGAATGGCGAAGATTATCACCGATATGACAACTTAGGGTTTTCTTAATGATAATTACATGTTACTATTACCAATGGGTCAGTGATGGAATGTTTACTGAGTTATCACCGACAAACTGTTCTGAAATATTACCAACGCGTGTTTCTCTTGACAAGTATTTTTTAATAAAAATGTTGTTGGATTCCTGTAAATATATTATGTGTTTTAGTAGTATTTGTCAGTAAAATATGGTTTAACCGTGTTTACCTAAAGATCTCGTTCCTCGGTGATAGTTGCTATTTTAGTATGAGGTTAAGGGCTCAAGGTTTGCTTAGTGCTGTTAGCCTGTTAGATCAAGTACTTTGGTTGCATTAAAATTGAACTTTCACTAATTTGGATACAAACACTAAATTACTTATACCCAACGTTATCAATTTATTATTTCTGTTACTAATTTCCTTTAAAGGAAGACGTTAATTATTATATTTGATTTAATTTAATATCTGATGATATATAAATTAATAATAATGTTAAAAACAATCACCAAGTCTCGATCTCTTTTGAGGTAGGATCTCTTTATCTCTTGTGACTTGCAACTACAGTTTTGTAACAGAAGAATCAACTTTTCATATCTAAAAGAGGTTCAACCTACCTAACTACACTTCTCATATATTTATTTAATTAAATTTTAATTTAACTATAAAGAAACTAAATTCCAAAACAATCATTAATGATTAATATTTTTAGAAAAGTTTCTAAATATCTTTTTTTGTATTTTCCTATTGAACAAGTGGAGTTATACGTTAGCTATTTATACCGTCAGAAAAGTTAATTTATACATAACTTAAAACATAAATTGATGAAAATAATTTATATGAATTTAATTAGTGGTAACTTAAACTTTTGTATTATACAAATCTAACCACCAAATTAAGGTTAAATGGCAGCTAAATAAACTCATGATCACATGATGCAATAGCACCCGGAGCTTTTAATTGGTAGAATTATATCCTTATTAAGGTTTAGTCATTTCAATTTCAATATGTTAAATTTGGTGTCTAGTCGGTAAACACTGGATCTAGTTTCAATGGTACTAAGGTACCGACTATGATTGCCCAACTTTAATGAAAAACAATTGGGTGAGTGTTTTTTTAACCACTATTCATCTAACTTTAAAGATTGCCCAACTTTAAAGATTTAACTTTAATAACAAAAGAATTGTTAAATCTTTTTTTTACTGCTACTCATCTACTCTAATCCATCTCATCTGCCTATTGCAAGTAGGTATGTAAATAAACCGAATATTCATGAACTGTTCGGTGGAAAGTTCGTTTATTTAGAAAATGAATGAACATGAACATAAAATTTGTATTCGTTTAATTAAACGAACAACCATGAACATATGTTTTGTTCATTCGTTTACATTCATGAACGCTCGTTTATGTTCATTCATTTACGTTCATGAACGTTCGTTTATGTTCGTTCGTTTGTGTTTGTTCATTTATGTTCGTTTATTTATATATATTAACATATTAGTAAAAGGGTATTATGTGTATTAAGTTATACTAAAAACATATAAGTTTAGTGAGATTTTAATTCTTAACTAATACACCTAAAAATTCAAAATGATCATTTAAGATTTTTTTGTGTTCAGTTTTGTTTGTTTATTATGGTTCGTTTATGTTCGTTTATTATTGTTCATCTGTGTTCATTTATGTTCAGAAACTATTCATTTAGCTTATTAACGAACACGGATATTTTTATTTTCTTAGAAATCATGCAGAGTTAGATTGAACATGTATTGCCATGTGTAGACATCTTCAACACCTTGATCTCTGGAAACATGTCATCTCTCTAGATTGGTAGTGTAAGTCCAGGATAAGATGGGTATTCCTATTGCCAGAGGAGCTACTTGAATAGGAGTTGTTGGAGCTTTCTCTTATTGCACTTCCTCAGGATGTTTTGATTCATCCTGAGGTTTGGGAGTGGATGACTTTGTCTTCTTCTTCTTAGACTTTGGTTTAGATGTCATCCTTTTCCTCCTCTTTGAACTCTTTAACTGAGAAGACTGGCCTGCAACACCTTGTTAATCATTTCTGTCTTTCTCAGTTGGGTCTTCCTCTCTCACAGGTTCAGAATGAGAGGGGACATGACCCTGTTTTGGATAAGAAGATGAAGCTTGCTCAAACTCAGCAGGAGGTCCAGGTTGTGTTGTCTCAAATGGTTCAACCTTAACCTCTACTTCTTGAGGGACTTGACCTGGTGGGGAGAGTAAGTAAATAAGTTCTCCTCTTTTGATCTTCTACTTGATCATCCTAATATGCTTATTCATAGTGGATAAAGACATAGGGTCAAGTCTCCTTCCGGAGAATCCATATAGCTTCAAGAAGCTCATCATCTTCTAACTATTAGCAGACTTCTTTTGACTTTTCTGGATGATGGCTCTTGACTTGGCTGCTTCTTCCCTCATCTTCCTCTTTTTTGCCTTTTGTTCTTTGAGAACTTGAAGTTCATGTTGCTTGAGATACTCAAAGTCAATGTACTCAAAGGACAAGTAAAGAAGTGTAGCTACCTGGTAAAGACCTGTGGCACTCAGGTAGTCAATCATATTTTGCCTATATGTTTCTTTATCTACTTGAGGTTCTTGTGGAGCCATAGTCTCTTACACAGTACTTTCTTGAACCGGGGAGAGAGTAGGAATATACTTGTATAATATTTTCTGTCTCCTTTCTTCTTTTATTTGAAGGAGCAACCTTGCATCCTCTGCTTTCTTCTTCTCTCTTGATACTTCCATATCAGCTAGTTCATTTAATTCCTCTAATGGAATAAAGATGATGTCATCAATATCATAGTACCTAGTCTGTAAATAAGTAATCTTGACTGCCCTTAACTCATCATTTTAAGTATTTGGTCTGGGGTAACCCTGATTGCAGCTTGCATGAAGCCTGAAGACCTAACAGTGAAACTTTCTCCTTTTAGCTTCCTCTTCCTCTCTCTCTCCACCTTCTCAATCTCCTTAGGAGTTAGAATCCTTTTCCATTTGTCACCAATAGACTTTTATGACTCAGGGTGGAGAGAGCTTTGACCTTCATTTCTTGGAGTAGCATCCATGCTCTGGCCAGAGAGAGGCTGTGATACACCTTTACCAGTAGGTGTTTCACTAAGGGAATGGATTGTTAAAGTAGTTGTAGGTGTGATAGGGCTTTCAGGCTCTATTATTGGCCTTCAATCAAGGTTTTTTCTTTGAAGCTAATCTCAGGGTCTGCCTTAACATTCAGTTGATCAATGATATTACCTGATTGCCTTTGTCTCTTTCTTAGGCTGAACTCTTCAATAAATCCTGTCTTGAATCCTTTGAGCCAGCCTGCCAGTTTGCCTAGATTAACTTGGGTTGGCAAGTGGCATGTTGACAAGATCAAGACATTCATAGTAGTTCAAGGTCTCAAAATTGAATACTTGTTGTTGCCTTTAAACTCTCTGAAGTATCAGGGATTTTCTACCAGCATCATATCTCTACCTAACAATATAGTTGAAGATCCTTGGGGTGGAGATGGCATAGCCCTTGGAATACATTCCTCAAAGAGACTTTGAATAATAGAGTCTAGATAGTCCACATTAATGTGAATTTGAGGAAGTTGTTGAGTATGGACAATTACAAGTGAGGATGTGAGTCCTCAATGTCCATGTTCTATGAAGAACTCTAGGTTCTATGATTGTTATGACTTCCTCCCCCTTTTTGGTAGCATCACCCTCTTGCATAGGTGAGCTATGAGTTAGGTCAATCGCATTTACAAGTTCTTATGTTTCTGGATGAGCTTTCTTTAAAGGTCTCCTAGCTAGTTTCTCCTTAAGATAAGGTATCTCAAGTTGCTGATTATTGACCCTGTTTTGTAAGGTAGTCACTTGAGATTCCAAGTGATTAACCTTTGAGAAAAGATAGGTGCATGTTTTGGACAGTTTTTGCACCTTCAGCCTCAAATTTCCATCTTCTTCATCAAAAGAATCATTGGAAGATGAGATGATTGGACCAAAGTCCTCAGTCTTACTATCAGCATCATGTTCTTGGTTGCTGGTTTTCCTCTGCTCACTGACAACTTCAGATATAGTGTCAATGGACTGAGTTGCCATGGTTGAGGTCTTAATGATGTAATCACTTACAGAAGTAGGAGTTTTTCCATATGGATATCCTGAACAGGTTCAGGGAGATCCACCTCAGTAATAGGTGGATGATGTGGGCTAGACAGAGGAGAGTCAAGAGCACTCATCTCTCTTTAAGTAGGAAAAGAGAAGAGAGACTCATGGTACTCAATGAATCCCATGTCTTTATTATCATATAATTCAAGGTTGAGATCTAGAGGTTGGGATGGTAGTTTTCCCTTAAAGGTTGTTCACTTAAGTGTTGAGACTTAGAGTGAAGGCTAGAGACTGTTGGGCTAATGAGCTCATCAGGCTGAGCATGAGGAACCTCAACACTGATTCTTGAAGATAAGGGAGTGGTTTGCTACTCAGGAGAAGTAGGAGCTCTGGTTTCCACTTCTTCCTGTATGGGTAGTGATATGGGGGCCTACACAGACTGAATATCTTATGCAGGGGTTCGTTTGGATATTCTTTGGTAGGTGGGGTGATTTGTGGCTGTTTTGGAGGTTGAGATGTAGAAGGTTTGGGTTAAACACTAGCTTGTGTTGCTAGGTTGTCACCTTGAGCAACGAGCTCTAACATTTTGGGAACAAGGGTTGTTTCTACCCCAGAGAAGCCAACTATTGGCTTCTTCATGATTTTAAAGATGTCGGGCTTCATCTATCCGGTTTAAGAATATTACCTATTTCCCTCAACTATGAGCCCAGTTCACAGTTGAGAATATGTTTAACATATCTAGGAAACATGTAATACTCTAAGGAGTCCAAGTTAGCAAGCAAATTTGTATAAACAAACTGAGAATACCTGAACTTGACCCTTTGAACCATCCCATGCACTATAAAGGAGAGATCCTCAGAAATCTAGTCCCAACCCTCATGCTTGTTGGACAAGTTGTGGATGACCACATGGAGTAGGTACTTTACTTAGGTGAGACATTCCTTTTCCTAAAGGTCTTTACAAAGAAATCTCCTTCATAGCCCATCTACTAAAAGAAGTGGTTAACAACTTCTTTAGGGAAGAACAATTCACATTTTTTATCATCCAGTTGAAGGTGAGTGTTGATGATGGCTAGAGTGATGAAGATTGTCCTCCTCTGCACTATAGCATACAGTCCCTTCTCCCCATCCATGATAACCTCTTGACAGGTCTTCTAAAATTCAAACAGATGATTTTCATAGAGAGGAGGATAAATGGTAAATGAGGTGGAGTAGTTTGACAAAGCCAAAAACTGATAAATCTCTAAGAAACTAGGATCTTTCTCAGAGTGCAACAGAGCAACTTTATTGTGTTGCCTGTGAAGTTGTATGGAGAAATTTTGGTTATTTCTACGATTGAGGTTAGCAATTTAGAAAGCTTCGAGGTGAAGGAAATGAGAAACAAAGGCGGTGGGTAATTTAGGTTTGTGAAAAATGAAGAAGATAACGAAAGAGGGGGAAACCAATGGATATTTATATGAAATGAATCTCAGACAAAGTTACTAAAAGAATATAAACTTTAAAATCTAAATGTCGGTATCACATCTGAAAAGTAGTTTGCTTTTTGTTTAAAAAGTAGTTTTCTTGAAAATCTAAAATCTTCTGAAGGTAAAATTCTTCGGAAGTTTGATGAAAAGCTTCCGAAGCCAAAAATGACTTCCGAAGACATCCCAAAGAGTTTAGAAAATTTCTCTTTGGAAGATATTAAAACTCGACAGTTTTTGACAAAACTTCTGAGAGTTAATTACTTTCGGAAGGTCTGTTTAGGACCGTTTAGGAGAGTTGGTCACTTACAACACAAGCACACAAAGAGAAGAGTGATGTTTAGAACACTTAACAGATCAAATAGGGAACTAGTTAACACACTAGGATGTTATGCATGATCGGTGTTTGTCACTTAAACATAATGTTTTTCTCTCAAACTCACCTAGAACACACTCGGATATATGAAGAATCAGTAAGAGTTGATTACAATATAGAAAGTAACTAAGTACACAGAAAGATAATTTTCAAGATAATTTTATATATTGATTCTTAACTCAAAATACAAGACTCTTACAAGCAGATAATCTGTGTGTCAATGAATTACAAGGAGAACCTATATATAATACTATCTACAGCCGGATATACTTTGATACCAGTTGGGATCCTATAGCTAAAGTCTATACTACAAGACTAAAGATTAAGGTATCTCGGATAAAGTCATATCTGAGATTTGGTAGTCAGGACATATCCTTGACTTATCTTTTGTCACCAACTAAAGTTGGTAACATGTACTATCATGAAAAGGTGAACAGTGGAATAAAGTGTGGTCAACAACATGGCTCTTTCAAAAGAAGTCATGATGTATCAGAAGTCTGCAGCGGAGTGTCAGAGACCATACTTGTGTCCACTGGTTCATAGCAGTGTCTTCCGAAGGTTAAATGGCTTCGGAAGAGTAAGTACTTCCGAAGCCACTTATACTTCGGAAGAGGCTGTTTCTTTCAAGGCTTGGAGACTTCTTCTTTTCATCATACTTCGGAAGTGGTCTTTATTTTATTCTTCTAAGTCTTGAACTTCGAAAGTATGCACTTGTCTTCGGAAGTAGAGTTCTATTCTTCGGAAGTTGATCTTTCATTTTGTCTTCGGAAGAGCTCTACAACCTTTGGAAGTTCCATGCTAAGCTTCGGAAGCCTTTTGCATGCAGCACCAAAATAACTTAAGTGACAAAGTTTTGGTTGCATTAGCATTCTTCTTGATCCAAAATAACTTGAGAAAAATATAAATTTCAAGACTAACGTATTTTAATCTTAATTTGTTACAAACCTAACCAAATTGACATATTTTTGGCCAAACATGTTTTGGCCCGAATCTAGTTAGACTAAATATCAATCCAACCAACATATATATCAAATTCTAATCATTACTCTATAATAATGACGTATCTTTATTTTTTAATTCAAGTTTTTTCGGTGTTGGTGGTATTGACAATGGTATGTCATTGATGCTACTTGATATGGTATTATACCCCCTCTATAACGTGAGAGATTTAATACTGGTTTATACTAAACGACAAAATAAAATAAGTGTGGCTGTCTAAAAAGCCATACACTAGTATCTTGATTGCGCTAATGTGCCTATAGAATTTGTATATTCACAACTAGCTTTAACAAACCCATGTGTTAGACGGGTTGAATAAAATTAAATATTAATATAATAAATTTATTAATTATAAAATAATATTTTAAGATATGATATGATCGAAATTATGTATAAGAATGGGTATAAGTAATAAAACAGTGTTATAAACTTTTTAAAATTTTGTTTTCTATTTTTTTCCAAAAATAATAAATTTTGTTGTAAACAAACCGTATATAATTTTCATTTTAAAAATTGTTATTATTATAACTCACAAATTAAATTATTATTTTTTTTTAAAAATTGACTTTTTAAAAATACCAATTTAAAAAATCGTATTTTAAAAAAAAATTTTAATCTTTAGAAAAGTTATTATTGAATAAAAGTTTATATTTTTAGAATAACATTAATAAATAAATGTATTTCTTAATTTATTAAATCTAAAAAAGTGTTAATAATATTATTAGTAATTAAAGTAATTATTTAATAACAGATAGAGAGACAAGAAAATTTTGATAAAGATAATTATAATGTTGACATTTTTCATTTAAGATACTTTTTATTAAAGTAAGAAGATTATATTTGGTATATAAAGTAATATATTTGAATAATCAAATTTTCCTTTCGTAAAAACTAAAACGGAAATAAACTAAACCGATTAGATCTTATATCATATGCGATACGATTTGCTAGAAAACTGTAATATTTTAATATTAAACTTTTGCTATAAAGTTATATGAAATAATAAAAATATTGTATTTGCTAAAATCAAGGTGTTGAGGAAACTGGATACGAAACTTAACCTGGTGTTTGGCTTAATTTCCAATTTGCATATGATCAGGGAAGTGATAGCATTGTTTCGCATACTGAGGTGAATTGTTTACGTTTAATTCTTTCACTACTCACTTCTATAGTCAAAGGAATTAAAAACAATTAATTTCAATATTCGTTTTGTTCGTTCTCTATCAAATATGTCATCCTCGAATACAGATTATAATATTAAATTTTAATTCTATTTATAATTCTAATTTTAGTTCTAATGATTTTTTTGACCCTGCGTTTCAATTTCATTATATATTTGAAAGAAATAAAGGGAAGTAACAACTTAATAATTTGATTGAAACTTGTCAAGTTGCAAGAGGACAAGGGACTATTGGAAAAGGCACTGAAGTTATGGGTTACATGGTGAACTCGTTTTGAGTAAAATAAACACTTATTAGGGGTCGTTTGGTTTGTATAGTGTTTTGCAAAGAAATTAGAATTGGAAATTAATTAGAATTGAAATTGGAATCTTGTTAAAATTAATAACGTGTTTGTTTGGTTAATTTTGAATGAAATTGAAATGTTAATTTTCAACATTTCATTAGAATGGTAAACATTTCATGGTAAGTAAAAGCAATATGAATTCCAATGAATATGAGAAAAAAAAGTTCAATTCCAATTTCATTCGTTGACAACCAAACAGAATTTTGAATGAAAAAATTTTCAATTGTAATTTTATTTTTTAAGAATTCTGTGAACCAAACGATGTCTTATGATAATGTTTTAATTAATGATGAATCAAGACTAGTAGAATTAAAAAAGAATTTTCTTCATGGGCAAATTACAAGTAAAGCATCATAAACTTTAAACCTATTTCTTGTTTATTATTTATGCAAATATTAAGAATCCTAGTTTTTATTATATAATTCAAAAAAAGTGATTATTTGACAATTTGTGATTGCTTAGTACTAACTACAAAGAACATATTGGGCCCTTGGTGTTGTTGATGTGTATTTAACAACTCGAAGATGATGATGCTTATATTTGGCATGACAAAAACACCTTATGGTGAGTGATGTTGAAGCAAAATTAATGTTTACTTACACCAACAATAAAATATGATATATTGTAGCCTCTTAAAAATATAATAAATAATACGTTATACTTTTTGAAAACTTGAATATATTAAAATTACAAATTTGGTAGAAATATATTGATGTTTCAAAAGTTGATTCCTAGAAAGTTTAACATCGAGTTTCAGGTAATAAACATTCCAACCGGTAATTTTAACCATAAACATTATGCCTGGACTATAGATATACTCAAATGCCGATGAGTATTAGGTAACGTATACACGACATCGACATATATGAGAGTAGATATAAGAGATCGTTATATAATTAACTATATGACTGATAGATATAACCACATCCAATGTGCAGGTACTTAAACACATAACTAAAACTAAATACCATAAATAATCATATCATATGGATGCTTGTTATTACTCAAACAAAGAAACATGAACCAACATCAGCCTATGCTTATGAGTTCGCCCTTTTTTATTCTGATCGTTAACCAAACCAAGCCAAGAGAAGCGAAGCGTGAGCACATCAAGTATTAGATATTTATCGCTCATCAAAACCCATCCACGACTCGAGAATTCACAATCCTTTTGCCAACAGCGTCACGCAACTCGATTTCTCCAGGGAACCTCTTCTCCCGCAGCTTCGAGTAAACCTATATTTCATACAGATACGCACTCTTAGATTCCTTAAGGTCTAAATAATCACTTATTTCATGTAACAGCAAAAGGAAACATCACCTGTTCACCATTAACGGAAACTTCAAAAGCACCAGAACTTTGAAGGAAGCCTTGAAGGAAGTTCCCCATTAGCCATGTTGAAGAGATGGTCCCAAATCTATTAGCGCGCATAGAGTAATACCATGCAGGCGGTGCAGCGAACCCTAACCTTGGGAAAATATGTTCACCCGCCATCACAACCCCGATCACCCCAAACTGAACCACGGGAACCACTTTCGCTAACAACCGTTTTGGAAGTGGGGGTGGGTAGTTAGCTAGAACAACATCCAATCCTGGGAAAGCTGACTCCAACATGTTTTTCATCGTTTCTGCGTTCCCTCTGTAAAAGATGTGCATAATTTATATCTTTATGTGAACTAATTGTAAAGTGTGAATTGCAAAATCTTCTTGTAGTTTTAAAATTGGAAATCATAAAACTGCATAAAACAAAGAAACTAGAGATCGTCATATCAAGCTGTTTACTTACTATTTAAGTTGGTTTGGTTTATTCTTAATCCCATCAATTCAAACAAATCGATGAAGCTAACAAATGAACAAGTTAAATGGGTTGAAAGTAGGCCAAAGTGCAATTTATGCATAAAACATCCTAAATCGCTTAATTTATAGATTTACAACAATACCGAAATATTAATGCATAGTTATATTATTTATTGAATCAAACACGTCTTACCACCTTTAAAAGAAATAACAGAAGCATTCACTCGCAATGAACAGCCCATAAGCATGTGATGTAGTACTTAATCACAAGGGAATGCCACGAAACCCACATATTTTATTAGAATGCGCAGTAAATTCATGACACAAATTAGATTATAAAACTTTATAACTATATAGAATATATAAATCTAATATAAAAATTGTCTACTCAGGATATTATTTAAATAAGAACCATCCAAATATCTAAAATGTCATCAAAATCTTCCATAAACAATTAAACAAACCATTAACAAATGTATAACTATGTAAAGCACATTAAGTAATATCATTTTCAACTTTATCAAGATCCTAAAAGCTTGCTTATTGACTAAATAAATTAGTAAGATTTTCTTCCACCAAACTCGGGGTTATTTTCATGCAGAAAATAACCAAACCATGAAAACTTCCATTATCCACAATAATTGTGGAAACCCTTTTAATAACCCATGCAATCAAACCATCTTTACAAAGGTCCTACCGTTGTGATTGGAAATACTTCCATAATTTAAAGCCTTTTTTTTGCAATCCAATCTTCATCAATGTAATTAGACATCAAAACCATACTAATAATATTTTCAAAAGATTAGTATAATGTATCCATTGTAAGGAAAACCTGTTGCGAAGAATTATTGAACATGTCCTTCACAAGTCTTTGTCTTCTTATTTGCTAAAAGGATATCTCTTGTATCGTTAAGATAATAATTCCACAAACTTACAACAATGTAAAAGAAAACTAAAAGGTTTACATATGAAAATGTTTGTAAATGTACACCAATATTGATTGGGAAAGTAATACGTGAAAAAAGAATTAATACTTTTAGGACGAAAATTGTGTAAAGGTGTGATCTTTATAAAAAAGATACAAGTGTATAACCATTTATTTCATCAATGCAAGAAACATCATTTGTTAACATAGAAAACAGAAGACTTCAGTGTTAAGTGGTGTGTTTAGTGATGCAACCTAAGTTCTAATTACCAAAAAGTGAACATTGGAAGAAATGAAAAACAACATGCCTAAGTAATTCCTCATAACAAGTTTCTTTACAACAATTACATGGCAATCATGGAATAATATCAATTATATGGTGATAACTAATAACACCAAAATATCAAAGTATTCTAAATCACAAAGGTCAGAGTATTGAGGCTGTTTAATCTCAAGGAATATCAAATTGGTTTTTACAATCATTGTGAATACTAGATCTTATGTGTGAGTATTTCCTACATGAGAAACGAGATCCAAAATTTGGGGATTACAGTATAGGCACTTAGGGTTACAACAAAATGTATGTATCATATAGAAAAACCATAACAAAATGACAACCGTTAATACCAACAATACTCCTAATAAAAATAGGATTTTTACACATGAATCCTCATATATTTTCAAACATATTGCCCTTATGATCCACATCAACATGTATCCTTTGACTCTACAAAAGTAAAAGTGGACTTCAGTTTTGGTATGGTGGAGTATTAGGTTTTAAAATAAACATCAATCATTCAGAGAAAAAATATCCATGGCATCAAGAAGCATGCATAACAGTATTATAAGATCCACAAGATAAATACTACAAAAAAGACAAACACTTCACTAAGTAAAATCATATAAGTTAGGTTGGACCACGTTAATGAACGTGCATGACTAGTTTTAATGTTAATGACAAATATACATCTTTGATCTTTCCTCGTTATGTTGAATGAAATTAAGGAAGAACCTTAGTCAAGGAAATTCACGACCATCTAACCTGGTTTATCATGTTTAAACACGCAAAGCAACACAACATTGTTTTCATCAACTGAACATTTAAATTAGAAAATGAAAAGATACATATGTTATATGTATCAATTTAGACCTCAATTTTCCTTAGAAATCGACACCAAGAGTTGTTTCTCCCTTACTTGTTAATGAAATTTATTACAACATCAAGATTGGCAATTTCATAAGTCATCCTACCACCTATGATGACCTACATTACACACCCATTCTTCTTTATGACACAAATCATGAAGCTTTATTATCACTTAGTTTATATTTGACACAAGTAGTTCACCACAAAAGATCACTTTTACATTTAGACATTTAGTTGCTCTCTTCGATATATTTTATTAACATACTTAGATGTAATTGAAAAACCTTTTTATCGTCCTCTCTAATGCCAACAAAAGCTTTCCTTATACGGGTAGAAAGTCGTGACACATGACATAAACATGAGACCAAACCATCTAAAATTAAAAAAGAAACAAAAGAACTGGTTGGAAACCATTTGATATCAAGTCAAAAGGTGAAATACGCAAATTAAAATCATTTGTCCATTACCTTGCTAAATTAATGCAAATGGCCATAAAACTAAGACCAATATAATTAAAAAACCATGGTTAGTCTTTCACAGTTGACCCACCACAAAGTAAAAAATCCTTGTGTATAATATGTGTAAACCTTATTTTAAAAAGCACCAATCAATGCATCTTATATGTGTATTAGTGGTAGTCTGCAATCTGCATGCTAGTACTTGACTGTTATTGTCAATTGTTCAGAGTCACTGTTTGTATCTTCTGGATCATTGTTTATTTATGTCCATTGTGTGCTTTTGGGTGCAAATGTATAGTGATTAATTATTGATCCCGGTACATTGTTGATCATTATATGTGTTTGTTATACTAATTGCCTAATATGTGCGGCCTGATCGAGTATTGCAGTGAGTGCTTCGTGTATCTTGTATCTTCTATATATTATTATTATTTGTCTTGCAGCACATTATGTTCTCACCCTATGGGTGAGTGGATCCTATTGTGTGCATTGGATTCGGGAGTCCCACTGGAAACAGCCTTTCTACCCTATGGGTTAGAAGTAAGCTTTCCTACATCCGACCCTCCCCATACCCTACCAATAGCCTTGCTATGGATGGGATGTACTGGGTATGGTTATGGCCTCAAGAAGATCAAGAAAATGCATCAGGGCCTTAAAGTCAAAATTGCTCAAATGGATGAAGAAGGTTGACATGTAGAACAGATGAGATATGCAATGTTTGGTTGTACATAAGGCCAAGAGCTTATTTGTTGTACATAAAACAACGCCTCATGTACATGAAGGGCTTGCCTTGACCTCGAACACCAGCTTTTAAGACCTAAACATCTAAGAGCACCTCATGCTTTTTAAACCGAGACAAACATTATTGTTACCATTGGTAACAATACATATTATCTTAAACTCTGAACAAAAAGGAACCGCAATCATTACTGATTAACTACAAACAAATTCAAGCAGCGGGCGAAAGATGTATAATTACAATCTATACTATAGAAAATATCTAAGAAGACAAACTGATAAATACTAACCAAAGACACTGGTGCATACTATGCCAAAAAGCTTAAAGATCATTGCTTTATAATTGTATACCATTTGGAAACTATAATCCCACATATAGACGCTTCAAATAACAAAGACATAAATGTTCATCCCTATGCAGGGTTTCACAGTCAATTCACAAAAACCTAAAACAACTAAAAGTAAACAAATCAAACATCTTATTATTGAATCAAACCATGTTAAAAACGCTATAAATAGAATAAACACTCAAACCTGTAAGAACATGAAGCACAGAAGTCAATCCGAACCGTATTACCTGACCCGATTCCTCCAACGGATTTCTGTGAAATTTCAACAAAGAACAATCGAAATTAAGCAAACCCAGACGGGGATTTTGATAAATGATTTAGAACAATAAGAAGATGAAGGAAAATGGTTTTGATTGTCGAACCTGGGCGGGGAAATCGAGGGGTTGGTGGATCGCCGGAGTTTGAAGGTGTTGGGGCGGCGGAATATGGTGGCGATGGGCGGCGGGTTTGGGCGGTGCCGGAGCAAAGAGGTTGAAGACATCGAAGCAGAAGAGGAAGAGGGGCAAACCTACGAGAAGAAGCTGAGCTTTGTCCATTGCCATCTTCAAACTCCAAATCTGAGTTTCATGATGATCTTTAGGTGTTTAAAATAGAATTTTGAGTAAATTATTGAATTTTAGTGTGCTTTTTTATCCAATAGTTTAATAACGTTATAACATGTAAATAAAAAAATAGAAAAAGTTACTTTGGTTTAAAATCTATCATAATTGGCTCTGTGCCCCTCTTTTGTGACGGACATTTTAGTCATTTATCTAATATCTTACACATTACCATCAAACCCTTTCACTTTTTAAAATAGATGAACATGTTTTTTAAACTTCATTTGCATGTTATGTTTATGTACACAATATTTATGAAATGATTTCAACCATGTTTATGAAATGTTCATTTATGCATGTTTATCTTATTATAAAACCAACATGTGACTGTATTAACTTTATTAAGCAAGGGTTAAGCAATTATAAAAAACTATACATATATCGATCGAGGATATACGCATTAGTGGTTGACTGAGTGTTATGCCACAATGTGGTTGAAATCATTTCAACATATATGAATTGGATAAAATTCAATGTATACTAGCTACCGGTATAGGTCATGTCAATTAACTGAATAGTTATAAAAACATGTTGTCTTAATAAATATTAATATGAAACAAGTTATTTTTGATTTTATAAAAATGTCATTTAACATTGTTCACTACTTACATTTTATTTTAAAAGTATTTTCAGAAAAATGATGTGCATATGGTAATTCGAATATAGTTCATGAACCTAGCATCGTAAGAATACCCACAAAAACATATGAAGATAAGACTGTTAGATTTTATGGCTCAACCTTTTTGCTTATTCAAAGACTAATGTTTTGTCTATTTTAATGTAAAGTAATTTCTAGGGATTTGATAATATATGAATATTTTAAGTTCGATCTTAGTTGTTGCAACACCTCCCCAACGAGTATTTTGATTATTTATCATCAAATAAAGTAATTGTCTCAATTTGAGGAATAAAACATTTGATACAAATGAACATAAAAAATCAACTGATTAAATTAATTTGTTATAAAAAGCATTCTAAAATACTTATGTTGTTGTTTTCAAATAATATAAAACCTATGCCCCTCAATCCGGTTCACACGCCCAGGGTGTGCCCGATCCGGGGTGTCACAATTATATTCCGATAAATATTATCACCTTTTATCATAAAAGAAAGAATTCAGTTTTTTAATTTCATTTCCCTCTATCCCTTTCCTTCACTCCATGAAACTCTTTTTCATGTTGCTTTTATGTAGTTTTGACAAGTACCATAGTCAATTTTGGTTGATCCAAACATTTTTATTGGCCGGTTTAGGTGTGTTTATACATGTTCAAAGGAGTTCAAGTCGGTTTTTAATTTGGCCGGAATCCTTGCATGAATTTCTTGATAGGTACAAGGCGTTATTATTACGCCTCGCCTTGATTGAGCGCCTAGACAAACACAGTTTACGTAAGTGCCTACATATATAAAATATATTATAGTTCTAGCTGTTGAGATAATCAACACCATAAATCAGTAAACATTTATTATTGATATTAATGAACAATAAATACTCTTAATCTTATTGATGAATTGAAACGAATTATACAGACTAATAGTACATTAGAATGAACTCATAAAGGTTACTAGAAGCTCATTCAAGAGCTAAGAACACATTTACTTATCGATGATATCATGATAATCTCCGATAGCTATTAACAACTAATTAACCATTTAAAATATATAACAAAAAATTACACATAGACCCCTACTACTTTTAAGAACATTACAAATTAAACTTTTATTTCATAATCTCCACCTTAAAGTTAATAAAAATACGCAACCACTAAAGTTAAACAACAGTTAATTAATTCCCAGTAGCTATAAACACCTCAAAAACTTACTACCATGAAGATTTTTTATAACACCCGGTTATTTTTAAAGACAAGATATAAATAATAAAAGAAAGAAAGGCAATTAAGTCCAAGTGGAGGACTAAAAGTGTAAAAATAACAAAAATCTTTGAAAAGTTGGTGTAAAGGTAGGCATGACCGCCCACCCTCACTTCACATCAACATATCTTCGTTCTAGAGAGAGAGAAGGAGAAAACTCTCGGCTTGTAGAAGAAGAAGAAGAAATCGAATTCAAGGTAAGAATTCGCGGTTTTTATGTTTTTATGACGGGTTTTATCCCGGTTATGTGATTATGTGCTTATGTGCTTATGTGTTGTGATTGTGCTAGTGTGTGTGTGTTTGTGGTGTTGTTTTACGTGTTTGAACTCATTGCAAGCGGGTTAGAAAGGGAGAAAACACCCAAGTTGCACCAGGTGAGTTCTAGACCCTGGTTTTTACTTGTTTTCAAACATCTTTGGGGCTGGAAATGTATTTAAATGATTTTCCAATGTTTGAGTATGTATGCCCGTATGTATTGTGCTTGTTAAATGTTAATTCTTGAATGTTTATAGGTTGTTCATACTTAGAATAGTCATGTTAAGCTTAGAACAGATGGGTTTGATGAATGGGTATGAAAACATGCTAGGAAGGAGTTACACAGAAGGTTCATACGTCTGAAAATGCCTTAGAAAGATTTAAGTGTAGTCCATGCGCCTATACAGTAGCCCATGCGCCTAAGATTACCTTAGAAATGTTTAAGTACAGCCCATGCGCCTGAACAGTGGCCCATGCGCCTAGAAATGTTAGCCAGACGACTAAGTGTAGGGCCATGCGCCTCAATAGTGCCCATGCGCCTAAGTGCCCATGCGTCCGGATTACCCATGCGTCTAAGTGTTCATACGCAGACATAGTACCCATGCGCCTGAATAGTTCATGCGTCTAAGTGATAAAATGATTAAATGTTGGCTGATGCGCCTGCATAGTGGTAAAACGCCCAAACAGGGCTCATGCGCCTAAATAGTTCCCATGCGCCTAACACTTAGAAAATTTTACAGAGTTTTCTAGGAGTCTGTGCTTTAGGGTTTTGACCAGAGTTGACTAGGGCCGAATAATGATGATGTTTCATGCATGATATGATTATTTATAATTGTTCCTTATTATTGTTATTGCTATTATTATTATTACTTATAGTATGTGACTTTACGTGGTATGTTATTATCGTAACGTAAAGTATATCGTAATAATAAAGTGAAAGAGCAATAAAGAAATGAAGAGGAACCCTAATAAAATGTTAACAAGTCTTGCAAGCTCATAGGAGGGACACGACCGTGTTATCATTAGCTCAACTGTGCTGCGGGTTAGCTACCCTATTGTGCACACATGGCCAATCAATTGAGATTGGCACGACCTTGTAGCATACCCTGGGTGATTGGGCCGGCCTTGTACACAGTACACAAAACCCTTTCGGGGGATGCAGTTGACCCTTTTGAGGGATATAGATGCCCATCACCCGTTTTCCATCGCGCACATAGTTAGGGTATTGCTCATTGGTCCACATAGATAGTGAAAAGATAATATAAAAGAATACAGAGTAAACAAGGCATACAATAAAGAGATAAAGTATTACCTGATTGTATAGTTATGCGTGCTCACCTATAAAGATTGAAGTTTTCATAAAAGAGTATTTTCATATGTATACCTTACAGAAAGTATTTTATTACTTTTAAAACTAGAACTCACTCAGCAACGCTGACTTTTATACATTTTCAGTTGGCAGGTAAATATTGCTGAGGATGGCACGAGGGTGAAGCTACTTGGCAGGAAAAGACTGACATCCATTCATACCTATTATTGCTGTTGTTTTGTAATGCAATTAAACAATTCTTTTGTATTCGGTTAAACAATAGTGTATTGCTCAACAATAGTGTTTTAATGAAATGAATGGTTTTTGATAAATTAATTCCGCTGCTTAAGATTGTATAATTATAATGTTTAATGTATTTAATGCTGTGAATGACCAACTGTGAGGTCTCCGGGAACGGGGCCTTACAAGTTGGTATCAGAGCCAAAGTTTAAGAGAATTGGGTTAAATAAACTTTTAAAACCTAAACTTAAACTGAAAACGAGACAAATGGAGGGATGTCGGCCCGAGTAGCTATGTGCCATCAGGTATGTCTTTTCCTATTGTTAACTGGTATTATGTGCGCATGCTATTTGATTACGTGCTCTTAGTAGATTTAGATAGTGATTAAGTCAGGATAGGAGATGCTTGGGGTATGAAGAGTAAAGTAAGTGGCTAATCACAACTGGCCACTGTAATTAGCGACTTACTATACTTGACATAAACTGAGTATTACCTTGAATGACCGTGTTAGTGTTTGAATCTTATAGTGTGCTTATAGAGGATGGCCGGCGGTAGATCTTCAAAAGCCTCTCGTGATGGAGGTCACGGTGCTGCTCCGCCACCCAAGAGAGGGAGACCCAGAGTCGAGAAGGTGGTTCATGAAGAACCAGAGACCCCTCATTCGGAGGGTGGCGACGAGAGCGCCAATCTGAGAGCCTCAGTAAAGGAGGCTGTGGTGAAGAGGTTCACCAGGTCATGCAGACGATTCTACCGTCTGTGGTGACCGAAGTGATCAAGGCCGTAAGGGATGGAGAAAGAAAGGAGAGGAACAGGTGCGCGGGAGGACAAGAACAACCAGAGCCAGAAACGGTTCTCTCTGATGATGAGAACGAGGAAGAAGAAGAGCCTGCCCCGGAGGCGACCCGAGGCTGCAACTATGGGGCGTTTATGAGATGAAATCCCCTTACTTTTGATGGGAATGGCACTGCTGTAGCTGCTCACCGGTGGGGGAGGGCAGCCCTTACCCTCTCCCCACACCTACATTTTCAGCCAAACAAGAGAGGAGAAGAGAGAATGGAAGAAAAAGGGAGAAAAGTTGGTTTGAGTGAGCAAAATCATCGTGAAGCGGGTCAAATCGAAGCTCTCCTCGTTGTGGTCGTTTGTGTGAGTTCTAGGACCCCTGCTTTAAATGTTTTTGAATGATTTGGGGCTTGAACACATCTGAAAATTAGGTTTTTGAGTGTGTGCATGTTTGACCCATTTGTGCTTGTGTATGTGTGTGTATGATGCGTTTGAACCTTGTTGTGAGCTTGTGTGTGCTTGAATGGTGTTGTGGTATGCATTCCTAAGGTTTAGGATGGTTGATTTGGGCTTAGAATGAGTTTGTATGAGCTTGGAGGTCGAAATTGACAGATTAGGTTCGGGATGAACTGCATTCTGCACCAGCTAGGGCTAGGCGACCGAATGGAGGCCATACGACTGAATGACGTGTGATTGGGGTTCATTCGCCCGATTGAGAGTTCATTCGCACGATTAGGGCCAGTCGCATGGGGAGTCATGCGCTTGAGGGTCCAATCGCATAAGTACTCATCCGCATTAGTTCCATTCACATGAAGTCCATCCGCATTAAGTCCATTCGCACGATTGGGTGTTCATTCCATGAGTGTTCATCCGCATTGGTTCATTCGCATTATTTTCAGTCGCATGGAGGCCATGCGACTGAAGGGTGTCCATACGCCCTAATAGGGCTGTTGCACCCGAGGAAAGTGTAGTTTAACTTCTGACTTTCGGGGAAAGTGCAGATGTAAGTTTTTGACGTAAAGGTTTCCGTAAGTTCATGTAAGATGACTGTTGAGGCCTTAGAGAGCATGTTGGGCATGATGATGATGATGATGTTGCATGATTATGCATGTTATGTATGTATGATGTTGCCCTGTATGATGCTGATGACTGTGTATGTTATGTTCCTTATTATGATGTATGTTTATCTTTCCTGTGGCTTTACGTGTCACGTTAATGAATGAAATGAAAGTAGTATGTAACGTAAAGTGAAAGATAAAGAAGAGGAACATGAAGTAAGAATGCATGCATTAATGAAAGATGAAAGTAAAGAAAGTCTTGCAAGCATAGTATGTCGGGACACGCCATTAAAAGGTGTTAGCCCAACGGTGTGCGGGTTCGTTACCCTGGGAGGATGCATATCGGGGTCTTTCTTTGTGATTGACCATTTGTATAGCCCCATTGCTGCATACCCTAGGTATTGTGATCAGAGGTGCGATGCACCGTTATAGCTGGTCTATGATAGACCTAGGTCCAGTACCAGGAATAGCTGGGTATTACATATAGCAGTGGTACACCTAAACTCTACCCTAGGTACTGTGGTCAGAGGTGCGATGCACCATTATAGCTGTTCTATGTTAGACCTAGGTCTAGTATCAGAGAATAGCTGGGTAAAGTTTATGGTGGAAGGAAAAGAAAGAAGTAATGATGAAAGAATGAAAGCATGAAAGATTAAAGAAGATGATAATGATATTATCTATGTACGTATATTGTATGATCACATGAAAGTAAAGAATGGTTTTAACGAAAGAAAAGTATGTTGTATTTTATAAAACTAGAACTCACTCAGCAACACTGACTTTGATATGTTTCCAGTTGGCAGGTAATGATTGCTGAGGATGGCACGAGGTGGCTACTAAGCTCTTTTGGGATAACATGCATTTATATAACGCTTTTATGATGTAATGCAACAATGTATTTTGTAACTGATTAACGATGTATTATTTTGCAAAAGCTACTATATTGAAATGAAATTTCATTTTTAAATGTTTCCGCTATGATGCTTTATGAAATACAAATATAATTATATATTTTATGTGCATGAGGATCCAACTGTAAGCGCCCCGGGGACGGGGCCTTACAAGTTGGTATCAGAGCCAAAGTTTAAATGAAATGGGTAAATTTTCAAATAAACCTTAACTTAAACTAAGAATGGGATAGAAAGGGAAGGGATGCCAATCTGAGTGGCTGCGTGCCATCAGGTATTTTCATAACGTTAACCAGTTTTATGTGCACATGTTATGTGTTATGTGTTGTTTGTAGATTTAAATACTGATGTAGTCAGGATAGGTAATGCTCGAGGTGTGAAGAGTAAAGTAAGTGGCTAATCACAACTGGCCACTATAATTAGGGACTTACTATACTTTACATAAATTGAGTTGTTCCCTTGAATGACCGTGTTGGTGTTTGAATCTTTCAGTGTGCGTGTGATGGCCGGTGGTAGATCTTCAAAAGCCTCTCGTGGTGGAGGTCACGGTGTTGAATCGCAACCCAAGAGAGGGAGACCTAGATTTGAGAAGGTGGTTCATGAGGAACCCGAGACCCCTCATCCGGAGGGTGGGGATGAGAGTGCGAACCTAAGGGCCTTGGTGAAAGAGGCAGTGGTTGAAGAAGTCCATCAGGTCATGCAGACGATCTTACCGTCTGTAGTGACCGAAGTTATCAAGGTGGTATGGGAAGGGGAGAGGAAGGAAAGAAGTAGACCTACGGGCGAAAGGAGACAGCCCGAGACTGAGATGGTTTTGTCTGACAACGAAGAAGAAGAGGAGGAAGAAGAGCCTGTGTCGGAGGTGGCACGAGGTTGTAACTATGGGGCATTTATGAGATGCAAGCCCCCTACTTTTGATGGTAACGGCACTGCTGTTGCTGCTCACCGGTGGGTGAGGGAAATGGAGGCTGTTCTCGATATCAGTGAGTGCCGGGAGGACCAGAAAGTGAAGTTTGCTACCCACTCTTTTGTGGACTCGGCTCTGTGCTGGTGGGACAATATAGTCCAAGCCGAGGGTAGCAGGGCCATTGAGAGGATGAGATGGCCCGAATTGAAAAATTTGGTGATTGAGGAGTTTTGTCCTCATCGGAAAATGGACAAGGTCGAAAGGGAGTTCTTGCAACTGGAGGCGGGAACGATGACGTACCAACAGTACACCACCAAATTCAACGAGATGGTACGTCTGGTGCTGGATCAAGTGACACCTCTGTCTCGAAAAATCAAGAGGTATATTCAGGGTTTGCCAACGGATATTCACAGACACATGATTGTTGCCCAACCGAGCACGTTTAGGTCGGCGGTGGACTTGGCAGGAAGATTATACGATGAGAGGGCTGTGGTGGTGGTGGCCAAAGGTGGCAAGAAGAGTGGTGGTGATCGGAACTGGCAGGGGAAGAGGTTTGGTCGGGGTAATGTCTCGACGATTAATAAGAAGGCATGGGTGGATGACCGCCGTGTGGCCACATCGAGTGCGGAGTCAAAAAGGTGTGGCAAGTGTGGAAGGGAGCATGCAGGAGAATGTAGGTTCGGATTTAGCGAATGCTTCAATGTGGGAAGGCGGGGCATATAGCAAGGACCGTCATATGGTCCGGTGCTATAACTGTGGTGAAGAGGGTAACATAAGTAAGGATTGTAAGAAGCCGAGGGCGGAGGGCTCTGGGGCGAAGAAGATGGGGGGTGAAGGACCGAGGGCAAGCGCCAGGACATTCACTATGACATAGGAGGAGGGTAGGACGGACCCTGATGTTATGTCCGGTACGTTTCTAGTGAACCAAACTTTAGCTTCTGTGTTATTTGATTCGAGTGCTAGTAAAAGTTTTATTTCTCCTGCTTTCTGTGCTAAGCCACCTATTAGTAGTAGACGTGTTGATGCGCCCTTCGATGTAGAAACTGCCATAGGTAAGTCTACCAGGATTTCTGAGATGATAGAGAATTGTGATGTGGAGTTAGAAGGTCATAAGTTTCCTGTTAGACCGTTCGTGATGACCCTAGGTGGTTTCGATTTGGTTCTTAGGATGGATTGGTTGGCGGACTCCAAGGCGAACATTGTGTGTCGCAAGAAGATGATTCATTTGACAACGCCTGACGGGATTTTGATAACTGTTTATGGGGATTGGGTCACGGCGATCCCGAAGGTAATCTCAATGGCGGTGGCGGGAAGGTGTATGAGGCATGGGTGTAGCACCTATTTGGCCTATGTAAAGGATGTAGATATGCCAACACCACAACTATCCGATGTACCGGTTGTATGTGACTTTCCGGACGTGTTCCCAGAAGACTTACCAGGAGTGCCACCTGACAGAGAGATTGAGTTTCAGATTGATCTGATACGGGTGCCCAGCCTGTTGCCAAGGCACCGTATCGGTTGGCTCCGACGGAGATGAAGGAGTTGATGGAGCAGTTTGCAAGAGCTGCTTGATAAGGGGTTCATTAGACCAAGTATCTCCCCTTGGGGTGCTTCGGTTTTGTTTGTGAAGAAGAAAGATGGTAGTATGAGAATGTGTATTAACTACCGTGAGCTGAACAAGTTGACGGTGAAGAACCGATACCCCTTACCGAGAATAGATGATTTGTTCGATCAGCTTCAGGGTGCCAGTTGGTTTTCAAGGATAGACCTTCGATCTGGTTACCATCAGTTGAAGGTGAAGGAGCAGATATCCCTAAAACAGCTTTCCGCACACGCTATGGTCACTACGAGTTCCTTGTCATGTCTTTTGGTTTGACCAATGCCCCAGCTGCTTTTATGGATTTGATGAATCGAGTGTGCCGGCCAATGTTGGATAAATCAGTGATTGTGTTTATTGATGATATCCTGGTTTATTCAAAGAATGAAGAGGAGCATGCTAGTCACATTCGGGAGCTTTTGGAGACGTTAAGGAAGGAGAAGTTGTATGCTAAGTTCTCCAAGTGTGCATTCTGGTTGCGTGAAGTTTAGTTCTTGGGTCATGTGGTGAATCCCGATGGGATTATGGTGGACTTGGCTAAGGTGGAGGCAGTGATGCAATGGAAGTCTCCTAAGATGCTATCCGAGATTCGTAGCTTCTTGGGTTTGGCGGGTTACAATAGGAGGTTTATCCAAGACTTCTCTAAGATTTCTTCTCTACTGACTAAGTTGACTCGGAAGGATGTGAAGTTTGTGTGGGGTCAAGCTCAAGAGAAGGCGTTCGAGGAATTGAAGGCGAGGTTGACTCAAGCTCCTGTTCTGTCATTACCCGATGGAAGTGAAGATCTGGTGGTCTATTCTGATGCTTCCTACTTGGGGTTAGGGTGTGTGCTAATGCAGAGAGGGAAGGTTATAGCTTATGCATCCTGGCAGTTGAAGGTTCATGAGATCAATTATCCCACTCATGACTTGGAGCTAGCAGTTGTGGTTTTTGCACTAAAGATTTGGAGGCACTATCTGTATGGGACGAAGTGCACCATCTTCACTGACCACAAGAGCTTGAAGTACTTCTTCGAGCAAAAATATCTGAACATGAGGCAGAGGAGATGGTTAGAACTTATCAAGGATTATGATTGTGAGATCCATTACCATTCGGGCAAGGCTAACGTGGTGGCTGATGCCCTTAGTCGGAAAGAGAGGCCCGAGCTGATTCGGGTGAAAGCATATCAGTTGATCATGACCTCTGATGTGATGAAGCAAATTAAAGAGTTTCAAGATGAGGCATTGAAGGAAGATCATCTTAACTCTGTAAGAATGAGAGGTCTGGTTGGGGAATTGGGTGAAAATACACTTGGTGTTAAAACCCGATTTGGACGGGTGTGGATTCCTCGTTTTGGGGATCTACGGGTGAAGATCATGGATGAAGCTCATAAGACCCAATACTCCATTCATCTAGGTGCCATGAAAATGTACCAAGACATGAAGAAGGATTACTGGTGGCCGGGCATGAAACGTGACGTGGTGGATTATGTGAGTAAATGCCTTACTTGTCTACAGGTGAAGGCCGAGCATCAGAAGCTGTATGGGAAGATCCAACCTTTGGATAACCAGAATGAAAGTAGGAGCACATCACCATGGATTTCATTACGAAGTTACCGCGTACTCCGAAAGGGTATGATGCCATATGGGTGATTGTGGACCGTCTGACGAAGAGTGCTCACTTCCTACCGATCCGCAAGACATATTCATCTGAAAGGTTGGCGGATCTATTCATCAAGGAAATTGTAACTCGTCATGGTGTGCCGGTGTCCATTGTGTCCGAAAATGACACTCGGTTTACAACCAAATTCTGGAAGAAATTCCACGACGCCATGGGAACGAGGTGACATATTAGCACGGCTTATCATCCCCAAACTGATGGTCAGTCAAAAAGGACCATTCAGACATTAGAAGACATGCTTTGGGCATGTGTGATTGATTTTGGGGGAAGTTAGGATGACCACCTACCGCTAGCCAAATTCTCATACACAACAGCTTTCATGCTAGCACTGGTATGCCACCATATGAGATGCTATACGACAGGAGATGCAGAACACCCGTTTGTTGGGGTGATATTGGTCAGAAGGAGTTGGGGAGCGTCGAGGTAATCCAGGCTACGATTGAGAAGCTTGAGAAGATCAAAGCCTTCATGAAGGCAACCAAAGATAGACAGAAGTCGTATGCCGATAAACAACACAGACCGATTGAGTTCCAGGTGGGTGACCGGGTTATGTTGAAGGTCTCACCTTGGAAGAGTATCATTCGTTTCCGAAAGCGGGGCAAGTTGAGCCCGAGATGCATAGGCCCTTTTTGAATCGTTGCTCGAGTAGGAGAGGTGGCTTATAGACTGGAGTTACCAGAAGAGTTAAGTGAAATTCACCCGACATTCCATGTATCTCATCTGAGAAAGTGCTTAGCTAATGAAGACATGATTGTTCCACTAGAGGATATTGAAGTAGACGAACGACTCAATTACGTGGAGCAACCGGTGGCAATCATCGATCGAAAGGAAAAGAGGCTGAGAAATAAAGTGGTTCCTCTTGTGCGTGTACAGTGGAAGTACAGGAAGGGATCCGAGTTAACATGGGAGACTGAGGAAGAAATGAGACATCATTACCCGCCTTTGTTCGAGGAATAATAGGTTCGGGGATGAAACCTATTTAAGGGGGTGGACTTGTAACATCCGGTTATTTATCTATTTTGAAGTCGACGAAAGAAGAAAAGAAATAAAGTCCAAAGTCAAGGGACCAAACTCGTCAACGAAAGAAAGACAGGTTAGAGGGGGTATATAAAGGGAGAGCGCATCCCTTACCCTCTCCCCACCCCCACATTTTCAGCCAAACAAGAGAGGAGAAGAGAAAAAGGAAGAAAAAGGGAGAAAAGTTGGTTTGAGTGAGTAAAATCATTGTGAAGCAAGTCAAATCGAAGCTCTCCTCTTTGTGGTCGTTTGTGTGTGTTCTAGGACCCCTCCTTTAAACGTTTTGAATGATTTGGGGCTGGAACACATTTGAAAATTAGGTTTTTGAGTGTGTGCATGTTTGACCGTTTGTGCTTGTGTATGTGTATGTATGATGCGTTTGAACCTTGTTTGTGAGCTTGTGTGTGCTTGAATGGTGTTGTGGTATGCATTCCTAAGGTTTAGGATGGTTGATTTGGGCTTAGAATGAGTTTGGATGAGCTTGGAGGTCGAAAATGGCAGATTAGGTTCGGGATGAACTGCATTCTGCACCAGCTAGGGCTAGGCGACCGAATGGAGGCCATACGACCGAATAAGGTGTGATTGGGGTTCATTCGTCCGATTGAGAGTTCATTCGCATGATTGGGGCCAGTCGCATAGGGATTCATGCGATTGAGGGTCCAGTCGCATAAGTACTCATCCGCATTAGTTCCATTCGCATGAGGTCCATCCGCATTAAGTCCATTCACATGATTGGGTGTTCATTCGCATGAGTGTTCATCCACATTGGTTCATTCGCATGGAGGCCATGCGACTGAAGGGTGTCCATATGCCTTAATAGGGCTGTTGCACCCAAGGAAAAGTGTAGTTTAACTTCTAACTTTCGGGGGAAAGTGCAGATGTAAGTTTTTGACGTAAAGGTTTCCGTAAGTTCATGTAAGATGACTGTTAAGGCCTTAGAGAGCATGTGGGCATGATGATGATGATGATGTTGCATGATTATGCATGTTATGTATGTATGATGTTGCCCTATATGATGCTGATGACTGTGTATGTTATGTTCCTTATTATGATGTATGTTTATCTTTCCTGTGGCTTTACGTGTCACGTTAATGAACGAAATGAAAGTAGTATGTAACATAAAGTGAAAGATAAAGAAAAGAGGAACATGAAGTAATAATGCATGCATTAATGAAAGATGAAAGTAAAGAAAGTCTTGCAAGCATAGTATGTTGGGACACGCCATTAAAAGGTGTTAGCCCAACGGTATGCGGGTTTGCTACCCCGAGAGGATCCACATCGGGGTCTTTCTTTGTGATTGACCATTTGTATAGCACCATTGCTGCATACCCTAGGTGCTGTGATCAGAGGTGCGATGCACCGTTATAGCTGGTCTATGATAGACCTAGGTCCAATACCAGGAATAGCTGGGTATTGCATATAGCAGTGGTACACCTAAACTTTACCCTAGGTATTGTGGCCAGAGGTGCGATGCACCGTTATAGATGGTCTATGTTAGACCTGGGTCCAGTATCAGAGAATAGCTGGGTAAAGTTTATGGTGGAAGGAAAAGAAAGAAGTAATGATGAAAGAATGAAAGCATGAAAGATTAAAAAAGATAATAATGATATTATCTGTGTACGTATGTTGTATGATCACATTAAAGTAAAGATCGGTTTTAACGAAAGAAAAGTATGTTTTATTTTATAAAACTAGAACTCACTCAGCAACACTGACTTTGATGTGTTTCTAGTTGGCAGGTAATGATTGCTAAGGATGGCACAAGGTGGCTACTCAGCTCTTTTGGGATGGCATCTATTTATATAACGCTTTTGTGATGTAATGCAACAATGTATTTTGTAACTGATTAACGATGTATTATTTTGCAAAAGCTACTATATTGAAATGAAATGTCATTTTTAAATGTTTCCGTTGCGATGCTTTATGAAATACAAATGTAATTATATATTTTATGTGCAATGAGGATCCAACTGTAAGCGTCCCGGGGACGGGGCCTTACAACAGGAGAGAAGCTTGGTTCACAAGGACTGTCTGGTCTCTAATATCATCAACGCATTTTGGGCGTATTGGTTGTGGATGAGAGGAGAAGTCCATATTTAAGCGTGCTCAGGTGGTAGCAATCAGGGATGGGTGACCTCCCTGGGAAGTTTTCACCCGGGCAACTAATAGCAAATCCGTGAGCGTCTCGTGGGCAAAGCAGACAATATTGGTGGTATAAGAGGTCGGGTGTTACAGAGTGACTATTATGGCTGTTGTTAAGGATTATTCTGCTTTTTATTGGATCCAGATTCCCATTTCCTCTTATTGTTACTTTCAGAGATATTCGATGTAGAACCGCGTGGGGGTAGTTTACCCTGCGCAACTACTTGGTTCGTTAGCAGATGGGCCAGTCTTATCACTTAATGTATGGTGTTTGGTCTGGAAGTGGTGACCATACTTTGGATCTCGGGTGACAGCCCATGAAGATGTCTTTCAATCCTCAAGGAAGGAGGGTTAACCATTTTGGGGCACATAGTAGAAAGTTCGTGAGATTGAGTAGTGTATGTCTCAATCTCGTAACCCGTCATCTTGAGGTTCCAAAATTCAGCCTCCAGTTTCTACACCTCTTCTCGAGGGCAGTATTCTTCTTTCATTAGGGTCTTGAAAATCCTCCCAGTTTGTCTGATTGACAGTTTCGACACCCAACATTTGGACATGAGTGTTCCACCAAGACAATGCAGCACCGTGTAGAGTGTCGCTGGCGTACTTAACCTGATTTGCCACCGGCAAATGCACACCAACTCGAGTTTTTCATACCATCGTAGGAATCCTATGGCTCCTTCCGCTCTAGTGAACAGATTGGGCTTACAGTCCATGAAGGACTTGAAGGTGTAGACTCCTTGTCCTACAACGAATTTGGATCATAACTTTAGAATTTTGAATAGATGTTATGACTTAACTAGACTGATGAAATGTTGACGTCAGGTACGAATTTGGTATTTCTTACCGATTGGAGCGGCCTGAAGGTTGGGGTTCTGATTGGCGAGGGCATCAATCACGTGCTGATTGATGAGAGCCGCCAGCTCGACTGGGTCATGTTGATGGTGCCATGACCATGTCTGTGTCCTCAGTCTCGTCCAAGCATTCTTGACAATCACAATATACAAAATTAAGTAATCCCCTAATCTAATAAAAGAGTAATTATAAGGGACACATGGCATCTTTTTACAACCTCCTCAATTCCTTTTCCGCCCAATCTATCCATCCGCTTTGATGGGCGGCGGATCTATTATCTGGGTCGGTCAACCCAAATACTAAAAGTCTTTATTTTTGTTTTAATCCTCCATCAATTCATCTACCGTTCATCTTTTTTCAACCCTAGGTTTTCAAAACCTTCAACTAAAAACTCCTCTCATGCTATCTTTTCATCATCTCACAAAGAACTTTTCTCGAATCCTGTTCACGATGTCAAGGTATGGCATTTTCCCTTCTTCTCAACCTTATCTTTTCGTTTGATTTGTCGCATCTGATTGTGTATATCTTTCTTCGGCACGTCTTTAATTATGTTATAATCATGTGTATCTTTCTACTGCTGTCTTTAGACCATTTTCCGATAGTACCAAATTACATATAGTACCATCGGAAAATATATGTCAAATATGTGAGGTATGCCGGTACAAATCTTCAGATAATACTCTTGGATGGTATATGTTAAAGATGTGAGGTTTTACATCCCGTAGATTGTTATTTTGGGTCACATTGTTATTTGAATTGTGTTTGAATTTTGATTGTTATCTTCTAAAATAATTATTATATTATTTACGTCAACTTATATAAATGTTGGTATTCTCAAAAGGAACCATAGAAAGTGAAGATGTTTTTCTATACATATCTTATTGAAATTGTTTTTAAACTATTTTGTTGAAGATGTCTTTCAAAAATACAAGAAAAGGGATGTCTTGAGTTTGTGGGTTTTGTTTATTTAATGAAGTTAAGAAATGGAAAGTTGGATATGGTTGCAAGACAATAAGGAGTTGATTGGATCAGAAAGGTATGTCTATCTATTTCATGCTGTATTTGAACTTTTTTAAATAGAATTTGATGATGTTTATAGTGAATTTGGGGCTTTTTATCTAGGATTAATAATTTTTGAGAAATTTGTAAAAAATTTGATTCTTTTTTTTGAAAAGTTGGGAGATTTTGAAGGTGCTTATGTTTTTTGTGGTTAATTTTGACTTTAATCAAGTTAAACTCATTTCAATTTTAGGCCCAAGTGTGCATATTGCTCCATATCAATCCCTGTAAGTAAAGGTATCTAAAATTCTCTTTTGCAATTATTTTTGAAACCTAACTCCTTTTACATTCAGTTTCAGTGTTCATTGACTATGTATTCAATGGTGATTTGCTTTCTAATGAACAGAAAGACGAATCCAACATAACCAATTGCTAGCTGTATCTTGCTTAACAATTGCATCCAAAATGGAATAGACTGAATTACCCCTTATTCGTGATCTACAGGTCCAACTTCTTGATTGGTATAAAATGCTAAATGAATTTTATATGGGTCAAAGTAAATATGGTTTTAATGTTGTGTATATGAATGAACTTGCAGGTTTGTGAATCAAGATTTGTATTTGAAGCAAAACCCATTGAAAAGATGGAGCTTCTTGTGCTAACCACATTGAAGTGGAGGATGCAAAGAATGACTCCATTCTCTTTCATTGATGTTTTCATTGGGAATCTTGATTGTGAACCAACAATAAGTGGTAATTAACAGTCACATATGGTCTAATACATTATTGATGATATAAAAGGATAAAATGGTCTAATACATTGTTAACAAGGGATCTTGACATTAGGAGAAATAAAATGTAGTGAATTATGAAAGGAATTTGCATGACCGTTGAAGGGTACTTGCTTACAACACAACAACACGAAGAGGAGAGTATGCAACAACACTTAATAGTTCAAATGGGGAACTAGACAACCAGTTTAATGAGAACTAAGAAACACAAGGGTATAAGAGACAGAACAAGAACAACACAAGTAGTTAGTTTTCAAGGTTGATGTATATTGCTCTCTAGTTCCTTACAAGTGTTTACAAAGCAATGGTTTAAGATACAAAGGACTAGAGATACTTATACTACAACCTACAGCCAGCCATACTTTGAAGGCCAGTTGGATACATGATCTAGACAACAAAATCAATGTAGAGTCAAAAGGCAGATTGCCTTTTGACTAGTGACTATGACATGCCATAGCTCACATCCTAATGTATTACAAAAAAGATAAAGTACATAAAGTAGAAAGTTACAGACTCAAGACCTTAATGTACAATTACCAAAAACATGGACCTTTCACCAACTTATGTAAAGTTGGTGTCTTATCAGAGTTGTAGCGGAAAGGGGTCTAGCTTTATGGAAAAGGTATATCAGAAAGCATGTGTTCAAAAGTCTTCGGAAGAAATTTGTCTTCAAGCGTTGGCTTTGGAAGACTTTATCTTTGAAGCTTTGGAAGACTTCATCTTTGGCTTCAGAAGATATTGGTCTTGGCTTCGAAAGATTTCACACTTAGAGTATTTTCTAAGGTAGAGTGTGAAACTTCCGAAGCATTCCACTTCAGTACACTTATGCATGCATGCAGGAAAGACTTTGGGTGTTTGGGTTGCATCAGCCTTATATTTAAACCTTACAAACTCCCCTTAGGCTGATGCTACCAAAACACTTGAAGACTTCAGATGTCAACAGTCCTCATTAGAGGTCATTGAACATGTCCTGCCATGTGTAGACATTTTTAACACCTTGATCTCTGAAGACATGCCATCTTTATGGATTTGTAGTGTATGTCCAGGACAAGATGGGTCTTACTGATGCTAGAGGAGCTACTTGAATTAGAATTGGTGGAGGATCCTCTTATTGCACATCCTCATGATGTTCTGACTCATCTTGAGGTTTGGATATGGATGCTTCTTTCTTCTTAGGCTTTGGTTTGGAAGCCATCCTTTTTCTCCTCTTTGAACCTTTTAACTAAGAAGATTAGCCTGTCTTTCTCAGTTGGGTCTTCCTTTCTCATAGGTTCAGATTGAGAGAGGACAGAACCCTGCTGTGGATCAGAAGTGGAAGCTTGCTGAGGCTCAGCAGGAGATTCAGGTTGTGTTGTCTCAAATGGTTCAACCTTAATCTCCACTTCCTGAGAGACCTGACTTGGTGGGGAGTGTAAGTCAACAAGTTCACCCCTTTGAATCTTTTGCTTGATCACCCTAATATGCTCATCCATAGTAGACAGAGACATAGGACCAAGTCTCCTTCTAGAGAATCCATATAGCTTCAAGAAGCTCATCATCCTCTGTGCTATCAGCAGACTTCTTCATGCTTTTCTGGATGACGGCTCTTGACTTTGCAGCCTCTTCCCTTAACTTTCTTTTAGTAGTCTTTCTTTCTTTGACTAATTTAGGTTCAACCTGTTTGAGATACTCAAACTCAATGTAATCAAAGGGTAATGGAAGAAGTGCAGCTTCTGATAGAGGCTTGTGGCACTCAGGTAGTTGATCATGTTGATCCTATCAATTTCTTTGTCTACTTGAGGTTCTTGTGGAGCCACATCCTCATGTACATGACTTTCTTGAACTGGGGAGAGAGTAGGCACATGCTTAGAGTCTTTTCTGTCTTCTTTATTCTTTGATTTGAAGAAGTAATTTTGCATCTCTGCCTCCTTTCTTACCTTTGACAATTCCATGTCAGCCAGTTCATGTAATTCATCTAAGGGGAGGGAGATGATATTATCAATGTCATAGTTTCTAGTCTGCAAGTAGTTGATCCTGACTGCCCTCAACTCATCATCATGAGTGTTTGGCATAGGGGCAGCCCTGATAGCTGCTTCCATGAGTCTTGATAGTGAGACAGGACTCTCAGGTTCTATCACTAGCCCTTCAATCAAGGTTTCCCCTATGAAGCTAATCTTAGGGTCTGTCTCAACATCCAGTTGACCAATGGTATTGCCTGATTGCCTTAGTCTCCTTCTGAAGCTGAACTCTACAGTGCTCCTATCTTGAATTCTTTGAGCCAGCTTGTCAGTTTGTCTAAATTGGCTTTGATGAAGTTCAAGGTCTGAAAATTGAAAACTTCTTGCTGCCCTTGAACTCTTTGAAGAATAATGGCTCTTCTGTTTGTATCATACATCCACCCTATGATGTGATTAAAATATCCTTGAGGTGGAGATGATACTGACCTTGGTGTACCTTCCTAAAAAACTCTTGCATGTAGGAGTCTATTGAGTCCACATCAATGTGAACTTATGGAAGTCGCTGAGTATGGACAATTGCAAGTGAGGATGGTGAGTCCTCAATATCCATGCTCTGTGAAGAACTCCCAGGTTCTGTGTCTGTGATGACTTTCTCCGCCTTTTTAGTAGCATCACCCACTTGCATGGGTGAGCTAGAGGTTAGGTCAACTACATTCATAGGTTCTTGTGTTCCTGGTTGAGCTCTTCTTAAAGGTCTCCCAGCTAGTTTTTCCTTAAGATAAGATATCTCAAGTTGCTGATCATTGACCCTATTTTGCAAGGTTCACCTGAGATTCAAGATGACTACCTTGGAGACTAGATAGGTGCATGTTTATGACATTTGTTGCACCTTTAGCCTCAGATTCCAATCTTCTTCATCAGAAGAATCATTGGAGATGAGAAAATTAGACCAAGGTCTTATCTCTCACCACCAGCATGGAGTTTTTGGCTGCTAGATTTCTCTCTGCTCATGACAACTTCAGTTGAAATGTCAATGGGCTGAGTTGACATTGTTGAGGTCTGAATGATGTAATCACTTACTGAAGTGAGAGCCTCTTCCATATGGATATCCTAAACAGGTTCAAAAGTATCCACCTTAGTGATGGGTGACTGATGTGGACTAGACATAGGTGACTCAGGAGCACTCATCTCTCTTTGAGAAGTGGAATAGAAGAGAGACTCATGGTACTCACTGAAACCTAAATCTTCATCAGTATAGAAGTCAAGGTTAGGAATGGGTTGGTTTAAGTCTAAAGGTTGGGGATGGTAGTTGTCCCCTGAAGGTTATTCACTTGAGTGTTGAGACTCAGAGTAAAGGCTTAAGGCATTTGGGCTTGTGAGCTCATCAGGCCGAGCATGAGGAACCTCACACTGATCTTTGAAGTAATGGGAGTGGTTTGCTCCTTAGGAGAAGTAGGAGCTCCAGTATCCACTTCCTCCTATATGGTAAGTATATGGGGCCCTGCATAGACTTAATAGCCTAAGCAGGGATTTGTTTGAGTTTTCTCTTGTAGGTGAGGGTTATTTGTGGCTGTTTTGGTGGTTGAGATGTAGAAGGTGTGGGTTCAACACTAGCTTTTGTTGCTAGGTTGTCACCTTGAGCAATGAGCTCTAACATTTTTGGGACAAGGGTTGTTTCCACCCATGAGAAGCCAACAATTGGCTTCTTCAAAATTTTAAAGATGTTGGGCTTCATCTGTCCCAATTTGAGAATATTACCTGTTTTCTTTAACTGTGAGCCTAGTTCATAGTTAAGAATGTATTGAACATATCTAGGAAACATGTAATACTCTAAGGAATCCAAGTTAGCAAGCAGATTTATATAAACAAATTGAGAGTACCTGAACTTGATCCCCTGAACCATCCCATGCACTATGAAAGAGTGATCTTCAGGAATCTGCTCCCAACCCCCATGCTTGTTGTATAAGCTGTGGGTGACACATGTAGTAAGTACTTCCACTGGGATGTGACCTTCCCTTTTTTAAAAGTCTTTACAAAGAAGTCCCCTTCATAGCCCATCTGCTGGAAGGACTGGTTAACAACTTCTTTTGGAAAGAACAACTAACATTCCTCATCATCCAGCTGTAGATGAGCATTTATGATAGCTGAAGTAATGAAGATTATCCTCCCCTGCACCGTAGCAGACAGTGTCTTCTCCCCATCTAGAACAACCTCTTGACAGGTTTTCCAGAAATCAAGTAAATGATCTTCATAAAGAACAGGATCAATAGAAAAGGAGGTGAAGTAATTTGATAGAGCCAAGAATTTTCAAACCTCTATGAAGTGTGGATCTTTCTTAGAGTTTAATAGAGCAACCTGATTGTGTTGCCTGTGTAACTACATGGAGAAATCTGGGTCATTTCTTCTGTTAAGGTTGGCCATTTTGAGAAAGCTTGAAGGTGAAGGAAAGATAAACGAAGGCGGTCTTAGAGAGAAATTTGGGAATTTAGGTTTGGAGGAAAGATGAAGATGATAGAAAAGGGGGAATCGTTGGGTTTATAAATGAAAAGTATTTAAGACAAAGTTAATAAAAGAGGATAAACTTTGAAATCCAGATGTCGGTCCCACCTTTGAAAAAGTAGTTTGCTTTTTGCCCAAAAAGTAATTTTCTTGAAAGTCAAAAAGCTTCTGAATGTAAATTGTCTTCGGAAGTTTTAATGAAAAAGCTTCCGAAGCCAAAATGACTTCGGAAGAATTTCCTGAGAGTTTTGAAGAATTTGCTTTGGAAGAGAACTAAGACTTGGTTGTTTTGTTCAATAGAACAAATCTTCCGAGAGTTAATTTGCTTCGGAAGGAAATTGTCCTTGAACACATATAAGTGCCTAAAAGAGACTTTATACTTCGGAAGATATTTAAGATTTTTTCCGAAGGAAAATTACTTAGGCAGTTATTTGTTTTGAAGGCATAAGTTTCTTCCGAAGATAAAAGCATATCTTCAGAAGGATCAAGATTTTTAAAATTCTAAGGAAGGTCTTTGAAAGGTTTTCTTTCAGAGAAAACAAGAGCTTATAAAGATGATAAACTAGACAACTTAGGATACACTGATTTTAAGAAATAATATGAATTAGTTTTAAGAAAAAACTACTCAAAGTTAATCATCCCAATAGCTGATATAAGATACTTAAATATCTGTTCATCAAACGCTTATGTAAACAGATCAGCATATTATTCATTTGAGTTAACTTTATCTAGTTTAATTAATCCCTTTTCAAAGTTATCTCTAATTAAATGATACTTGATATTGATGTGTTTTGTCCTTGAGTCCTGCACTGGATTCTCTATAATAGAGATAGTAGTGTTGTTGTCTATGTAAATAGGAGTTTCCTTGAATTTAATCCATAGTCAAGCATCTGATTCTAAATCCAAAGCACTTGAGCATAGCAGCTTGCAGCAGCAATGTATTCAGCTTCAGCAGTTGATGCAAAGACACATGATTGTTTCTTGCATTGCCATGAGACAACCCTTCCACCAAGAAACTAACATCCCCTAGATGTAGATTTTGCAGTCATATTACAACCACCATAATTACTATCTGTATATGAATATAGATTGAAGTCAGAATTCTTGGGATACCAAAGACCAAGTGTTGAGGCACCTATGAGATATCTTAGAATTCTCTTTACAATGATGAGGTGAGACATCTTGGGGTTGGCTTGATATCTTGCACAAATACATGTGGCAAATATAATATCAGGCCTGCTAGTTGTAAGTTACATAAAAGACCCAATCATAGCCCTGTAAAGATGTTCATCCACACACTCCCCCTCAAGATCAAGCCCAAGGGAGTGGTTTCTTGCTATAGGTGTCTTAGAAATCTTACAATCAGTCATGTTGAATCTTTTGAGTATGTCGTGAACATACTTTGATTGACTTATGAAGATTCCTTCTTCAACTTACTTCACTTGAATTCCTAGAAAGAAATTTAGTTCCCCCATGGCACTCATTTCAAATCTGTCATTCATCAGCATCTCAAAGTCTTTATAGAGCCTTGGATTAGTTGAACCAAAGATGATGTCACCTACATGCACTTGCACTAGCATTAGGTCATTCCCTATTCTTTGATGAAGAGAGTTTCATATATAGTACCCCTTTTGTATCCATGCTTGTAGAGATGCTGAGATAGAGTCTCATACCACTTCCTTGGAGCTTGGTGCAGCCCATAAAGAGCCTTATCAAGCTTGTAGACATAAGCAGGATGATCAGGATCTGCAAAACCAGGTGGTTGTTTGACATACACCTCTTCATCAATCACCCTATACAGAAAAGCACACTTGACATCAAGTTGATAGACCCTGAAGTTCTTGGATGTAGCAAATGCCAAGAATATCCTAATAGCTTCCAGTCTTGCTACAGGAGCAAAGACATCAGTGTAGTCAATTCCTTCTTCTTGTGTGTATCCTTGAATAACTAGTATAGCTTTGTTTTTTTATGACAATGCCTCTATCATCTTTCTTATTCCTAAACACCCATTTGGTTCCTATAGTAGTCTTATGTAACACCGGTTATTCTTTTAAAGATTACTAAAGAAAGAATAAAGTGAAAGAAAAGAAAGAAAAGAAGTAAAGCCCAAGTAGAGGGACCTAATGTGTCAAAAGGATAATATATTTAGAAGTTGGTGATGAAGGTGGCATGGCCACCCATCACCTTCTCTTGCTCATATCATTCAGATATTTCTAGAGAGAGAAAGTGAAGAGGAGCAGAAACTCTAGGGTATTTTGAAGAACAAGTGTAGGAGTCGAATTCAAGGTAAGAATTCATGGTTTATGATGTTCTTAACTGGCTTTATCCTCGGGTGTATGCTTATGTATGTTTGTGTGTTCGGTCATGTGTGTTTTGGTGGGTTTCTAGGCGGTTGAACTCAATTGCAAACGGGTTTGGGAGAAGTCACACCTAAGAGGCTGCAAAGGTGAGTTCTAGGACCCCCTTTTTACTCATTTTTAACCGCTTTGGGGCTGGAAATGCATGTATGAACTTTTATGAAAGTTGGGTTTTATGCTCGTATGTGTGTATGTGTGTGATTGCAGGTGGGGTTTGATTTTGGGCTATGTATATGTTTGATGATGTTACGATTATGTTTCTAAGGCTTAGGATGTATGATCTAAGCTTAAAACGTGATAGGTGATATTGGGAACAGAATTATGATGTTAAGTGTGAATTAGACTGCCCATACGCCTAAACAGTGGCTCATGCGCCCAACAGAAATAACAGCCTAAGTGTCCCAAGTGCCCAAAACCTCATGCGCCCAAATAGTACCCATGCGCCTAGAAATAGGTTGAAAATTTCTAAGTGTCCAGACGCCTAGGATTCCTATACGCCTAGGCACTCACGCGCCTGCATAGTGCCCATGCGCCTAGAATTGACCAGAAATGACTAAGTGTTGCCCATGCACCCTAATAGTGCCAATGCACCTGAAAGCTGCCCATGCGCCTAAGTTTCCCCATACGCCTGCATAGTGCCCATGCGCCTAAAGACTTAGAATAATTTTCTGATTTTTGGGGAAAAACTAAAATGTAGGCTTTGAGTTGGGATGTTCCTGGAGGTAACGTAGGTTGACTTTTTGAAGTCATAGATGATGAGATGGGCGATGTATGATGATGTATGATTGATGCTTATGCATGATGGTATGTATGATGTATGTTATGCATGTATGATGGTGCCTTGTATGGCAATGTTTGCATGTTCATGTTGATATTCCTTATTATGTATGTTTATCTTTCTCGTGGCTTTACGTGTTATAGTTGTGAAAGAAATGATAAAGTATTATGTAACGTAAAGTGAAAGATAATGAAAAGAGGAACATAATGATAGAATGCATGCATTAATGAAAGAGAAAATAAAGAAAGGCTTGCAAGCAAAATGTACGGAGGTGCACGACTCTAAAATGTTGTAAGCTAAACTGTGTGTGGTTTAGCTAACCCTTAAGGATACACGTAGGGTTCTAGTCTTTGTGACTGACCAGTGATATAGTACATAGTTTATAGTGAATACTCACCCTGGTGCTGGTGCTAGGCTATGTGCGTTATGGAAGTCATTTATGATCTTCGGCTCAGTACCTGCTTTGTGCTTATGTTTGGGGTGTAGTATACAGTTGGGATCTTTGTCGCTTGCCCCGGTGCTGGTGTCAGGCTATGTGCTATGGAAGTCATTATGATATTCGACCCAATACTCGCTTTGTGCATACATTTGAGGTATAGCCGATGACACTGATCCGGAAAGAGATAAAGAAAGAATGTGATGAACAGTAAAGGAAGATAATAATGTATCTATGTGTACGTACGATGTGTGATCATGTACGAAAGTATAGTATGATTTGAAAGAAAGTAAAGAATGGTTTTAAATGAAAGTAAAGTATGTTTTATTTTAAAACTAGAACTCACTTAGCAACACTGATTTTTATGTGTTTTCAGTTGGCAGGTAATAGTTGGTGAGGATGGCACGGGGTGGCTACTTGGCTCGTTTTGGATGTCATCCATCTTTTATAATGTTTTTGTGATGTAATGCAACTAGTATTTTGTAATTTGATAATGATGTATTATTTTGAAAAAGCTATTATAATGAAATGAAATGGATGTTTTAATGTTTCCGCTGCATGTTTTTAGTAAGTTAATACATATATATTTTTTATGTGCGATGATTGACCAGCTGTGAGCATCCCGGAAACGGGGCCTTACATTTTCCCATGAGAAAGAGGACAAAAGTTCCAAACCTTTTGCCTTTTGAATTAAAGCAACTCCTCTTGCATAGCTTCAACCCAACTTCCATCCTTTAGAGCCTCAACAATTTTCTTTGGCTCTATCTGGGACAAGAAACAAGAGTGAAGACAAACTTTGAGTCCTGGATTTGTCCTCTTGTTCCTACCATAGTGTCAACATCTCCAATGATGTTTGTAGTGGGATGAGACTTGTGGATCCTTAGTTGGGGGATCACAACAAGTTACTGAGAAAGATCTAAATTAGAAAATTTATAGATCTGGCATTGAAGTTTCTCCCACCACATCAGCACACTTATCAAGAGAGACTTGATCCAATGAGTGTGTGACATCATTGATGTTGTCATCAATAGAGTGGTTATCAGCATCAAGAAATTCTTGATCATTGTCACCACCACCATGCTCATCAACATTTGAAACTTTTTCCTCTGAGTTGTGTACCTCTAAGCTGGAATTTGAAGGTACTTCAGAGGCATCAGCAGAATTTGTCATTGATGTGCTAGTAGAAGCTTTATTTTCAGGATTAGTTACCACTGGAGCTAAAGATTTGTAGGTTGAAGATCTTCCTAGCTCAAATCTTGGATCAGGATCACATGGAGGTAAGATATCTGTAGGTCCTGAAACATTCTCACAAGATTTGTTAAAACAGTTGGTAATTAAATCAAGATCAAATAACCAATCAGAACTAGAACCAGCTACACTGGGTGTGTGTTCATTGAAAGTCACATTAGCTGACTCCTCAACAATTCTAGTTCTGAGATTGTATACTTTATAAGCCTTAGCTTGAGAAGAGTATCCAATGAAGTGTCCATCATCTGATTTCTCAGCAAATTTGGCATTTTGATCTTTGGTATTCAACATGGTGCGAGTACATCCAAATAACCTGAGAAAACCAATGAAAGGTTTCCTCTTGTGTCAAAGTTTATATAGAGTCTTACTATGAGTCTTAAACACAATAAATCTGTTTTTAACATAGCAGGTAGTGTTGACTGCCTCTGCCCAGAAGGTGATAGGCAAATTAGAGTCAGACAACATGGTTCTTGCAGCTTCAATCAGCGTCATGTTTCTCCTCTCAGCAACACCATTTTGCTAAGGAGTCCTGGGAGCACTATATTGTCTTGTAATACCCTTTTCATCAAAAATTGTATCAAGGATTCGGTTCTTAAATTCAGGTCCTTGATCACATATTATGGTTTTGACTTTGTGATCACATTGATTCTCAATCTTTAAGATGAAATTCTTTAGAATCTCAGGAGTCTCATCCTTAGTTTTAAGGAAAAAGACCCAAGTGAATCTTGTAAAGTCATCTATGATCATCAAACAATAAGAGGTCCTTCCTAAACTCATTACACTGGTGGGGCCAACGAGATCCATATGTAACAAGTGTAGGGATGTAGTGTTGGAGTTTCTCTCCTTAGGCTTGTGAGATACCTTATGTTACTTCCCTTTCAGGCATGCAACACAATGATCATCACTTGTAAACTCTTTCTTTGGCATCCCAGTTACCAAATCATTCTTAATAAGTTTATTCATGTTTTAAAGTTTACATGACACATTCTTTTATGCCAAGGAAAGACTCATCACTATTAGCTTTAGATAGAAAGCAGAAACTTCTCCTGAGAGAGATGTTTCTTGCAAATCCATCTTGTACATGTTTCCTCTCCTAGGGGCTCTAAGTAGGATATGCTCATGAGGAATGATCACCCCGGGCTTGAGAAAAATGCACTCATGCTCAATGAATATGACTCTGATCACAAAATTAGGATACACTCAGAAGATTTTACCCAAGCTCCTTGACAAAGTTTACCTTCTCAATGTTGAGCTTACCATTTGTGACCTTGCCCCTTCCAGAAATGTAACCTCCTTCATCTCCTCCAAAGGAAAATGGCCCTACATCAATTCTTTCAAAGTTTTGGAGTAGAGACCTATTGCTTGTCATGTGCTTGGAACAACCACTATCAATGATCCAGATATTCTTGTTTGACTTGAGCTGTTCCCGCACAAAGAAAATGATTAGTTACATTTGGAAACCCAAGCCTTTTTGGTTTTGGGCTTATTAAAGGAAGTAGAAGGTAATGAAACAGTGATAGATCCTATAGTTGTGCTTTGAGGATCTTTTGTTGTTGTTGATAGAGAACCTTCAGTCACTTGGTCTTTTTTTGACTTCCACACCACCTTCGGAATTTTGGACTTGACCTTCAACACTTAGGAAGCTTTTGTGGCTTTGGAAGTTTTGATGACTGGACCTTCGAAAGATCTTGCTAACGCTACAGCAGACTTTAATGCTTCAGAAGTATTTCTTATTCCAAGACCAAATTTTCTTCCAAAGGCAATTTCACTTGCCTTCTTCTTCACTTTGGAGCTTCCGAAGGAAACATATTTTCCTTCCGAAGCTGAATTCTTCTTGGAGCTCTTGGAAGTCTCTTTCTTGATTACATGAAGAGTACCTCTTGGATTGTATGGACAATCCTTAGCAAGGTGATAAGTAGTCTCACACATAACACATTTCATATTTTTCTTCCTAAGAGCCTTCTTCTGAGAACAATGCTGACTTTGATCACTTTCCTTCTCCACCTTTATCTTTGCAGATGCTGAGACAGTCCTTTTGGGTTGAGAACTATTCTTGGAGTTGGATGGTTCAGGCTGTGTAGCAGTGGTATATAACATATCAGCTTTCTTCTTGATGCTAAAATGATTTGAACATGAACCAAAACTCTTGGTAGAAGAGTTGAGGTTGGTGTCTTCAGTCTTAACCATTTCAAACCCTGTAGAGATAAAGACTTGTTTCTGCTTTGAGTCAAAAGTGGTCTTGATCTCTTGAGCCCTTTTAGCTTTTATCATGTTTTTCCTTATAGACTTGGTCATCACAGTCTTTTTGCTCTCTTAGAAGGATAGTGACCCTTCTTAGAATCCTCCTCTTCACTCTTCTTAGAGGAATTCTTCACTATCACTTCTTCATCCTCTTCACTCAAAGGATCTATGAGAGGAAGCTCATCTTCACAAGTTTCACACCTAGGTGATCTTACAGAAAAGATTATGTGTGGAGGAGCTATCTCACAAGAACCCAATCCCTGCTTGTTTTGATAATAAACTTTTGTATGCAAGGATGAGGATAAAATGTTCTTGAAGGTCTCTTCTTCAAGAACACATTTTTTTCCCTGGCTTTGATGATCACGAGCTCAGCCTGGCATTCAATCAACTTAGTTATGAGATCCTTGATCTAAGTCCTATAATTTATATGCTCATGTTTTAGAACTGAAATGGTTTTCTCTAAGTCCTCTATCTTTAACTTATAATCATTTTTAGCCTTTTTGAAATCAGATTTTAAAATGATCAAGGACTCAAGATCAGATCTCATCTCAAAGTTATAGGACCTGTATATGTTGAATTTAGCAATACATTCAGGAGTACAGAGATGTTCCAATACCTTGGCTTCATCATGGTCAGCCATCAATGCTTGGTTTGGAGATGCATCTTCTACCTGAAAGCTCCAGTCAAAGCCTCTTTCTTCAATAGCAACTGCAGCTTGCTGCTTTGGCTTCTCATTCTGGGTGGCTTTATAAGTGTAGTTTGGTCTTGATTATGCTTGGTCACCATTTGTTATTGGTGCCTTGCACTCTCTAGCAAAGTGTCCCATCAGGTTATAGTTGTAGCACTTAACTTTACTCTTATCCAGCCCAAACTTTCCACTGGCTATATTACTAGAAAACTTCCTTCCTGTTCGCTTGTAGAACTTCTTGGCTCTATGAGTGAGAAAAGACATTTGCTGGACTATCTTAATATACTCTAGATCATCTGGATGGATACAATCCAGTTCTTCAAGGGTGAAGAGAAAACTGCCACAACTTTCATCAGAAGACACAAAGGCTTGAGAAGAACTTGTCTCTTGGAATGGGCTTCCTTGAGTATAGTTTTCCCTTGGTGTCTCCGGGAAGGTGATGAAAGGACCCTTTTCTGAGTTGTTAGGGTAGCATATGAGATGATGTTGGGGTTCTATGCTATTCCTTTCAGTCACATGAAGGGCTGAACCCATTTGATTGCTGGAGTTACCAGATGAACCTTGCATGTTTATCTCCATCTTGTATCCACTAGAATGACATACAACTCTGTCAAAGTGAGAGTCTTAAGGTTCTTAGTCCTCTTGATAACAACACAATAATACGTCCATTGCCAAGGAAGAAAGGACATGAACTTCCTTACAATATCCCTATTCTCAAGAGTTACTCCAACATCCACTAGAGTGTCCATAATCTCCACATACCTGAAGTATTGTTGAGTCATGGTCTCACCTGTTTTGAAGGTGAAATTTTCAAACTGTTGTTTCAGGAGATCCTTCTTGTTCTCCTTGTCTTCAGTGGAACCCTCATACATCAGTTTCAATGCATCCCATAGCTGCTTAGCTGTTTTGCATTTTTTGAAACCTCTGTATACATAGTTTGGAAGAGCAGTATAAAGGGTTATCATGGCCTTCTGATCAATTTCTACTCCATTTCTATCTTCATTTGAGTAGTCAGCCACAACCTTTAGGATGATACCACCTCCAGCAACAGCTGAAGAGGTGCTTGGTATGTAAGATCCAGTGACAATAGATTCCCACATTCTTGAGTCTAGAGACTTGATAAAGCCTTCCATTCTTTGGCACCAAGTGTCAAAGTCATCAAGAGTGATCAGTGTGGACTTTGTCATGGTTCCAGTTTCCATATCAACTTTAGAGATAGCTGCCATTTGAGATGTTAAGTATTTTGTGTGTGAGAGGGATCGTAAGATGGTGAGATATTATATCAAGAGCCTGAATACTCTGATACTAATTGTAGGACCGTTGAAGGGTACTTGCTTACAACACAACAACACAAAGAGGAGAGAGTGTGCAACAACACTTAACAGTTCAAATGGGGAACTAGACAACCAGTTTAATGAGAACTAAGAAACATAAGTGTATAAGAGGAAGAACAAGAACAACACAAGTAGTTGGTTTTCAACGTTAATGTATATTACTCTCTAGTTCCTTACAAATGTTTACAAAGCAACGGTTTAAGATACAAAGGACCAGAGATACTTATACTACAACCTACAGTCGGCCATACTTTGAAGGCCAACTGGATACATGATCTAGACAACAAAATCAATGTAGAGTCAAAAGGCCGATTGTCTTTTGACTAGTGACTATGACATGCCATAACTCACATCCTAATGTATTGCAAAAAGGATAAAGTACATAAGGTAGAAAGTTACAGACTCAAGACCTCAATGTATAGTTACCAGAAGCATGGACCTTTCACCAACTTATGTAAAGTTGGTGTCTTATCAGAATTGCAGCGGAAAGGGGTCCAGCTTTATGAAAAAGGTACATAAGATAAAGCATATGTTCGTCAAAAATATTTACAGTACAGAAAACATTCAATTTAAAAATTTTTTCAACAGTAAATTAACTTTGATATATTCATAATTTTAAATTTAAATTAATTTTAAATTTAAGTTAATTTTAAAATTGAATTTGAATATAATTAACTTAAATTAGTGTTTTTGCCACCATGTTCACATTTTAGTTGTAAAAAGCTAAACACAAGTAAAACAAAATAATTAATGCTTAAGCACATTATTTAAATTTATAATTAAAGTTTATATATTATATTCGTAATAAAATCCTTGCTTTATATAAGGATTTAAATTTAATTTAAATTTTATTTTTAATCCTTGCTTTATATAAGGTCAATTGCTATATATAAGTTCAATGATTTAGATGTTTCAATTTATTATTGTTATAAATATTAACAGATTTAATGAAATCGTTTAATGAGATCATTCCTTTCACAATTGACTACAAATTATAAAAAACAATATGTCATTTTAAATTAAATATATCGATATAATATTGATATTTTTCATTTTAACAATAGAATCTGTTTTTTTAGAATTAGCAATCTGGTCAATAAGATAAATAATATGCATTAATAGAGTTCAAACTTTCCTTTTAACATATAAACTACATTAATTTTATTTTAAGTAACTTTATTGATTGAATATTTTTCCAGAACTTTACTTTTTAATAATTGGGAAATGATTACTGTTATTATTTTTAGAATATTTTTTTCCAAAAATAAGTTTAAGGTTTACATCTTTTTATAAAAACCGAGAATTAGCATCCTCATTTCATTCATTGTATGCATTCTGGTTTCACATTAACTAGCACAGATAAAAAATCAAGATAATATGCCTCTTATATTTCTTACACCTCACTTATAACATTTTAAGAGTACTAATATCTTTCATTTGTGCTTTGTGATTTTTTCTCGTGTTGAACAAATATGTAGTTTAGCATCCACATAGAAGATGGAAGTTGTTAACTTTACATCATTAAGTGACATTGACCTATCCAGAGATGATTACAACCTTAAAGTTCGGATCATTAGGTCGTGGAGGCAACCGATGTTAAGAATCCATCTCAAACTTTTTCTATTGAGATGATATTGAATGATGAAGAGGTTAGTAAATCACCTTTTTTGATAATGGTGTTACACCTTATGTTTAGTCACATTGTTACATTTGTTACATGTGTGTTTTTCAGGGCAATAAAGTCCAGGCCAGTGTATTGCATAAGTGGTTTTCTAGATTCGAGAGGTTTCTAACTGAAAATGCCACTTTGATCATAAGAAACCCAACTTTGGGTGACAACTCTGGTGCTTTTAGATATGTTGATAATCCTCTTAAGGTGTGTCTTTATTACAACACAACCTTGTCTAGATGCACAGACTTTAATTGCCCATACTACGATTTCTCCTTTACAAGCTTTCAGTCCATTCTCGATCGAATTGTCATCGATAATGGTAGTATAGGTATGTAATGTAATATTTTCATCTAGTTTTAAGTTAAAAAATATATTAATTCAATAGTCTAATGTAACTACACATTGTTATTTATAATAATATATTGTCGTAACGATCTGATTTGTTTCTTTTTATTTCGACGTCATTGGTGTGATTGTCAAATATTTTAAGATGGAGGACATCACGACAAAGAATGCAAATCCCGCATTGAAGCTTAACTTTCATATTAAAGATCTTGAGTAATCATTATGAATATTACATTTTATTTAAAACGGCCTATTTAAATAATTGTAATATTTTATTTTATTTTGTGCAGAGGTCTAAGGATATCGGTCACTTTATGGGATTCTTATGCTAAGCGACTCTATGATTACATGTTAAATAACCTAGATGCGGTTAATGTTGTTGTCATCTTACGGTTTGGAAGGTTCAAGACATTTAGAGGTATGTTAGTTTTCGGTTAAATTACTTTTTGATCAATGATGAATTGTTTAGTCTTGTGTTAGGTGACTAAATTCTGGTCATATACAATCATCTCTTACTTATTTTAACCTTATGATTATTATCTATATTCTACTTTAAATTACTAACATTTTTTCATAAGGATACTCTTTTTCAAACTCATATGTTGTTTCGCGTTTGTTTATCAACACAGAGATAGAAGAGATTGTCTCCTTTAAACAGAGGTTTAAATATAATGCATTTACTAGTTCTATACAAATTTGTACACCTTATTCACTAAAACAATATACTTTGCATGTTAGATATGTGGAAAAATTATGGTTGATGGATCATTAACTGCACCTCTACCTACTTCATCTATTATGGTTGATCTAAAGGATGACTTTTTAAATAAGACCGATTTCAATAACATAACAGAAGTTAATGAAATAGTAAAGGTTTTGTTATTAATATTTTATTATATTATCCCAACTAATCTTATATAAAAATCATTGTACCATGTAATTTAAATTAACAATGTAATTCTTAATCAAGTTGTCTAATCTTTCATGACTTCTCAACCACTGCAGGTTAAATCTGTAATTATTGTTGGGCATGTTAAGTTAATCATTCCAGATGTTGAACGGTTCTACCAGGCATGCAAAGTTTGCACCAAAAAAGTTTACAGACCTGATGATAACAAAACTATTATCGAAGTTTCAAACAACCAAGAAACAGAGATTGTTTATGCATGCAAAACCAAGGATTGCCAAGATCAGCTGATTGATGTTGTTCCAAGGTTTCTATATCATAATTTTTGTTTGATTCCAACAAAAATAAAACCTCATTGTTGAATTTTTGATGTTGATTACTTTCACAGATGTCAACTAAAATAAATCTCTTGAATTATATATCTATGCAGATGCAGATTCAAGATTCCAATCAGGGTGCAAGACTCAACCGGTGTTGTTTCCTTAACTCTTTTTGATCATGAGGTTAGAAGAATTCTTAAGCAGAATGCCGGTCAGTTGTTTGAAAATTATCTTCAGGTATAAATATTTATTTCACGGTCAACTATCATCTAACTATATTCATGTTTGTTTTTTAATTAATTCCCTACTTTTTTTAGGAAGTAGAAGGAAGTGTGTACCCTGATGTTTTTAACCAGTTGCTTGATCGGAAGTTTGCTGGTAAGATCGATATCACAAACTTCAACATTGAGAATAACGATAAGTTCTTTGGAGTGTTGAAGATCACAGAAGATCCAGCTAATATATCTGAACTTGAAAAGAAGTATCATTTGAAGCAGGTATAATATAAAAAAAAATAAGTTGGAATCTATCGTATCCTTTAATTATAACTAGCCTCTCTTATATAATAATGTACTCAAATAACTCCTCAACACATGTAGGGACCCTGTTGTGACTCAATTTATCTTCTCAAGACTTCAAATCACCGGATATAAACACCTACAAGGTATGAAATTTTAAATTGCCATTCATAACTCAGTTGACTTACCCTATAATGCAATTTTGTTTTTACAAATTTTACACTAACTATTATTTTTAAATGATATATAGGATGTTGTGTCATGTACTGGCGACAATGATACTCCTATTTCATGTTTTCATATAAGCATTGCAAAAGCGAAAACACCCGTTGATAAACCGAGTGGCGATGCTTGCAAAACAAAAAGTTTAAAGCGTAAGCTGATTGAAGTTTACGATGTTAAGGAGATTGGAAGCTCATCCGCAACTAAAAAGTTAAAGGAGAATGTGGTTGTTGAAGAGAAAGAAAATAATCTTGTGCTTCTTACCCCAAAGATCGAAAAATGATGCTTCCTTCTTTTTACTTGTGGTGTTTTTTACTTTGATTATAACTTTCTCTTGGGAAACATTTTCATTATTTCAAGTTATGTATTCACTCTTTGACATTGGTTGTTTATTTAGGTTTCCGTTTCATCTTTCTTGTTTAATTAGATTTTATTTATTGTGTGTTGCTATTAGTATATCTGCAACTCATATCATTGTATGTTGGCTGTTTGTTTGGTCTGACCGGCTGACTCGGTCAGCCGGTCAGCCGGTCAGCCGGTCAGCGGTCAGCGGTCAGCGGTCAGCCGGTCAGCCGGTCAGCCGGTCAGCCGGTCAGCCGGTCAGCCGTCAGCCGGTCAGCGGTCAGCCGGTCAGCCGGTCAGCCGGTCAGCCGGTCAGCCGGTCAGCCGGTCAGCCGGTCACCGGTCAGCCGGTCAGCCGGTCAGCCGGTCAGCCGGTCAGCCGGTCAGCCGGTCAGCCGGTCAGCCGGTCAGCGGTCAGCCGGTCAGCCGTCAGCCGGTCAGCCGGTCAGCCGGTCAGCCGGTCAGCCGTCAGCCGGTCAGCCGGTCAGCCGGTCAGCGGTCAGCCGGTCAGCGGTCAGCCGGTCAGCCGGTCAGCCGGTCAGCCGGTCAGCCGTCAGCCGGTCAGCCGGTCAGCCGGTCAGCCGGTCAGCCGGTCAGCGGTCAGCCGGTCAGCCGGTCAGCCGGTCAGCCGGTCAGCCGGTCAGCCGGTCAGCCGGTCAGCCGGTCAGCCGGTCAGCCGGTCAGCCCGTTTAATATGTTTGAAATCAGAGCTGACTGGGTCCTTTTGGTCTGACCCGGACCTGTATGTTAAACATGCTGACCGGGTCCTTTTCGTCTGACCAAGACCAAGGTGATGCTGGAGGTGGTGGCGGTGATGCTGGAGGTGGTGGCGGTGATGCTGGAGGTGGTGGCGGTGATGCTGGAGGTGGAAGAGGCGGTGAAGAAGATAGATGAAGATGAGATGTTTAGTGGTGATTTGGTTAAAGGTGATTTGCAGAGACGGTTTTTGAGTTGGTCAGATACCGAATCAAACAATCAAGTTTCAGTCAGACGCATACCCAGTCAGAACATCTTACTGGGTCAGCTTCTGACTCAATGAGATCTTACTGAGTCAGTGTAATCAAATAACCCATTACTCTTTTGGCCTTTTATTATTAAACGTTAATGTTTGCGTGTTAAGTCTGATGTTTTTAATATAAATATATATAGTCATATGTTGGTACAAAACTGGAACTGTTTAACTAATATGTATCTTATGTCAATTACACTTAAAAATATTTTGGTGGACAATTTGTTGACACAAAATAATGATTCACAAATACCGCTCTTTAATGAATTTGATACTTACAAAATACAAAAAAAAAACAGATGAAACTATAATATAAAATCAATAATCGATAAAGCTAATTTTAATAGATAGATAACCAATATAAATCATAATCTAAACTAAATATATGATAATACGGTTTTCTGAAAAATAAAATACTTTCAAAATACAAAAAAAACACAGATAAAGTATAATATATAATATAATACATAAAGCTAAACTTAATCAATACACAACCAATATAAATTTAAGTAATTATCTAAACCTAAATCTAAATCTAAATTTATGATAATACGATACGTAAACTGAAGTTTGTTCTGGTATACTAAACAGTCATGCAACACTGTTTTGTAAAATTTAGATTTAACATTCAAAAGAAACAAAAATTTTATAATTAATAAGACCGATTACAAGGACATTTTCCTTTTTTTATACTAATTTCTTAAATACTTATATATTTATTATTGAATCATTGAATTATTTAATTACACATCTAAAATATGAAAGTGCATTTGAAATAAATACAGTTAAAAAAGCTCTACAATAAAACAAAACCACTTAAATCGTTTCTAATAAAATTGGAATAAAAATAATACAATGTCTTTATTACAACCTAAATTACTAAATAGTCATTTAATATTATAAAACGTAAATTACAGTTTATGGATACTACATAGTCATTTAATATAAAAAATACGTAACTTATTATTTTAATAATACCTTCCATTTAAAATTCCTAATATCATTTCTAAATATAGTTTTATACGTTAAAATTTCTTATAAATATAATAAGAATTATTTTTTGTAACTGATTGTCTTCAAATAATACATTATATCATATTGAATGTAATCTCAAAATAAAACATAACTTTTTATAAAGGCTTATAAACCTCATTAATAGTTAGAGATTCAACTAAATTACTAAATAGTCATTTAATATTATAAAACGTAAATTACAGTTTATGGATACTACATAGTCGTTTAATATAAAAAATACGTAACTTATTATTTTAATAATACCTTCCATTTAAAATTCTAATATCATTTCTAAATTTAGTTTTATACGTTAAAATTTCTTATAAATATAATAAGAATTATTTTTTGTAACTGATTGTCTTCAAATAATACATTATATCATATTGAATGTAATCTCAAAATAAAACATAACTTTTTATAAAGGCTTATAAACCTCATTAATAGTATTGTATTAATCATTTGTTTAACAAATTCTCACCATCTTAACAGAAACTCTAAGGATTCAAAGTCAGTCTTTTACTTGTGGCGTTCCTAATTTTCGAGGTTAGACATTTTATCTTGCTATAAAAGTCGACTACAACATCTGTTTGTTGGTACACTTCATATTCAATAGTTTTTGGTATATGTTTATTTATTCCCTCCCATTACTTCTGCATGCTTTTATAGATATATAAGAGTAGTACCACATATTTTAACATTTCAACAACCATATGTTTACCGTATTATAAAACTATGTTTACATAATTATAAACAAAGTTATGTATTAACTTTTGATCATCAGTTGAAAGAACACGACATTAACATATTTACCGTACCTATTGCCAATATTTATGATGTTGGTTTTGCTTTGTGTTCAATTTAATTCTAAACCACCTTTTTTGATAATTGTGTTACACCTTATGCTCAGTCACGTTAATTAATTTTAGATATTTCTTTTTCAACCATTTCTTTACGTTATATTTTGTACTTGGAAGTTTACAAGAAACCTTGAAATATATTAGGTTTGTGGTGATGTTGTTCTTAATTTTAGTTATTGTATTATTCTTCCCTAACTTACAAATTAACACCAAATTAGTTCAACGGAAAAAAATGGCTTAACTTTTTTCTGGATAATTAGCTTTGAATCATATGTAATTATTTACGTATAATAAAATTAATCATGTGTCGATTGCTTAAACCATTGCTTAAACCTTTAATCATTATTCATTATTCATAATACTAATACAACTTAAAAATAATACATTATGTATTTTATTATTATGATTATGATATGTTGCATTTATCGTACAAGTGTATCCAATTAAGTGGTATTGATATGTAATATTGAACATAAACTCTTTGACTTTCAGTACCAATTTGATTTATTACAAAACATTGTTATTTAAATTTTTTTTTTGTCACAAAGCTTTTTCTCAGGCGGTAATTAAATTATGGATTACAATGAAGCCGCATATAGACGCAAACTTAGGAAGTGTTATTTGGAAGTAAAAAAAATAAATCAAATTATGCTTCCTTCATTCATCCTCATAGGAGTTTAAACTCCACATATAACTCAAAAGGTAAATTTCTTATTTCTTATTTCTTAGTAATATACATATTTATGTTAAAGAATATAATCTTATTACCTTGCTACTAATAATCAAAATTTGTTTGAGTAAATTTCAATAGACAAGTACGTACGAATATTAATAACCATGTACTAACATCGTCTTCTTCATGTGTTATTCAATTTCATAAAGAAAATATGAATTTTGGACCATCCTCTTCGTCGACAAAAACATTTTCTCAAGAAACATTTCTCAAACGATTTCTCCAAGGGTACATATCAGATCTCCATTATCAAATATTACAAATGGTAAGTCGCTATTCTTACATAAATTATTGTTAAATGTGGCCTATGCTTTAAAATTAAATAGAAAATTGATTTATTATTTAACAACGATTTTATTTTTTTACAGTCACTCATACATACCAAGGTCAGTCTTTGACAACATATTCACCGGGCAATGTCCATATGGAATCAACCACTCATGCTTTAAAATCTACTGGAACTACCTCACAACATTCTGCTACAAGTAGCTTAAAACCTGGAAGACAGAAGCTTAAAAGAAAATTTGAAGATGTGTCTCCTATACCCATCCCTGGATTTGACTTTACATGAAGACATTGATCATGAGGAAATTGTTAGTGACATTTACCGAGCATCTCCGAAGGTATTTTAAAATAATTTCTCTAAAAAATTGTGTTACTATGTTATAGCTATTTTTTCAACACTTACTAACTTTACAGATTACCTAGATCATGAAGATCAAAATATTATATGTTCAATGTGCCATGCAAAATTATGAAAATACGAAAGTTCAAGAGGGAAAAAAATTCACGAAAAAAACACATACTACTTATGTTGTAAGTATGGAAAAGTACAACTTCCAGAATCAAAAGCGTCGAATCCAGATTACAAAAACCTATTTTCTGGTGATCACAAGAGGAGCATGTTTTTCCTAAAATACATTCGCCATTATAACTCAATGTTTTTTTTTACATCGATGGGTGGTAAAATTGATTCAAAAGTAAACAAAGGTTCGGGTCCTTTTGTTTTAAGACTAAGCAGGCAAAATTTTCATAGTATTGGAAGTCTTCTCCCAGCATCTGGTTCGACGCCAAAGTTCTCATAACTTTACATTTACAACACTGAAAATGAATTATCAAATAGACAGGGAATTTTGGGGTACGTTTTCCCCCCCGGTATTTGTTAAATATATTATAGATTTAATATGTAAAGTTTTAATATTATTAGCATGTTGTTTGTATCCTAATATATCTATTTTCTAACTCTTTTTTTCTTAACAGGAAGTTTAAAATTCTTCGAATTCAGATTTCAAACGACAAGATCTTGAACTTATTCAGCAACTCAAGGATATGTTAGATTCTGATAACGTCTTGGTTAAAACTTATAGAATGGTCAGAGATTATTTTCAAAACCATCCGCATATTAACTTACATTTACGCTTAATTGGTAAAAGAAGTCATGATGGCCGAACATATAACTTTCCAACAACCTCCGAGGTAGCCGCTTTAATCGTTGGTGACATTGGTGAATCCATTGAGCCACGAGACATTATTGTCAAGACACGAACTGGTTTTTTGCAACGTATAAGTGAGCTCCATCCTTCGTATCTACCACTTCAGTATCCGATGCTTTTCTCGTATGGAGATGATGGATATAGACTTGATATCCTTCATAGAAATATAAGGCAAAAGGGAAAAACATGATAGCCTGACAATGAGGGAGTTCTTTGCCTATAGAATTCAAGATATACTTAACAATTCTCCTTGATTCTAAATGCAAAGAGACTTTTCCAATAATTTTTAGTTGATTCATATATGATGATTGAAAGTGAGAGACTAATCTTCATTCGTTCCCAACAAAAGGTACTTAGATGCAACTCTTATGAAAACCTTATGAAGGAGGTCGGTACAAGAAACACAACTATGGGGGAAATGGGAAACATGTTATACTTCCTTCTTTGTTTACAGGTGGTGCCAGATACATGATGCAGAACTATTTAGATGCTATGTCTTTGTGTAAGTGGTTTGGGTATCCAGATTTCTTTATAACCTTCACATGTAACCCTAAGTGGCCAGAATTCAAAAGATTCCTTAAAGATACCACACTTAATCTAGACGACAAACCATATATCTTATGTAGATTATTTAATATCAAACTCGACTCAATGATAAAAGACTTAAGGTCAATTCACTTCTCAGCAAGGTTCAAGCAGGTACGCTAATATTTTCATCCTTCAAAATGTTATCATTGTATACAATTTTTATTTTTATTTTCTCATTCACTACAGTTGTCTACACGGTTGAGTTTCAAAAACGTGGACTGCCGCATGCACACATTTGTTTGTTTATGCATCCCGATCATAAGCTTCTGAGTGTGGACCAAATTGATCCTCTAATTTCAGCTGAGATTCCAAACAAAAAAGATGATCCTCACTTATATTCCCTTGTAAGTGAGTTCACGATACATGGACCTTGTGGACCTCATAATCTTAAATGTCCATGCATGGTTGACGGTAAATGTTCTAAAATATTTCCAAAAAATTTTACTGAGAAAACTTCAATTGACGCTGATGGCTTCCCTACATACAGACGACGAGATTTTGGTTCATATGTTACAAAGTCTAGTGTGAAGTTAGACAACAGAAGTGTTATTCCCTACAACAAAAAACTAATACAAAAAATACCAAGCACATATCAACGTTGAATGGTGCAATCAAGCGGGATCTATAAAGTATTTGTTCAAGTATATAAACAAAGGTCTTGATTGAACAACTGTTTCTCTTGTGAATAATGAAAATGCTAATGGTAAAGAGAATACAATTGATGAGATTAAAGAATATTATGATTGTCGTTATCTTTCAGCATGTGAGGCTTCTTGGCGTATATACACCTTTGATATCCATTATAGAAGTCCATCAGTTATGAGACTTTCTTTTCATCTTCCTGGACAACAAAACAAGTTGTATATGGTACAGACGATGATATTGAAGATGTTCTTAACAAACATTCTGTTGCCTCGACAATGTTTTTAGAGTGGATGAAATGCAATGCTTCTAATAGCGAGGCGAGAAAGCTTAACTATGTTGAATTTCCTACAAAGTTTGTATGGAATAAATATGTTAAATGTTGGCAGCCAGAAAAAAAGGTTTCTCTGTTGGAAGAATTCACTCTATATCCCCATCCGTTGGTGAAGCGTATTTTTTAAGAATTTTACTTAACAAGGTTAAGGGGGGTCATTTGAAGAAATATGTATTGTTAATGGACAAGAGTTTCCTACTTTTAGAGATGCATGTTAAGCTCTTGGCCTTTTAGATGATGATAAAAATATATCGAGGCAATAGAAGAGGCAAGTCTTTTAGGATCTTGTTACTATTTAAAAAGTTTATTTGCCACAATGTTAATCTCTAATAGTCTCTCTAGACCTGATTATGTATGGGATAATACTTAAAAAATTACCAGACGACATTCTATACAAGCAACGTGTTTAAGCTAAAGGCTCCAAGTGCCACCTTTATTTTTTACATATTCATGGTCTTATATAAAATAATAATTTTAAGCATATCTAATAAGGTTTATATATATATACATATATTATTACAGGTTTATCTATTTCTGACGATCAAATCAAGAAACTAACTTTGCTTGAAATTAAGAATGTTATACAACATAATAATTCTACACTGCATAACTATAGATCAATGCCTTACCCTGACACTGATTTGATAGACACTTTAAACAACCTCCTCATTAATGAAGAAATGGCATATGATAAAGATATTCTTACAGATGAATTTCATAGACTTTTTTATACATTGACTGACGAGCAACGCAACATTTTCAATGATATTATTAATGCTGTCAATAAAAAAGGAGGTGTTTTTTGTCTATGGCTACGGCGGAACCGGTAAAACCTTTCTATGGAAAACACTGTCTTCTTTTATTAGATCAAAGGGTGAGATAGTTCTAAATGTTGCATCGAGTGGAATTGCATCGTTATTATTATCAGGAGGTAGGACAGCACACTCAAGATTTAGGATACCATTAAATCTAAATGAGGATTCACTTTGTCGTGTAAAGCCTGATAGTGATGTTGCTCATCTGTTAAAATTAACAAATTTGATTATTTGGGATGAGGCGCCAATGATTCACAAACATGCTTTTGAGACTTTAGACATAACTCTAAAAGATCTACTAACCTGTGCGGGTGAAGACGCTAGCAACTTACCATTCGGAGGAATGCAAAGTCCATACACTAACTAAAAATATGCATTTATCAACTGGACATGCAACATGTAACATTGAAGAAATAAACAATTTTGCACGGTGGCTTTTAGATTTAGGTGAATGTAATCTTGGAGGTCCTAATGATGGGGAGGCAAATATACAAATACCTAATAATCTTCTTATATGTGATTCAGTTGATCCTATTTTAGATTTGATTGAATTTGTATATCCTTCTATTCTTAACAACTTTAGTGACCCAAATTTCTTTCAAGAGAGAGCTATTCTTGCACCAAAAAATGAAGTTGTTCAAGATATCAATGATCATTTGCTATCAATCTTCCCTGGCAATGAAATTGAATACTTGAGTTCAGATACTATAAGCCAAGAGGAGTATGTTACTGACACGTTTGATGAGAGTTTATATTCACCAGAATTTTTAAACGGTCTAAAGGTGTTCAGTTTACCAAACCATTCTTTAGTGTTAAAAGTCGGTGTCCCTATCATGCTTTTGAGAAATATTGATCAAAAGAATGGTTTGTGTAATGGAACAAGACTTAAGGTGACATCATTACACAAAAAAGTTATAGAAGCAGAGATTATATCAGGAAATAACATTGGAATCCGCACATTCATACCAAGACTCACCTTGACACCATCTGACAAAATAATTCCTTTCAAGTTCAAAAGAAGACAGTTTCCACTAGCCGTATGTTTCGCAATGACAATAAACAAAAGTCAAGAGCAATCTATAAGGCTAAAATTAAATAATTAAGATCTGTGTAATACATGGGTCACTAAAGTTAGTATGTAACATATCTACTTCATTTAAGCACAAGTAATTAAAAGAATTTAGCACACGCACAACTAAAAAGTTCAAATAATAATTTCTGATCAAATAAATTATAAGTACGTATACAATCAATCAAATCAAATACTAAAATCCAAAACCATCAGTTGGATGGGAAACAACCCTTCCCATCTAGATATGAAAAAGAATGAAAGTCTAAGAGAAAAATAAATAGAAGAGCTAGAGAATCAATGTGAATCAACAGATCCCGTACTATCCTCTGGCTCATCATCATGCTGCTCCTCGGGCTCTTCTTCAGGATCCTCATCAGGGTCTTCCTCAGGTGCAGGATCATCCACAATCTGAAGTGTAGCTAGCTATGCCTCTAATCGAGTCAATCAATCATCAGTTTCTATGCTATGAAGCTCCTGCTCAACCATGCAGTTCGTGAGTGCTATCACGTTACTCGTCAAGGTATGATGCCCATTAATAGACATCAAGAGTCGCTCCTGAAGTGTCTCTACCTGCAAGCATAGTTGACGCACCTCGTGTTGTAAGGTGGCGTTCTCATTCATGAGTAATCTAATGCAGTGTTGTTCAGTATCCAATGTAGCAACCGAAGTCACAACATTCTGCTCGAGAGGAATACCAAGTGAAGGAATGATTCGTTTCGTAGAAGCAGTCACTAACCTAGTCCTAGGTCTAGTAGTAGGTGGTGATGGAACACACTCCCTATAAACCTTACGATATACGCAATCAAAATAGTAACTCCAGTCACATGAAGCATCACGCGAAGGTATCGCAAAATATTGATCATAGTCTGTCACCCAAGAAGGGTAAGAAAGTCGAGGCCAGTCAAACCTTCTATCAGGTATAGGAGGAGTAGGAGACTCAAAACATGCAGGTCTCTTACCTAGAGCTTGTGAAGAAGATGCCATCCCTGAAGTAAACCCTCGTAGGAATAAGCCCAAGCAAATAAACAATAGTAAGCATAACATAATAATCTATATGTTTGTAACTAATGCAAATCCAGCTATAGTTTAAAATGTAATGCAAATGAGATGAAAATTTTATTTTAATTCGCTATAACCATTGGAATTTCATATTGGTTACAAAGTACTCCTAAAAGTCTCACATTGGAAAGGCGTGATACGCTTTAGAAAGCCTAGAAAACTAAACCCTAGATACGTTGGACCGTTTGAGATTTTCAAACGGGATGGTCTAGTAGCCTATCAACTGAATTTACCTGAAGAGCTCAGTGGAATACACAATGTGTTTCACGTGTCAAATCTGAGGAAGTGTTTATCCAATAAATCACTTGTCGTCCCATTAGAGGAACTAGAGATTGATGAATAGCTTCATTTCAATGAAGAACCAATTAAGATTATGGATCGAAAAGTCAAAACCCTAAAGTGTAATAAGATTCTTATTGTACCTGTTAGGTGGAATTCAAAACGTGGACCAGAGTGTACCTGGGAATGTGACGATCAAATGAAGAAGAAGTACCCGCAACTATTCAAAGATTATGCATACACTTCTTAAGGTATCCTTTATGCGATAACTTTTCTTTAAATTTCGAGACGAAATTGCTTTCAACCAGGGGATGATGTAACAACTTTTGTGAAACCTTATGTTTCTTGTTTTGGGTTTGTTTTAGAAATTCTAGAAACCCCTTCTTCTGTTATCGCTGTTAAATTTGACGCTATGTGCTAAACTGGACGTTCTAATTTTCAAGACGAAAATTCTTCAACAAGGGGATGATGTGACATCCCGTATTTTCAGGTCATCAAAATTAACCTAATTGCATGTTAACTTATAGTTTCTCGTTATAAGGTTAACCTTTGGTCATATGTGCTTATTTAAAATTCTGTGAGATAAGCAATCACTAAACAATTATAATTACTAATCAAAACTAAATTGAGATTCATTTGACAGTTTCAAATATGTTTAGAAATTATATTGCAATATCAATCATTGAAACAAATCACCAAATCACTTTCAATATTAAAAACTTGAGAACCGATCCCCCTCTCTCTCGGATCATCCTCTAACCGACACCCACCCCTCCCACAATATCTCCTCTTCCGTTGAATACCCTCAAAACCCTTCCCTTGTTCGCCTCGAAAGGATCTCTTGCAACCGTTAGCCTCCGACGGCGTGACGATACTAACTGCAACCCTCGTTCGCTTTGTAAGGTATGTTTTTGCTTGTTTTGCACGATTAGTTTTGGTTACGGTGTCGTTTCTTGTTTGATCGTGTGTGTTACAGGTTGTGTGTGTGTATTGGGTGATGTCGGGAGGCAAGGGGGTGGGGAGACCCGGTTGGGTTCGTATGTGTTTCTATGTGTCACTGTAAACATATATGTACTTTTTGTATGTACCTATATATTAGGTGTTTCTATGTATGTATCGGTGCGTGTTCAATCTTGTACGTACATGTATGTATATATATATATATAGTTGTGCGTAGGCTGCTGCAAAAGGGTGTGTGATTCTTGTGCATGTTCTTGTATGTGATGGTTATCACAGTCGTGTGTGTATGTGTGTTTTTGAATGAGAAAGAAATGGTTCTTTCCTTGATGCATGCATGAATATGTGTGTATGTGGTGTGATAACATGCAAGTGTAATTACATGTGCATGTGTTTATAAGAAATTATTTAAAGGAAAGAGATGGCATTGACTACTAAATGTTAACTTTGGAAATTGAATTTGTGTTCATGAATGTGTATGGGAGTGATTATGGGTAATGGGTCATGTGTGCAAGTATGAACATGCGAACGACTGCAGAGCTATACATGTATTCTTATGTCAATATGCATGACTTTTAATGGGTTAGATAGATGTCCTGGTTTACGTGTGGAAAGTGGTTGTGGTTTGTTAATAATATGTATATACTTTATATGTGTAACACACAGTTATTTTCTTTGAAGTCAAAGAAAAAAAAAGAAAGAAAAGAAAGAAAAAAAATAAAGTCCAAATTGAGAGACCAATCTTGTCGTAAAGAAGAAAAGTTTGGAAGAGTGGGTAAAAATGGATGGCAGCCCACTCTCCCCTCACTCTTCCTATACTCAATCGGCCAAAAGAAGAAGAAAGGGAGAAATGGCAAAAAGCTAGGGTTTCTTGAAGAATCAAGTGCAAAATTCGAAGTCAAGCGGGTTTGTGGGAAGCTATACCCGAAGAGGCTACTAAGATGAGTTCTAGGACCTTTCTTTTACATGTTTTTAACTGATTTTGGGCTCGAACACATAGCAAATTGTCATTGGTGTGTTGGGGTGTAGAACCTGTTTATGTGTGTTTGTGTGGGAGTGCGGTCGGGTGGGCTCGTGTTTGGGCTTGTGATGCTTGAATGATGTTGTGGTTGTGTTTCTAGGGCTTAGGATGGTTGGTTTTAGCCTAGAACAGGTTAGAACGGGGCTGGAGGCCGAAATCTGCAGTTCAGGTTCGAAGAGACTGTAATTCTGCACCCAGCTAAGGCTCATGCGACTGGAAGTCCATGCGCCCAAATGACATGCGACTGGAGGCCATACGGCCGAATGGCATGCGACTGGAGGCCATACGGCCAAATGGCATGCAAATGGAGGCCATATAGCCGAAAGGCATGCGACTGAGTCCATGCGCCTGAATGCCTGCGATTGAGGGTCATTCGCATGGAAGTTATGCGACTAGGAGTCCATATGCCCCATAGTTTCCATGCGTCTGGAGACTCTCCATACGCCTTAGTGCTCATTCGCCCCATAGTATCCATACGCCTAAGTATTCTCATGCGCATGGAAGGCCATGCGACTGAATAGGGTCCATACGCCCAAATAGGGCTCATGCGCCCGAAGGAACTTAGTTTATTTTCTGATTTTCGGGAAAAATGCAGATGTAGGTTTTGATTTGGGAGGTTCCCAGGGGTTCATGTAAGTTGACTTTTGAGGTCATAGATGTTATGATGGGCTTGAATGATGATGTATGTTATGCATGTATGATGATGCCTAGTATGGAGACATTGTATGTTTATGTTTATGTTCCTGTTATGCATGATTACTTTCCCGTGGCTTTACGTTGAATGTTAGTGAATGAAATGAAAAATACTATGTAACGTAAAGTGGAAGATAATGAAAAGAGGAACGTAATGAAAGAATGCATGCATTAATGAATGAATGAAAGTAAGAAAGGCTTGCAAGCATATGTATGGAGGTTCACACCCAATGAAGGGTGTTAGCTCAACCGTGTGCGGGTTAACTACCCCAAAAGGATGCACACTGGGGCTTAATCAGTGCGATTAAGCAAATGTACGGAGGTTCACACCCAATGAAGGGTGTCAGCTCAACTGTGTGTGGGTTAATTACCCTAGAAGGATGCACATAGGGGTTCAATCCTTGTGATTGACCAGATGTATGGGATCCTTGCCGCTTACCCGAGGTACTGGAGTCCGCTTCGTGCACAATGTTCGGGGTCTATGAAAGACCTCAGGGCCAGTACCCGCTTTATGCATGATGGTGGGGTGAGCGCATGGCATTGATCCGGATGAAAGTAAAGATTTAACGACGTATGAACCGAATAAACGTACGAATAATGAAGATAATAATGATATTATCTATGTGTATGTATAATGCATGATCACGTACGATTGTAAAGAACGGTTTTAAACGAAAAATAAAGTATGTATTATTATAAAACTAGAACTCACTCAACAACGCTGACTTTTATGTGTTTCCAGTTGGCAGGTAATGGTTGCTGAGGATGACACGGGGCGGCTACTCAGCTCTTTTGGATGGCATTCTTTTGTACAATGTTTTTGCATTATAATGCGAACAAACGATATTTTGTAATGAATGTTGTATTATTTTGCAAAAGCGTTTATTATAATGAAATGAAATGTTTGTTTTAATGTTTTCGCTGCAACACTTTATTAAGGTCAATGTAGTTATATGTTTTATGTGCAATGATTGACTAGCTGTAAGTGTCCCGGGAACAGGGCCTTACAAGTTGGTATCAGAGCCAAAGTTTAAGTGAAACGGGTAAATTTTCAAAATAAACCTTAACTTAAACTGAAAATAGGACGGAAAGAGAAAGGATGCCAGTCTGAGTAGTTGCGTGTCATCGGGTATTTTCTTTAATGATAACCGGTATTATATGCGCATGTTATGTGCTTTATGTGTTGTTTGTAGATTTGGATACTGATGTAGTTAGGATATGTAATGCTTGGGGTATGAAGAGTAAAGTAAGTGGCTAATCACAACTGGCCACTGTAATTAGGGACTTACTATACTTGACATAAACTAAGTTGTTCTCTTGAATGTCTGTGTTGGTGTTTGAATCTTTCAGTTTGTGTTAGAGAATGGCCGGTGGTAGATCATCTAAAGCTTCAAGGGCTAGAGGTCATGGTGGATGTGGTGCTGAACCGTGACCCAAAAGAGGAAGACCTAGAGTTGAAAAGGTGATTAATGAAGAACCCGAGACCCGTCATCCGGAGGGCGGGGATGAGAGCGCCAATTTGAGAGCCTCAGTAAAGGAGGCTGTTGTGGAAGAAGTTCATTAGGTCATGCAGACGATCTAACTATACACCACCAAATTCAATGAGATGGCACGTCTGGTGTCGGATCAAGTGACACCCTTGTCACGAATGATCAAGCGGTATATCCAGGGTTTTCCGTCTGATGTTCGTAGGCACATGATCGTTGCCCGACCGAGCACGTTCAGGTCGGTAGTTGACTTGGCGGGGAGGTTGTATGATGAAAGGACTGTGTAGATGGCTGAAGGCAGCAAGAAAGGTGGTGGTGATCGGAATTGGAATGGGAAGCAGGTTGGACATGGCAGGGCCACTCCAAGCAACAAAGGTGCATGGGTGGATGACCGACGTGTGGTCATATCTAGTGCAGGGTCGAAGAGGTGTGGCAAGTGTGGGAAGGAGCACACCGGCGAATGTAGGTTGGGATCGAACGTGTGCTTCAAGTGTGGGAAGCCTGGTCATATGGCAAGGGAACGCAAAGCAGGGAGATGTTTCAACTGTGGCGCGGAGGGCCACAAGAGTAGGGACTGCAAGAAGCCGAGGGCTGAAGGTTTGGGGGTGAAGAAGTCTGGGGGAGAAGGACAGAGGGCGAGCGCCAGAGCGTTTACGATGATGCAGGAGGAGGCTAGGACGAACCCTGATGTTGTGTTAGGTACGTTTCTAGTAAATCAAACTTTAGCCTCTGTGTTATTTGATTTTGGTGCTAGTAAAAGTTTTATTTCTGCTACTTTCTATGCTAAACTGCCTGTTAGTAGTAGGAGTGTAGATGTGCCCTTTGATGTAGAAACTGCCATAGGTAAGTCTACTAGGATTTCTGAGATGATAGAAGACTGTGACGTGGAATTAGAAGGTCATAAGTTTCCTGTTAGACCATTCGTGATGACCTTAGGCGGGTTTGACGTAGTCCTGGGAATGGATTGATTGGTGGACTACGAAGCGAATATTGTGTGTCGCAAGAAGATGATTCATTTGACAGCGCCTGACGGGAGTATGGTGACGGTTTGTGGTGATCGAGTCACTACGATCCCGAAGGTGATTTCGATGGCGGTGGAGGGAAAGTGCATGAGGCGTGGATGTAGCGCCTACTTGACCTATGTTAAGGATGTGGATACACCAACACCACAATTGTTTGATGTACCGGTTGTGTGTGACTTTCCAGACGTGTTTTTCAAAGACTTACCAGGAGTGCCACCTGACTAGGAGATCGAGTTCTAGATTGACTTGATACCAGGTGCCCAACCTGTTGCAAAGGCACCGTATCGGTTGGCTCCGACTGAGATGAAGAAACTGATGGAGCAACTACAGGAGTTGCTTGACAAAGGGTTCATTCGACCGAGTATCTCTCCTTGGGGTGCTCCAGTCCTGTTCATGAAAAAGAAACACGACAGTATGAGAATGTGTATAGACTACCGTGTGCTGAACAAGTTAAGGGTGAGGAACCGATACCCGTTATCAAGAATTTGTGATTTGTTTGATGAGCTTCAAGGTGCTAGTTGGTTCTCGAGGATAGATCTTCAATCTAGTTACCACCAACTAAAGGTGAAAGAACAAGACATTCCTAAGATAGCGTTCCATACGCGGTATGGACACTACGAATTTCTCATCATGTCCTTTGGTTTAACCAACGCGCCAGCTGCTTTTATGGACTTGATGAATCGAGTGTGTCGGCCGATGTTGGATAAATCAGTGATTGTGTTTATTGATGATATCTTGATTTATTCCAAGAGTGAAGAGGAGCATGCCAGTCATATTCGAGAGGTGTTGGAGACGTTGAGAAGGGAGAAGTTGTATGCTAAATTCTCCAAGTGCACATTCTGGTTACGCGAGGTTCAATTCTTGGGTCACGTGGTGAATCCCGAGGGGATTATGGTGGATCTGGCAAAGGTGGAGGCGGTGATGCAATTTAAGTCTCCGAAGACGCCATCCGAGATTCATACTTTCTTAGGTTTGGCGAGCTATTACAGAAGGTTTATTCAAGACTTCTCTAAGATCGCTTCTCCACTAACCAAGCTGACCCAAAAAGATGTAAGTTTGTATGGGCTCAAGCTCAAGAGAAAGCGTTCAAGGAGTTAAAGGCGAGATTGACTCATGCTCCTGTTTTGTCGTTGCTCGATGGAAGTAAAGATTTGGTGGTTTATTTAGATGCTTCCTACTCAGGGTTGGGGTGTGTGTGCTAATGCAGAGAGGAAAGGTTATAGCCTATGCATCCCGACAGTTGAAGGTTGTTAACTATCCTACTCATGACTTGGAGCTAGTAGCTGTGGTCTTCACGTTAAAGATTTGGAGGCACTATCTATACGGGATGAAATGCACCATATTCACCGAACATAAGAGCTTGAAGTACTTCTTCGAGCAGAAAGATTTAAACATGCAGAGGAGATGGTTGGAGCTCATAAAAGATTATGATTGCGAGATCCATTACCATCCGGGCAAAGCCGACGTGGTGGCGGATGCCCTTAGCCGGAAGGAGAGACCCGAGCCGATTCGGGTGAAAGCTTACCAGTTGATCATGACCTCTGACATGATGAAGCAAGTCCAGGAGTTTCAGGATGAGGCATTGAAAGAAGATCATCTTAACTCTGAAAGAATGAGAGGTCTAGTTGTGGATCTGGGTGAAAACACACTTGGTGTTAAAACCCGATTTGGGCGGATGTGGATTCCTTGTTTTGGGGATCTACGCGTGAAGATTATGGATGAAGCTCATAAAACTCGGTACTTTATTCATCCCGGTGCTACGAAGATGTACCAAGACATGAAGAAAGATTATTGGCGGTTAGGTATGAAGCGTGATGCGGTGGAGTATGTGAGTAAATACCTTACTTGTTTACAAGTGAAGGTCGAGCACCAAAAGCCATATGAGAAGATCCAACCGTTGGATATACCGGAGTGGAAATAGGAGCACATCACCATGGATTTTATTATGAAGCTACCACGTACCATGAAAGGGTATGATGCCATATGGGTGATCGTTGATCGTTTGACGAAGAGTACTCATTTCCTACCGATTCGCGGGACATATTCATCGGAGAGGTTGGCAGATCTGTTCATTAAAGAGATTGTGACTCGTCATGGTGTGCCAGTGTCTATTGTGTCTAATCGTGACACCCGGTTTACATTTAAATTTTGGAAGAAATTCCATAATGTGATGGGGACAAGGTTACATATTAGCACGACTTATCATCCTCAGACAGATGGTTAGTCAGAAAGGACCATTCAAACGCTGGAAGATATGTTTCGGGCATGCGTCATTGATTTTGGAGGAAGTTAGGAGACCACCTACCACTAACTGAGTTCTCATATAACAACAGTTATCATACCAGTATTGGTATGCCTCCTTATGAGATGCTATATGATAGGAGATGCAGAACGCCCGTGTGTTGGGGTGATATTGGCCATAAAGAGTTATGGAGCGTCGAAGTGGTCGAGGCTACGACTGAGAAGCTGGAAAGGATCAAAGCCTTCATGAAGGCAGCCAAAGATAGACAAAAGTCGTATGCTGATAAACAACGTAGACCGATTGGGTTCCAAGTGGGTGATAGAGTGATGTTGAAAGTCTCACCTTGGAAGGGTATCATTCGGTTCATAAAACAGGGCTAGTTGAGCCCAAGGTACATAGGGCCTTTCCAAATCATTACTCGAGTAGGAGAGGTGGCCTATTGATTAGAATTACCAGAGGAGTTAAGTGAAATTCACCCAACATTCTGTGTATCTCATCTGAGAAAGTGCTTAGCGAATGAAGATATGGTTGTACCACTTGAGGAAATTGAGGTAGATAAACGACTCAATTATATGGAGCAACCAGTGGCGATCATTGATCATAAAGAGAAGAGATTAAGGAATAAAGTGGTTCCACTTGTGCCCATACAATGGAAGCACAGAAAAGGATCTGAGTCTACGTGGGAGACTGAAGAGGAGATGAGACGGCATTACCCACATTTGTTCGAGGAATAACAGGTTTCAGGGACGAAACCTATTTAAGGGGGTGGACTTGTAACACCCGGTTTTTTTCTTTGAAGCCAAAGAAAGAAGAAAAAGAAAGAAAATGATGAAAAGAAATAAAGTCCAAGTTGAGGGACCAATCTTGCCAAAAAGAAGAAAAGTTTGGAAGAATGGGTAAAAAGGGATGGCAGCCCACTCTCCCCTCACTCTTCCCATACTCAATCGGCCAAAAGAAGAAGAAAGGGAGAAAGGTCAAAAAGCTAGGTTTTCTCGAAGAATCAAGTGCAAAAGTCGAAGTCAAGTGGGTTTGTGGGAAGCTATACCCGAAGAGGCTACTAAGGTGAGTTCTAGGACCCCTCTTTTATACGTTTTTGACTGATTTTGGGGTTGGAACACATAGCAAATCATTTTTGGTGTGTTGGGGTGTAGAACCCGTTTATGTGTGTCTTTGTGTGGGTGTCCGACCGGATGGGCTCGTGTTTGGGCTTGTGATGCTTGAATGATGTTGTGGTTGTGTTTCTAGGGCTTAGGATGGTTGGTTTTAGCCTAGAACAGGTTAGAAAGGGGTTGGAGGCCGAAATCTGCAGTTCAGGTTCGAAGAGGCTATAATTTGGCACCCAGCTAAGGCTCATGCGACTGGAAGTCCATGCGCCCGAATGACATACAACTGGAGGCCATACGGCCAAATGGCATGCGAATGGAGGCCATATAGCTGAAAGGCATGCGACTGAGTCCATGCACCTGAATGCCATGCGACTGAGGGTCATTCGCATGGAAGTTATGCGACTGGGAGTCCATACGCCCCATAGTGCCCATGCGTCTGGAGACTCCCCATATGCCTAAGTGCGCATTCGCCCCATAGTGTCCATACGCCTAAGTGTTCTCATGCGCCTAGAAGGCCATGCTACTGAATAGGGTCCATACGCCCAAATAGGGCTCATGCGCCCGAAGGAACTTAGTTTATTTTTTGATTTTTGGGAAAAGTGCAGATGTAGGTTTTGATTTGGGAGGTTCTCGAGGGTTCTTGTAAGTTGACTTTTGAGGTAATAGATGTTATGATGGGTTTGAATGATGATGTATGTTATGCATGTATGATGGTGCCTAGTATGGTAACGTTGTAAGTTTATTTTTATGTTCCTGTTATGCATGATTATTTTCCCGTGGATTTACGTTGAATGTTAATGAATAAAATGAAAGCTATTATGTAACGTAAAGTGGAAGATAATGAAAAGAGAAACGTAATGAAAGAATGCATGTATTAATGAATGAATGAAAGTAAGAAAGGCTTGCAAGCATATATATGGAGGTTCACACCCAATATAGGGTGTTAGCTCAACCGTGTGCGGGTTAGCTACCCCAGAAGGATGCACACTGGGGATTAATCAGTGCGATTAAGCAAATGTATGGAGCTTCATACCCAATGAAAGGTGTCAGCTCAACTGTGTGCGGGTTAATTACCCCAGAAGGATGTACACAGGGGTCCAATCCTTGTGATTGACCATATGTATGGGATCCTTGCCGCTTACCCTAGGTACTGGAGTCTGCTTCGTGCACAATGTTCGGGTTCTATGAAAGACCTCAGGCCCAATACCCGCTTTATGCATGATGGTGGGGTGAGCACATGGCATTGATCCGGATGAAAGTAAAGATTTAACGATGTATGAACGGAATGAACGAACAAATAATGAAGATAATAATGATATTATCTATGTGTATGTATAATGTATGATCACGTATGATTGTAAAGAACGGTTTTAAACGAAAAATAAAGTATGTATTTTTATAAAACTAGAACTCACTCAGCAACGCTGACTTTTATGTGTTTCCAGTTGGCAAGTAATGGTTGTTGAGGATGGCACGGGGCGGCTACTCAGCTCTTTTGGATGGCATTCTTTTGTACAATGTTTTTGCATTATAATACAAACAAATGATATTTTGTAATGAATGTTGTATTATTTTGCAAAAGCGTTTATTATAATGAAATGAAATGTTTGTTTTAATGTTTCCACTGCAACACTTTATTAATGTTAATGTAATTATATGTTTTATGTGCAATGATTGAATAGTTGTAAGTGTCCCGGGAACGGGGCCTTACAATATGTATGTAGATTCACATACGTAAATATATTGTGTTGTGTGATATATATTGTACTTGTGTAATAGGTGTTATATTGTGTGTTGTCTAGTACGTATTTATTATGTTGGTGTTATTATATATATATAATATATATATATATATATATATATATATATATATATATATATATATATATATATATATATATATATATATATATAATCTAGTATATGCAAGTGTGATTCGTGACCCGTTACATGGTTGGGATCTTGTAAATTACACATTATGAAACGTGATAACTTTTATATAAAAAGAAAATCTTGTAAATATATATTGTAACACCCGGAAAATTTAAAAGAAGAGAAAAAGTGACAAAAAAGAAATAAATAAAAAATAAACCAAGTTGAGGGGTTAAAGTCATACATGGAGCAAAGTTTATTATAATTATGTTCAAAAAGGTGGAAATGGCCGCCCATAACCCCTCTACCACCTTTTCATCCGCTTTTTAGAGAGAGAGAAAGAGAGAGCAAAATTTTCTTAGTTTTAGAGAGAAGAAGAAGAAGCTAATTTAAGGTTAGTTTTCTAGTGTTTTGAGTTGTTCTTGGCTGATTTTCAGCCTCGGGTATGTGCTTATGTGTTTTTGTGTGTTTGGTTATGCGTTTTTGGTTTGTCTAGCTATTTGAAGTTATTGAGCATTCGGGTTTGAGGAAGTCTTACTTGAAAGTTGCAAGAGGTGAGTTCTAGTTTCTCGTTTTTAAAGGTTTTAACTTGTTTTGAGGCTGGAAATGCATATTGTAGCATTTTTATAAAATGTGGGTGTGTACGCGTATGTATGTGTATGTGCCCTGTTGGGAGGGTGTATGCTGGGAAGGGTTTTGATTATGATCATGATTTATGCTTGTTTATGATGCTTAGTATGTAAAATACTAGGCTAAAATCTGGTTATAACTAATTTGGGGTTTAGAAAATGATTTATGATGAAAATAGTTGGCCATGCGCCTAAGTGCTCATGCTCCTGAGGTTCATGCGCCCCAATAGTGTTCATGCGCCTAAGTTTTTTCCAAGAGCCTAAGTGTTTCCATGTGCCTAATTGCCCACACGCCCAAGTGCCCATGCGCCTAAGTCAGGCCCAAGCGCCTGCATAGTACCCATGCGCCTAGAATTCTGCCTAGACGCCTAAGTGTTGGCCATACGCCCAAATAGTGCTCATGCGCCTAAGTTTTTCTTATACGCTCAAGTGTTCCCATACGCCTAAGCAGTCATGCGCCCGCATAGTGGCCATGCGCCTGTATAGTTCCCATGCGCCTACAAGATTTAGAAAATATTATGAAATTTTGGGAAAAATGATTTTTAGGCTATGACTTGGGATGTTTCTGGTATGATGTATCATGATGTTAGGCATGTTTATGACCTATTTAGTTATGTTCCTTATTACGTATTATTATGTGGCTTTACATGGCGTGATTATGTTTTTGAACGTAAAGTATTATCTTAATGAAGTGAAAGATCTAAGATAATGAAAATGGAACACAATGAATAAATGAAAGTCTTGCAAGTAAAATATAAAAAGGTTCACAGCTCCATAAAAGTTGTTAGCTCAACTGTGTGTCATATAGCGTGTGATTTTTGCTAACCCATGAGGGTTCACACACAGGGAAGTCAGTCTTGGTGACTGCTCCATACATGCAATATGGGATCCTTGTCGCTAAACCCTAGATTAGGTGGTTTCGTACCCAAGAGAGGGGTTTAGCATATGATAGGATCTGGATAGAATTGAAAGATAAATGTAAAGTGCGAAATGTATGAAACGTGTGATATGAACAAAATGAACAAGGACGGAAGATAATAAATATTACCTTGATGTATGTACGATGTATGATCATGTGCGAAAATAAGAAAATTATTTAACAAATGGAAGGTAATATAAATATTTGTATAAAACTAAAACTCACTCGGTAACGTTGACTTTTATGCATTTTCAGTTGTCGAGTAAATGTTGCTAAGGATGGCACGGGGTGAAGCTACTTGGAAAATTTTGGATGGCATCCATTTTATGTAATAATGATGTTTTTGTATTGTAATGCAACCAAACGATGTTTTGTAATGTTAACAATGTCATATTCTTTGGCAAAAGCAGTTATTAATATATGAAATGGTTTTTAAATATCATGTGCGATAAATGTCCAATTGTGAGTGTTCCAGGAACATATATATATATATATATATATATATATATATATATATTTATATATACACACACACACATATACATATATATATATATATATATATATATATATATATGTATATATGTATATATGTATATCTGTATACATATATATATATATATGTGTGTGTGTGTGTATACACATGGATATATATAAAACATTACATACATGTATGAATCAGACATTAGAGAGTAAATGCATTTTATACTTGTGTGAGTTGTGTATGCTTACGTTTGCTTGTGAAAGCGGAGTCAATCGATAACTCGCACCATAACTAAATCGTGGAACGCAAAACCATATAGTCCTTATGTTTGTAATTAATAAGTAGTATTAATTATATATTAATTAAAATCATGGTTCTTCGGAAATCTAGTTTCCCGCTCTCTACATTATCTTATTCGTTGTGCAATCAATGTGAGTTCTCAACCCCACTTTACCTCTTGTAAGGCCCCGTTCTCGGAAACCTCACAGTTGGTCAATCATAGCAGTTAAAACATTAAACAGTACAATTAAACAAGCTTAAGCAGCGGAAATAATTTATCAAAAGCCATTCACTTCATTCAAAACATTGTTGTTAAGCAATACATCATCATAGACTGTTTACAAAAGACTTGTTTATATGCATTACAAAAAAACAGCAACACAAAGTACGAATGGATGTCAGACTTTCCCTGCCGAGTAGCTTCACCCTCGTGCCATCCTCAGCAATAATTACCTGCCAACTGAAAATGTATAAAAGTCAGCAATGCTGAGTGAGCTCTAGTTTTTTAAGTAATAAAATACTTTCTATATGTTGTATATGAAAATACTCTTTTCTGTAAAATACAACTCTATACTGTATATGCGAGCACGCATCAACTATATGAACGAATATTGTTCGTTCTCTTTACTGTAGGCCTTGTTTGTTCTATAAACTTTTATCTTTATGTTTCACTTTCTGTATGGACCAGTGAGCAATACCCCAACTATATGCGCGATGGAAAACGGGTGATGGGCCATCTATATCCCTCAAAAGGGTCAACTGTATCCCTCGAAAGGGTCAATTATATCCCCGAAAGGGTCAACTGTATCCCTCGAAAGGGTCAACTGTATCCCTTGAAAGGGTTCTGTGTACTATGTACAAGGCCAACCCAATCACCCAGGACACGCTGCAAAGGTCCTGCCAATCTCAATTAATTGACCATGTGTGCATAATAGGGTAGCTAACCCGCAGCACAGTTGAGCTAACGACAACATGGTCGTGTACCTCCTGTAAGCTTGCAAGACTTGTGAACATTTTCATTAATGTTCCTCTTCTTTCTTTATTGCTCTTTCACTTTATTATTACGATATACTTTACGTTACGATAATAACATACCACGTAAAGTCACATACTATAAGTAATAATAATAATAGCAATAACAATAATAAGGAACAATCATAAGTAATCATATCATGCATGAAACATCATCATTAATAAGCCCTTAGTCAACCTCGGTCAAAACCCTAAGACACAGACTCCCAGAAAAATTCTGTAAAAATTTCTAAGTCTTAGGCGCATGGGAACTATTTGGGCGCATGAGCCCTGCTCGAGCGTTTCATCACTATGTAGGTGCATCAGCCAACACTTAAGGATTTTCACTTTAGGCGCATGAACTATTCAGATGCATGGGCACTATTTATGCGTATGAACACTTAGACGCATGAGTAATTCAGGCGCATGGGCCACTTGGGCGCATGAGCACTATTGGGGCACATGGCCCTACACTTAGTCGTCCACCTAACATTTCTAGACGCATGGGCCACTGTTCAGGTGCATGGGCTGTACTTTATCATTTCCAAGGTAATCTTAGGCGCATGGGCTACTGTTTAGGCGCATGGATTACACTTAATTCTTTCTAAGGCATTTTCGGGCGCGTGAGCCTTATCTAGGCGCATGGACCTTCTGTTCAACATATTTCCAGTATGTTTTCAACCCAAATCATCAAATCCATTTGTTCCAAGCTTAATGTGGCTATTCTAAACATGAATAACCTATAAGCATTCAAGAATCACATTCATTCATGCACAATACATACAGGCATACATACTCAAACATTTGAAAATCTTTTACATACATTTTCAGCCCCAAGATGTTTGAAAACAAGTAAAAACCAGGGTCTAGAACTCACCTGGTGCAACTTGGGTGTTCTTCCTTTTAACCCGCTTGCAAAGAGTTCAAAACACCTAGAAACAACATCCAAAAACACACACACACGAGCACAAACACAACCCATAAGCACATAAGCAAGTAACTAGGATAAAACCTGTCATAAATATGTAAAAACCACGAATTCTTACCTTGAATTCGACTTCTCTTCTTCTTCTTCTTATCTTCAACCGAGAGTTTTTCTCTGCTCTCTCTCTCTCTAAAACCGAAGAAATGGTGATGTGAAGTGAGGGTGGGCGGCCATGCCCACCTTTACACCAACTTTTCAAAGTTTTGTCCTTTTGGACGTTTTTGGTCCCTCCACTTGGACCTCATAGCTTTTCTTTCTTTTTATCCTTCCTATCTTGCCTTTAAAAAAAGGTCGGGTGTTACACCTCTTTTATTAGGGTGAACGAAACGTGTGTTAGTATTTTCATTGATCATAATTACTATAATGTCACTTGTTTACTAGTGTTACACCATAATTAAGTCCTCATACTCAAACCGTTAATGTACGTATTATAGTGAGATAATTCTAAGTAGATCTACTGGGTTTGACAAACCCCACCCGGGCTAGTTGCGCTAACACAACAGTATTTTAGCGGGTGTTTAATTGACCTAATTTATGTTGTTGTGACCTGGTGTTCATAGCTGAGGCCTACTTTTACATTGTCACTTTCGGTTGCAAACTTCATACACTTAGTAACTTATTTAATAGACTACCTACCTACTGATATTACTTTGTTTACTGTATCAATTTACTATTATGTTATGTTTATCAAACCTGTGAACTCACCAACCTTGTGTTGACCCTTTAGCATGTTTCTTTCAGGTTCTTAAGCGAGCACGTATAGGATCATCACATCATATCATTTATCATTTATTGGATCGACAGAGAACAATTGCATTTTTCTACACATTATACTTATTTGGTTTTTGCACATGTTTGCACCGTTTTAATTATGAATTTATACGCTTTCATATTACTTTCATGTTTTCATTTTTAATTCTAAATTTTGGAATTTAAATTTAAATGAGAAATTATGTTTTGTAACTGTTGCGTCGTTCGGTGTAACTAATGGCTGTGATCCTGATATGTCATGTGCCTAATAGTATTACCCCGTTTGTGGAAATTGAGGGTGTGATAGAATGGTATCAGAGTTATTCCTATGCCATTCGAGATGGTGAGACAAACCTCACCGAGTATGGTGAGTTCTTGGGCTCATCAAGGACAATGAGTCCATAGGGGGGATGATTGTGACACCCTACATAAATCCCATATCGGTTGTAGACATGAGAGATTTCTGATCATAAGGACTGTCGGGTCTCTAATGTCATCAACGCGTTTTGGGTGTATTGGTTGTGGATGAGATAAGAACTCCCAATTAAGTGTACTCAGATGGCAGCAATCCAGGGATAGGTGACCTCCGTGGGAAGTTTTCACCCGGACAACCAAAAGCAAATCCGTGAGTGCCTCGTTGGCAAAGCGGACAATATTGGTGGTATGAGAGACCGGGTGTTACAGCTTTTGTGAGCATATCAGCAACATTGTCATCAATGTTAACATCTAAAAAGTTTACCTCTTTTGAATTAAAAACATCACAAACAAAATGAAGCTTAACATTTATATGTCCTTGTTTGAAAAACATTATTCACAGAAAGCTTGATCACTCCTTGATTGTCACAAATGACCACTAGGTCATCACCATTAACAAAACCTTTTAGCCATAGAGCTTACTTTATAGATTTTATCAAAGCTATATATTCAGATTCTATACTTGACAAGGCCATCACACGTTGAAGAATTGTTTTCCAACTTATAATTCAATTTATAAATTCGAAAGCAAATCTGATAATCAACATACTCGTGATCTTATCTTTAGCATAGTCAACATCAACAGAACCCAATACCATGTCTTTATCAACAGAATTTCACCCAAAGTTAAACCAACTTTTGTTGTTCCATTAAGGTATCTAAGTAACCATTTTACTACTTCCAGGTGCCTTTTACATGGATTTGCTAAGTACCTGTTAACTACACTTACTCCATAACCAATATCAGGTTGTGTACATAACATAAAATACATTACACTTTCCACAACGTTTGCATAAGGCACCCTTTGCATGTAAGCCAATTCCTCATCATCTTTAAGACAATCTTAAGTAGACAACTTGAAATGTTATAACATAGGAGTATCAACAAGTTTACCATTCTTCATGCTAAAATTTACTAACAACTTATGGATAAAAGAGCACTGAGTCCATCTAATCTTCTTATCTTTGAATATAGTAATCTTCATACCCAAATTCTTCTTTACATCCCCAAGTTCTTTCATGTCAAATTCACCCATCAGAGTAGCTTTGATCTCATCATTATCTTTACATTCCAAGAACATATCATTCACCTTAAGTAATAAGTACACAAAGTTATGATATTTATATTCTTTCATATATACGCAAGAATCATAATTGCCTTTCAAAAGCTCAAGAGGAATCATAAATTCATCAAACCTACTATATTATTGTCTAGGTGACTTTAAATCTATTCAATGATTTTGTTAACAAATGTTTTCACTAACAAATAAATGTTAATTCACTCTTATACCTGATAGAGCTACCATTGACCCTTTAACTACTTTGGCTTTGTCATTCTTAAGACTCACATTAAAACCAAACTTTTCAAAGGTTCTATGAGAAATCAAAAACCTTATCGAACAATATAGGCACGTATGTGATTTCTTTCAGGTCACCTCTACTCCATTATCCAATATGAGTATCTGACTTCTTTCAAGGTCACCTCTACTGCATTATCTAATTAAAGTACTAAAGAATATTGTTCAAGAATTTCACATGGTTTGTCATCCTTTAAACAGTTTATATATAGTAAGAACAGCTTGAGTCTAGTATCCATTCTCCATCTCCTCTACCTCTTGATACTACTAGCACATCACAACTCTCATATCCATCATTGGACCCAACTCGTGACACATTGCCTTTACCTTAAAGATGACAACTCAAATTTCTTCCTTCTTCTATCTTCTTTCTAAACATTTCCTCTTTAAATGCTTATTTGAGTTGCATATATAACATTTTTAATAGTAATTTCTGGCACTATTTATTTTGATTTTAACTTATGTATTTATACATATCATGCATTTAGTGTGAGTATATTCGTTTATATTGAGTAATATTCATTGTGGTGGAATGTGTCTACTTTGGATGGTTTTTTGCAGGTAAAATGTAGTTGTGGGAGTTAAATATAAAAAAACAACAACGTAAGCTTAGGAAGCATATTGAAGACGAAGGATGGTATTTGAAATTAAAAAAATAGATTTAATTTAAATTTAAAAAGTTGTCCACTGAGAAATTATATTTGGATTTAAAATTTAAGATATATAGTAAATCTAAATAGATATCAAGGGAGAAAAAAATATATGCCACCATTAGTTCTCCATTGAAGTTTGACGGTTAAAGGAGCAAAGAACAAAATCAATTTATTTTAGTTTCGGAGATAATGCCACTGAAGTTTTTTTTTGTAACCATTTTTATTGATTTTAACTTTTTATTCGTGTTGATCGATTTAGTCATTACGTCTACCTAATTAATTCTAGTTTTCACAATAGAGTTTTGTTTCTTTGGTTGAATTTAATATTTATGTAAAATGTTTATAAGATCCTATTGTTTTAATATTTTGTTTGCTTGATTTTTTATTTGAAACCTGGATCTACTTCGGTTATATATAAATTTTTAATAAAATTAGCCACTTTGTAATAATTCTAAAAATGTCTTCAATTTTTGAACCCCTAATCCGCTTTTAATTTTTGATACAAGAAATTAATAACGTTTTGAGTTTATTTATTAATTCAAACTACTCACGAAATCACATAATCAAGTTAAAACATTCTGAAATACGTGTGTGTTTGATTATAATTGATACTTCTGATGACCTATCATTGGGGTCATGCAAAAACCTAATTAACCTAAGTAGCTAGGGTAAGTCAGGTATCGTATTCACGGGGAGCATGTAGTTGGCGTTACACGATTCGCTTGATTATTTATCTAAATTACTAATTAAACTAAACTATTTTCACTTTGACTGTAAATGGATATGGATGAAATTAACTTTAAAACGATTACTTTATGAAATAAAAGGAAAACTTGGTATTGGTTTAGAACTATTGAGATGAAATGGATTACAACCGGGTTCGAGAATGTGATTGAATACACGGCTTATGTTTTATTTAATCTTGAAGTCACATAGACATAACTTGTTTATCACATACGTTAAAAGGTAATTACCAACTAGATAATTGATTATGTAAATTAACTAGTAAACTAACTAATGTCACAATCTAGAAACTTTATTTGCAATCACCAATTAATGATAATAACCTAATTACTACTCAATGGTTAACAATGCAAAACTGATAACTTGATAAGCAATAATCAAATCCACTAACAAGAATCATTGATCGACATATGATTCAAAACACATAAGTTATTAAACAATCAATGTTTATGTCTTGGCTAGGTAAAAACACAAGCATGCATTATCCAATCACAAACCGTCCACTCGGAGATGATCACAGGTGGTTTAGCTTTGCATCTTCATCATAATCTCTTCAATCTTTACTTTGAGCATATGAATCCATGATCACTTGATGATTAGAGAGGGTTCCAATGGCTCAAAATATTCCAAGATTCGTTCTTTAGGTTGGAGGCAAGGGTTCTTTCCGAAACCCTAATGTTAGGGATTAAATAGGTTTTAAAATTTTAAACAATCCTTAAAATACCGCATTAGACCGTAACTTACGGCCTATAGGCAGTAGGTTACGGCCTACCTTCAACCAGACGGCCAAGCCTCCTGTCTTACGGGGTTTACAAACGGACTTAGCACAGGGCCGTAAGTGTAACACCCGGTTATTTTAAAAGACAAGAAATAAAGAATAAAAGAAAGAAAGGGCAATTAAGTCCAAGTGGAGGGACTAAAAGTGTAAAAAGGACAAAAATCTTGTAAAGTTGGTGTAAAGGTGGGCATGGCCACCCACCCTCTTTTCACATCACCATCTTCTTCCTTTTAAGAGAGAGGGAGAGCAGAGAACTCTCGGTTTTCAGAACAAGAAGAAGAAGTGGGTGAATTCAAGGTAAAAATTCGCGGTTTTTATGTGTTTATGACGGGTTTTATCCCGGTTATGTGCTCTTGTGCTTATGTGCTTGTGTTGTGTTCGGGTGTGTGCGTATGGTGTTGATTTTAAGTGTTTGGGAACTCTTTGCAAGCGGGTTCAAAGGAAGAAACACCCAAGTTGCATCAGGTGAGTTCTAGACCCCGTTTTACTTGTTTTAAATGATCTTTGGGGCTGAAAATGTATTAAAATGGTTTTATAAAGTTCATGTATGTTTACCCGTGTGCATTGTGCATGAATGAATGTGATTCTTGTATGCTTATAGGTTATTCATGTTAGAATAGCCATATTAAACTTAGAACAGACAGATTCGATGATTTGGGTTGAAAACTTACTGAAAACATATAGTACAGAAGGTCCATGCGCCTAAATAAGGTTCATGCGCCTGAAAATGCCATAGTAAGAACTAGGTGTGATCCATGCGCCCAAACAATATTCCATGCGCCGAATATTACTTTAGAAATGATAAAGTATAGCCCATGCGCCTGAACAGTTATCCATGCGCCTAGAAAATAATAGTCGGACGACTAAGTGTAGGGCCATGCGCCCCAATAGTGCCCATGCGCCCAAGTGGCCCATGCGCCTAAGTGTTCATATGCACCAATAGTGCCCATGCGCCTGAATGAGTTCATGCGCCTAAAGTGAAAATGTTTAAGTGTTAGGCTAATGCGCCTAAATAGTGATGAAACTCCCAAATAGGGCTCATGCGCCCAAATAGTTCCCATGCGCCTAAGACTTAGAAATTTTTACAGAATTTTTCGGGAGTCTGTGCTTTAGGGATTTGACCGAGGTTGACTAAGGGCTTATTAATGATGTTGTTTCATGCATGATATGATTGATTATGATTGTTCTTATTATGGTTATTGCTATTATTATTATTATTATTACCCATAGTATGTGACTTTACGTGGTATGTTATTATCGTAACGTAAAGTATTTCGTAATAATAAAGTGAAAGAGCAATAAAGAAAGAAGAGGAACATTAATAAAATGTTAACAAGTCTTGCAAGCTTACAGGAGGGACATGATCGTGTTGTCGTTAGCTCAACTGTGCTGCGGGTTAGCTACCCTTTTATGCACACAGGGTCAATCAATTGAGATTGGCAGGACCTTTGTAGCGTGTCCTGGGTGATTGGGTCGGCCTTGTACATAGTACACAGACCCTTTCGGGGGATACAGTTACCTTTCGGGGGATATAGTTGACCCTTTCGGGGGATACAGTTACCCTTTCGAGGGATATAGTTGACCCTTTCGAGGGATACAGCTGACCCTTTCGAGGGATATAGATGGCCCATCACCCGTTTTCCATCGCGCATATAGTTGGGGTATTGCTCACTGGTCCATACAGAAAGTGAAACATAAAGTTAAAAGTTTACAACAAGGCATACAGTACAGAGAACGAACAATATTTGTTCATATAGTTGATGCGTGCTCGCATATACAGTACAGAGTTGTATTTTACAGAAAAGAGTATTTTCTTATACAACATATAGAAAGTATTTTATTACTTTTAAAACTAGAGCTCACTCAGCAACGCTGAATTTTATACATTTTAAGTTGGCAGGTAATCATTGCTGAGGATGGCACGAGAGTGAAGCTACTCGGCAAGGGAAAGACTGACATCCATTCGTATTCTATGTTGCTGTTGTTTTGTAATGCGTATAAACAATTCTTTTGCAATCAGTTAAACGATGATGTATTGCTCAACAACAGGGGTTTAAATGGAATGAATGGCTTTTGATAAATGTATTCCGCTGCATAAGCTCGTTTATTTGTAATGATTAATGTTTTAATTGCTATGAATGACCAACTGTGAGGTTTCCGGGATCGGGGCCTTACAAGCTGGTTTCAGAGCCAAAGTTTAAGAGAATTGGGTTGAATAAACTTTTAAAACCTAAACTTAAACTGAAAATGGGACAAATGGAGGGAGGTCAGCCCGAGTAGCTACGTGCCATCAGGTATGTATTTTCTTAAAGTTAACCGGTATTACTTGCGCATGCTATTTGATTATGTGCTTATAGTAGATTTAGATACTGATTAAGTCAGGATAGGAAATGCTTGGGGTATGAAGAGTAAAGTAAGTGGCTAATCACAACTGGCCACTGTAATTAGGAACTTACTATACTTGATATAAACTGAGTATTACCTTGAATGATCGTGTTAGTGTTTGAATCTTATAGTGTGTTTATAGAGGATGGCTGGAGGTTGATCTTCAAAGGCCTCTCGTGGTGGAGGTCACAGTGCTGCTCCACGACCTAAGAGAGGGAGACCCAGAGTAGAGAAAGTGGTTCATGAAGAACCAGAGACCCCTCATCCGGAGGGTGGCGACGAGAGAGCCAATCTGAGAGCCTCAGTAAAAGAGGCTATGATGGAAGAGGTTCACCAGGTCATGCAGACGATTCTACCGTCTGTAGTGACCGAAGTTATCAAGGCAGTTAGAGAAGGAGAGAGAAAGGAAAGGGGCGAACCTACGGGTGAAAGAAGACAGCCCGAGACTGAGACGGTTCCGTCCGATGATGAGGATGAGGAAGAAGAGCCTACGCCGGAGGCGACTCGAGGCTGCAACTATGGGGCATTTATGAGATGCAAGCCCCCTACCTTTGATGGGAACGGCACTGCTGTAGCTGCTCACCGATGAGTGAGGGAGATGGAGGCTGTCCTCGATATCAGTGAGTGCCGTGAGGACCAAAAGGTGAAGTTCGCTACCCACTCCTTTGTGGACTCGGCTTTGTGCTGGTGGGACAACATTGTCCAAGCAGAGGGTAGCATGGCCATTGGAAGAATGAGATGGCCTGAACTGAAGAAGCTAGTGATCGAGGAATTCTGTCCTCATAGAGAGATGGACAAGGTAGAAAGAGACTTCCTGCAGCTGGAGGCGGGAACGATGACATACCAGCAGTACACCACCAAATTTAATGAAATGGCGCGGCTGGTGCCCGATCAAGTGACACCATTGTCACCAAAGATTAAAAGATACATCCAGGGGCTGCCGGCGGATATCCGTAGGCATATGATTGCCGCCCGGCTGAGCACGTTCAGGTCGGCAGTTGACTTGGCTGGCAGATTATATGATGAGCGAGAGGTGGTGGTGACTGAGGTGGATAGGAAGGATGGTGGTAGCCAGAACTGGAATGGGAAACGGTTTGGACGTGGTAGAACCGCTCCAAACAAGAAGGTGGCAAAGGTGGGTGATCGACATGTGGTCACATCTAGATCAGGGCTGAGGAGGTGTGACAAATGTGGGAGAGAGCATACTGGTGAGTGCAGAATGGGGATGAACGTATGCTTCAGGTGTGGTCAGCCTGGCCATATCGCTAGAGACTGTAAGAAGCCGAGGGCAGAGAGCTCTGGGGCAGAGAAGAAGAAGCCAGAGGAAGGAGGACAGAGGGCAGGTGCTAGAGCTTACACCATGACCCGGGAGGAAGCCAGAGCTGATCCCGATGTTGTGTCAGGTATGTTTCTAGTAAACCAAACTTATGCCTATGTATTGTTTGATTCTGGTGCTAGTAGAAGTTTTATTTCTACTACTTTCTACGCTATATTGCCTGTTATCAGTAGAAAGGTCAGTGCACCATTTGATGTAGAAACTGCTATTGGTAAGTCCACTAGAATTACTGATGTGATAGAGGGTTGTGCCATAGAACTAGAAGGTCATAGGTTTGCTGCTAGTTTACATGTGATACCCCTAGGTGGATTTGATGTAGTACTAGGGATGGACTGGTTAGCAACTATGAAGCAAACATCGTGTGTCGCAAGAAGATGATTTGATCAGTTGCGCCCGACGGGAGTTTGGTTACGATTTATGGAGATCGCGTCGCGACGATCCCGAAAGTGATTTCGATGGCGGTGGCGGGAAAGTGCATGAGGCGTGGATGTAGTGCCTACTTGGCATACATAAAAGATGTGGATGTGTCAGTACCGCAATTATCCGAAGTACCAGTGGTGCGTAACTTTCCGGATGTATTCCCGGAAGACTTACCCGGTGTGCCACCAAATCGCGAGGTTGAGTTTCAAATTGACTTGATACCCGGTGCTTAACCCATTGCCAAGGCACCGTATCGATTAGCTCCCACAGAAATGAAAGAACTGATGGAGCAGTTGCAAGAGCTGCTCGATAAGGGTTTCATTCGACCGAGTATCTCTCCTTGGGGTGTTTCGGTCCTATTTATGAAGAAGAAAGATGGTAGTATGAGGATGTGTATTGACTATCGAGAGTTGAACAAGTTGACGGTGAAGAACCGATACCCCCTACCAAGAATAAATGATCTGTTTGATCAGCTCCAAGGTGCCAATTGGTTTTCGAGGATAGATCTTCGATCTGGTTACCATCAACTAAAAGTGAAGGAGCAGGACATTCCTAAAACAGCTTTTCGCACACGCTACGGTCACTATGAGTTCCTCGTTATGTCGTTTGGATTGACCAATGCACCAGCTACTTTTATGGATCTGATGAATCGAGTGTGTCGGCCAATGTTAGATAAATCAGTGATTGTGTTCATTGACGATATCCTAATTTATTCGAAGAGTGGGATTGAGCATGCCGGTCACATTCGGGAGGTTCTGGAGACGTTAAGAAGGGAGAAGTTGTATGCAAAATTCTCCAAGTGCGTGTTTTGGTTACGCGAAGTTCAGTTCTTGGGTCATGTGGTAAATCCCGATGGGATTAGGGTGGACCCGGCTAAGGTAGAGGCAGTGACGCAATGGAAGTCTCCAAATACGCCATCCGAGATTCGTAGTTTCTTGGGTTTGGCGGGCTATTTAGGAGATTTATCCAAGACTTCTCTAAGATTGCTTCTCCACTGACTAAGTTGACCCGGAAGGATGTAAAGTTTATATGGAGTCAAGCCCAAGAACAGGCGTTCGAAGAGTTAAAGGTGAGGTTGACTCAAGCTCTTGTCTTGTCATTACCCGAAGGAAGCGAGGACTTGGTGGTATATTCTGATGCTTCTTACTCGGGTTGGGGTGTACTGATGCAAAGAGGAAAGGTCATAGTCTATGCATCCCGACAGTTGAAAGTTCATGAGGTCAACTACCCTACTCACGACCTGGAGCTAGCAGTTGTGGTCTTTGTACTAAAGATTTGGAGGCACTATTTGTACGGGACGAAGTGCACCATTTTCACGGACCACAAGAGCTTGAAGTACTTCTTCAAGCAAAAAGATTTGAACATGAGGCAGAGGCGATGGTTGGAGCTTATAAAGGATTATGATTGTGAGATCCATTACCATCCGGGCAAAGCCAACGTGGTGGCTGATGCTCTTAGCCGAAAGGAGAGGCCCGAGCCGATTCGGGTGAAAGCATACCAACTGATCATGACCTCTGATGTAATGAAGCAAGTCAAGGAGTTTCAGGATGAGGCGCTGAAATAAGATCATCTAAACTCTGAAAGAATGAGAGGACTGGTTGGGGAATTGAGTGAAAACACACTTGGTGTTAAAACTCGATTTGGACGGGTGTGGATTCCTCGTTTCGGGGATCTACGTGTGAGGATTATGGATGAAGCTCATAAGACTCGATACTCCATTCATCCTGGTGCCACAAAGATGTATCAAGACATGAAGAAAAATTACTGGTGGCCGGGTATGAAACGTGACATGGCGGAGTATGTGAGTAAGTGCCTTACTTGCTTGCAAGTGAAGGCGGAACATCAGAAGCCGTATGGGAAGATCCAAACTTTGGATATACCGGAATGGAAGTGGGAGCACATCACCATGGACTTCATAACGAAGTTGCCACGTACTCCGAAAGGATACGATACCATATGGGTGACTGTTGACCGCTTGACGAAGAGTGCTCACTTCCTACCGATCTGCGAGACATATTCATCTGAGAGGTTGGCTGACCTATTCATCAAGGAGATTGTAACTCATCATGGTGTACCGGTGTCCATTGTGTCTGATCGTGACACCCGGTTTACATCTAAATTCTGGAAGAAATTCCATGAGGCCATGGGGACGAGGTTACATATTAGCACGGCTTATCATTCTCAAACTGATGGTCAGTCAGAATGGACCATTCAGATGTTGGAGGGCATGCTTCGGGCATGTGTAATCGACTTTGGTGGAAGTTGGGACGACCACTTACCGTTAGCTGAATTCTCATACAACAATAGCTATCATGCCAGTATTGGCGTGCCACCATACGAGATGTTATACGGTAGGAGATGCAGAACACCAGTTTGTTGGGGTAACGTTGGTCAGAAAGAGTTGGGAAGCATCGAGGTAATCGAGGCTACGACAGAGAAGCTTGAAAAAAATTAAAGCCTTCATGAAGGCAGCCAAAGATAGACAGAAGTTGTATGCCGATAAATGACGTAAGCCAATTGAGTTCCAGGTGGATGACCAGGTCATGTTGAAGGTCTCACCTTGGAAGGGTATTATCTGATTTAGAAAGGGGGCAAGTTGAGCCCAATATATATAGGCCCTTTCCGAATCATTGCTAGAGTAGGAGAGGTGACCTATAGGCTAGAATTGCCGGATGAGTTAAGTGAGATTCACCTGACATTCCATTTGTCTCATCTGAGAAAGTGTATAGCTGATGAAGACTTGATTTTTCCACTAAAGGATATCGAAATAGATGAAAGGCTCAATTATGTGGAGCAACCAGTGGCAATCGTTGACCGTAAAGAAAAGAGGCTGCGAAATAAAATGGTTCCTCTTGTGCGTGTATAGTGGAAGCACAGGAAGGGATCCGAGTCTATATGGGAGACTGAGGAGGAGATGAGGCAGCATTATCCTAGTCTGTTGAGAAATAACAGGTTTCGGGGACGAAACCTATATAAGGGGGGTGGACTTGTAACGCCCGGTTATTTTAAAAGACAAGAAATAAAGAATAAAAGAAAGAAAGGGCAATTAAGTCCAAGTGGAGGGACTAAAAGTGTAAAAAGGACAAAAATCTTGTAAAGGTGGGCATGGCCGCCCACTCTCTTTTCACATCACCATCTTCTTCGTTTTTAGAGAGAGAGAGAGAGCAGAGAACTCTCGGTTTTCAGAACAAGAAGAAGAAGTGGGCGAATTCAAGGTAAGAATTCGCGGTTTTTATGTGTTTATGACGGGTTTTATCCCGTTATGTGCTCTTGTGCTTATGTGCTTGTGTTGTGTTCGGGTGTGTGCGTATGGTGTTGATTTTAGGTGTTTTGGAACTCTTTGCAAGCGGGTTCAAAGGAAGAAACACCCAAGTTGCATCAGGTGAGTTCTAGACCCCGGTTTTACTTGTTTTAAATGATCTTTGGGGCTGAAAATGTATTAAAATGGTTTTATAAAGTTCATGTATGTTAACCCGTGTGCGTTGTGCATGAATGAATGTGATTCTTGTATGCTTATAGGTTATTCATGTTAGAATAGCCACATTAAGCTTAGAACAGACAGATTCGATGATTTGGGTTGAAAACATACTGGAAACATATAGTACAGAAGGTCCATGCGCCTAAATAAGGTTCATGCGCCTGAAAATACCATAGTAAGAACTAAGTGTGATCCATGCGCCCAAACAGTATTCTCTGCGCCTAAGATTACCTTAGATATGATAAAGTATAGCCCATGCGCCTGAACAGTTGTCCATGCGCCTAGAAAATAATAGTCGGACGACTAAGTGTAGGGTCATACACCCCAATAATGCCCATGCGCCCAAGTGGCCCATGCGCCTAAGTGTTCATACGCACCAATAGTACCCATGTGCCTGAATGAGTTCATGCACCTAAAGTGAAAATGTTTAAGTGTTAGGCTGATGCGCCTAAATAGTGATGAAACGCCCAAATAGGGCTCATGCGCCCAAATAGTTCCCATGCGCCTAAGACTTAGAAATTTTTACAGAATTTTTCGGGAGTCTGTGCTTTAGGGATTTGACCGAGGTTGACTAAGGGCTTATTAATGATGTTGTTTCATGCATGATATGATTGATTATGATTGTTTCTTATTATGGTTATTGCTATTATTATTATTATTATTACCCATAGTATGTGACTTTACGTGGTATGTTATTATCGTAACGTAAAGTATTTCGTAATAATAAAGTGAAAGAGCAATAAAGAAAGAAGAGGAACATTAATAAAATGTTAACAAGTCTTGCAAGCTTACAGGAGGGACACGATCGTGTTGTCGTTAGCTCAACTGTGCTGCGGGTTAGCTACCCTTTTATGCACACAGGGTCAATCAATTGAGATTGTCAGGACCTTTGTAGCGTGCCCTGGGTGATTGGGTCGGCCTTGTACATAGTACACAGACCCTTTCGGGGGATACAGTTACCCTTTCGGGGGATATAGTTGACCCTTTCGGGGGATACAGTTACCCTTTCGGGGGATATAGTTGACCCTTTCGGGGGATACAGTTACCCTTTCGAGGGATATAGTTGACCCTTTCGAGGGATACAGCTGACCCTTTCGAGGGATATAGATGGCCCATCACCCGTTTTCCATCGCGCATATAGTTGGGGTATTGCTCACTGGTCCATACAGAAAGTGAAACATAAAGTTAAAAGTTTACAAACAAGGCATACAGTACAGAGAACGAACAATATTTGTTCATATAGTTGATGCGTGCTCGCATATACAGTACAGAGTTGTATTTTACAGAAAAGAGTATTTTCTTATACAGCATATAGAAAGTATTTTATTACTTTTAAAACTAGAGCTCACTCAGCAACACTGACTTTTATATATTTTCAGTTGGCAGGTAATCATTGCTAAGGATGGCACGAGAGTGAAGCTACTCGGCAAGGGAAAGACTGACATCCATTCGTATTCTATGTTGCTGTTGTTTTGTAATGCGTATAAACAATTCTTTTGCAATCAGTTAAACGATGATGTATTGCTCAACAACATGGGTTTAAATGAAATGAATGGCTTTTGATAAACGTATTCCGCTGCATAAGCTCGTTTATTTGTAATGATTAATGTTTTAATTGCTATGAATGACTAACTGTGAGGTTTCCGGGATAGGGGCCTTACAGTAAGTTACGGCCTCCCAACACTTTGCACAGTTTTCTTCATTTTCAGCACCTTTCAAGTCGTAGTCTTTTATCTTTTGTTTTTTTTTCAAATAATGTTTGTTAAACTTCATTTAACCTATATTTCAAACAAGTAACAAAGTAATACCATTCGATACATAAAGTATATTAAATACATAATATTAACTATGATATGTGCATGCATATCAACCAATTATCAACTTCTTCCACCGCAACCCACTCGCTAAGGTCCAAACGACGTGAGATTTAAGAAGCGGGTTAGCTCTAATCAACGAAATGTGTTTGGTTAGACATTAGATGTGGTCGATGTTTGAATGGTGTGATGCCTAGTATTGATACAAACCATTTAACTAGAATGATCACGCACCATAGGTGTTAATGATCGTAAACTGAATCAAATTAATAAATTACATCAATGTTTGAATTCGTTTTAATATTTTAATTACTTTACGATTTAATAATTTTTTTATTAGTAATTCTTTTTTATAACTAAAAATAAATAAATAAATCAAACTTTATCTTTTCTTTCCTTTTGACAAGACCTTAGCACGATCACGTATGATTCCGTTTGTAGTTTTGACATGGCGGTCAGCGTGATGTAATTTTTTAACTTTTTCATTTATTTTTAATTTTAGTTTATTGTTACAACTCCATTACTTCAATTTCGTAACATGTGTACTTGCACTGAAATCCTGTTGCTATAAACTGAGTTAATTAGTATCACTTAAAACACGAACCTTACTTCTGCTCCTACTATTTATAGCGCGTCACAAAGATTTGTTGTATCATTTATATGTTGGATTTGACACCCAACAAACATATTTTTTTTCCTTGACTTAATACCTCCTTTGACCTTACTATGTCTTTGTTCAAGGATGATCCTCACAAACAACCCATCACCAGAATCTCCCTTCTTATTTGTTATTTTCTTGAGATCTTCGGAAAACAAGCACTTCTTCCCTAGTCAGAGTGTCTTTCGCAAACCTGAAAGTGTCAATGAAATGCTTAAATTATTAAGGGAGAGATGGTAGTAATATATTGTCTTGATCTTCATCTTTTAATGTTACCCTATATTCTTAAGATTTAATGTCAACTGTTAAATTCATTCATGTGGTCTTTGGTAATGATTACAACCTCTTCTTGAGGTAGAGATGATTGGCAAGTGAGTTTGTCATGTAATGACCCTTTAATTCATCTAAACTTCAATAACAGTATTGTAGTCTCTTTGAACCTCCTCCTAGAATCCATTAATGTTACGTCGACTACCAGGTCGCATCAAGGCTCAATATAATGGCATTGTGTGCTACTAATACTTATTTTTTTGTCAATAAGTTTACAAACAATGCTCTCATCTTCAATTGCCAAAAATCAAATTCACTCTTCCTATTAAACTTTTCTAGATTGAATTTCACCACACCATTGTCGATCTTTCAATTTCACGGTTGATTACGTTCTTTGAATTAAGCTTTATGCAGGATACCAATTGTTAACAAACACCAGATTGTGATAAACAATGATTAAGAAAGATAACAAACAAGAAGTACTCTCAATCTTATTGATTAATAAAAACAAATTATACACCCTATTTCATATATCATAATGAATTCACAAATACGATTAGAAGCTCATTCAATAACTTAGAACACATCTGGATGATAATCAAAGTATGATTATCTTTAACATCCATAAACAGTTAATTAACACTTCTAAAACATAAAAGTTACATTTAGGCCACCGCTTCTATGAATATTACAATTTTAGCATTATACTTCACACAAACAATAAGAAGAATGATTATTTAGTTATAAATGGAGGTAACACAATGATGATTCCATGCTAAAGGTTTACATGTGTACGAGGTAAATAATATTAGGAAAAAACACAACTACATTAACACAATACTAGGACCATCGACTTATTACAAGAAGCTTTATACTAGTGAAGGAAAACCCAAAAGTTTAAATAAGAGGTTATAATGTCATTTCCAAGAAATAATAACCATTCAAAAGAAATGTTAACAGTCTAGTGGTATGGTATTTGCCTTCACAAAAATAATATGGATTCAAATTTTTGCAAATGCAAGCGTAGATGGAATTTGATGGGAAAAATGTGGTTACACGAAATCAAAAGAAACTAACTCAAACTAAAATAATTTGATAATCATTTAATTTACCAAGGTTCATCTTTTACTTTGCTTTGTTTAACCTTAACATTAGAAAGGACAAAAACTTATTTAAGTAAATGTTAGATGTCACAAATCGGTAAATGCTATAATTATATCTCTAATATATAAGTAATTCATATCATTTTGCATCACAATTCTTGCTCTATGATAACTTTTTATAGTTATTTTTATTTTGCAACCACATGTTATAAATCTAGCATCTCAATTTTTTTCCCGCTTTTTTAATATTATTGTTTTATTAGTTACTTAAAATTTAAATATTGTTATATATATTTTAAATCTCCATAACTATTTAAATTTTTTAACTCGTATAATAATGAGTTTCTAACTTAATATATAAAAATATAATATGATTATCATATTACGAGACTCATACCTAAAAACTAACTATAATAATTAAGATAAAATTATATTATAAAGGGTAGCCAATATAAAAAGTCTAAGATTGATTCGGTCTTAATATGTGTTCTTCAATTGTTTTTACAAGGGAGAATATTTTGATAGTTGTGTTAAAAACATCAGATCTTATGTCTAATACGTCATATTATTATGTCAAATGTTTTTAATCATCTGTTAAATTAACCATTCTTGTGTTTTATGTTCTAAATCATTTCATGTTATTTTTGTCATCTTTTTATATATTATATAATTTTTTTTGTTATATTATCATTGTGTTTTTAAAATTAGAATTATATAATGATGTTATTTCCACCGATGTGTTTTTTAAACTTTTAGTGTTCAGACACGATGACGAGTAGAAAAACACAATAAAACATTTTATCATTGTGTTTTATCTTTTATAACATTCTATGTTTTATCATTGTATTTTTTACAAACTAGAAATAACAACAATGTTATTTTAACATTATGTTTTTTTTAATTTCATCATTTTAGAAAAAGACAATAGTGTTTAAAAAATACAATAACAAACGTAAAGATACACTTAACTGCAATAAACACATAATGACTAACAAAAATTATATGAGTTAAAAACATGATGACATACTCATTATAATGATAAAAAATGCTTATTTTTGTAATTGTTATAAAAGTATTATGTCTTATATGGCTCTTGAGGTTAGGGTTATTTAATCTTATCAACTCCAAAAGGAATCTTTTAACATATCAACTCCTAGCGTTTTATCTTTTAACTATTTTGACCCTTGATACTAACTCTGTTAACTTTTTTCTGTTAAGTGTAAGGAGATTTTGATCATTTTGCACCTTAAGGACTATTTACATAAATTTAAAAACTTTAGTTTTATTTGTGCATATTTTTAAAACTACAAATACAACAACCACCTAACACAACCAGAATCATAACCTAACACAACAGCCACCCATACCACCACCTAACACAACAGCCACCCACACCACCACCTAACACAACTACTATCATTACCTCCTAAGACAATCACAACCCACCATGTAACATCTCGTATTTTCGTTAAATTAAAAGTTATATATGTTAAGTTCTTGTAATGACTACTTATGCCCATTATGAAATTTATGAATTACTTATGCTTATCTTTTAATTTGTCTTTATATTGCTTAATTTGAAAGGCTATAGTTTTATTAAATTGTACATAATAATAAATAATATTAATATTACTAATAATAATAATAATAATAATAACAAAAACTAAGATAATAATATTATTATTAATAATAACAAATAACTATAATAATCATAATGTTAACAATAATAGTAATGGTAACGATAATGATAAAATTATAATAATAATGATACTTATAATAATTTATAAAGTTAATAATCTTAAAAGTGTTTAAAATTTAAGGTAATAAAGTTTAGGGGGTTAATATGTTATTTTATAAACTTTAAATAAAAACTTTGTGCATAAAATAATAAGCAAACAAAGTTGAGGGACCATTCGTGTAAACTTTAACAACCCAAACCCCTTTTTTTTCTCCCCGTCGACCACCGGTCGGCCAAATCCGGCCTCCCTAAAACCATCAAAACAACTCCATTCGTAACCCCAAAACCATTTCAACTGCTCCTGGACTCGAATTGAATGCGGTTAACTACCCTAATTGAGTTTAAACATCGGTTACCAAGCCTATTCGTTCATGTAACCGAAGCTCTTTTAATTCATGGGTGTTCTATCATTAAAGCACAATAATAATCGAATTAACTTAACACAAACAATCATCTATCTATCTCTAGTCAATTACACCCTTCAATTGCACCTGAATCAAACACATACATCGGATTAAATCATCACCTTCATCGCGAGACTGCATCTAGTCGAACACCACCCTCTGGAGTTCAAGAATCAAAATTAGTAGAAAGCTTTTAGTCCAGATCATCATTCGAATCTATCTGCAAGTTTAATTTGATTACCATTAAGGATTGCTCATCCATTGGGTACCCACGGCCGCGACCTGTTCTTCGTTGGGATCATCTTCAATTCAAACATTATACAGGTAATTAGTCACACACACATACTCGGATTTCTTTGGGGAACAAAAGCCCTATGATTAATACAATGAACATAATCGAATCATGGTCAATTGGGATTGAATTGGTTTTAGGATTTATGTGGAATTGGGGATTTTTGGTTGTTGTTTGTTTTAACGATAGAAAACCGCCCTTAACAGGCATAGGCTACCCAGCCTAATGGTAACACACTCCCCTATCAAACTTGAGGTCCCGGGTATGAACCTGGGCAACCTCACCTATTTTTTAGGGCTTTCCAGCCGTTAAAAAAATTATATAAAATTTCTAAAAATTATAAAAAAATTAGTTTTATAAATTTTGTTTATTTTAGAAGTTAACTAGTTATTTTCTCTTAAATTATTTCTTTAAACACTTAAGCAATTTTTATATAAAATATTGTTAAAAATGTTATAATTAGTTTATTTTCATAAAAACAATTTTAAATAGTTGAAATCATTAAATTGTTATTGGTCATTTCGTTATCTTTAATTTTGGATTAATTATGTTAATTATAAAATTTTATTTACATTTTATAATTAAATCATTATTTAATCATTTTAAAAAGATTAGTTAAGTTCTTTCCTTGTAATAAAATATATATTCATGAGTTCGACAAATAACCATATTAGAAAAACCAAATCCTTATTGAAACTCTAGTTCGCGTTTAATCGTTAATCCTATTATTAACCTTAAATCTTGTAATATATACGTTTAGGTGCTTTGTAAAGAATTCGTTGGAGCATCGTTAGAGCATCGTTAATTCTTATACTCATCTTATATACTTATACGCCATGTGAGTCTCCTTGCCCCTTTTTATATATTTTGTCACACCCCAACGATATATTTAAATATAAATATTCAAATTTATAAGTTTCAAAAGGCATTACACACATAAGTCTCAAAACATGAAATAATCCCAAATAAACAAAACATAACATTTATTTATTTAACTAGGTCAAAGTCCTAGTTTTATTTCAAGCTTCAAAAGACCACTTTAAACTTGAGGGTTACCTGAAACATGATAAAAATAAAAGTCAACTAAAAATAGTTGGTGAGTTTCCAAGGTTTTCATACATAATATGATAAGTTTACAAGTAGCAATTCATGTCATAGGTCATAAGTTAGTAAGGTTATAGAACACATATCGTTACAAACAAACCTCAACTTGATTATAAGTATAAAAGATTGGCTAACTGTATTTGGTTCCCATGATGAACAAGCATACGTCATCAGGAGCCGGGAATACCTCGGCTTTAGCACCAAATAGGCTTGTCAGGCCCAAAGATCTAAGACGTCGCCAGGCTAGCAATAGTTAATGATTGTAAACAAACTATGTATCTCATATAATCACTTACAACACACAAATAACCATGACAAAATATAAAGATGAATTGCAAATGCTTTACAAGTCTCAAACGTTTATAAGTGTATGATGTATAAGTATCATGTTTCACTTCAAAATAGTATGAAAAATATAAAAAAAAAGGGGGCAAGGAAAACCCACATGTCAAATAAGTAGAAAATGAAGATCAATAAGAATAATATATGTCGTTCCAAGATAAAACGTCACAAAGCATCTAAATATATAAATATTACAAGATTTAGGTTAATAATAAGATTTTAACGATTAAACGCGAACTAGGGTATTGGAATTTGGGGGTTTTATTAAACAAAATTAGTGAACTCTTGATTATGATTTGTTCGATAAAAAGAAAGTACTATTTATAAGATTTTAAAGGAATAAAATCATTTGTAAATAACTTGCGTAGTTAGTTATAAAAATATATTTGAATTCAATAATTATCATTATAAATCTCTAATCAAGGAAAACATAAGGTCTAATAATAATTTAATAATTTGAATTATCATACAAATCTATTTTTATAAAGATATTTAGTTAAAACATTTGTAAATAATTTTTTATAATAAAATTTTAAAAATGTTTTCCAAGAGATAATTTACAGAAAAGGTTTAGATGATTTTAAAAATATTAAGAGTTTGTGAAAGTTATTTTTATATTTAATATAATTTTTTATAATTAATTTAAGGCTAAAAAGCCTTTTTTTTAAAAACAGAGGGTGCCCGAGTTCGAACCCGGGACCTCTAGGTTGGGATGGGGATGGGTAACCAGTGAACTAAGGCTCTCAGCCGCGATATGAATTGATTTTTAATTCTTAATATATAACTTAAACAAATCCTCAATTCACCAAGAACCCTACTTTCGATTGAATTCGAAATTGAACCACCAATTGATGATGTTAAACAAATTATGGTTAGGGCTTTTGTTCCATGACTAAAATTGAGTATGTAAATGTGTTTGATTACCTGCGTTGAACACTAGTTTGTTAAGAACAGATAAAGCCCAAGTCGCGACCACGTAGAGCTCGATTGTTGGTCAAATGATGATCATAATCCAATTAAATTCGTATGGAGTTTCGCGAAATGTACACGAATCAAAAGCCCTTAATCAATTTCAGGTTTCGAAGTCCCGAAAGTAGTGTTCGAGTGTGTAGCAGGTCGCGATAAAAGGGGTAATCGAACAAGGTGAATATGTGGGTTTCAGGTGTAATTGGAATTGGTAATAGCTTTAGACTAGTTAAACGTTTGATTATGGGTCATTTAATTTGGTTATTATTAAGTTTTAATTGACAATCGATTCGGATGTTGATGGTGAACGGTTTCCACACTCAAACGACTCCATAACCGTTTTTAAACTCGAATTAAAGCGCACATCATGGTTCGAAACGTTTCCCCGAAGTGTATGGCATCTTTTGGATTTCAAATCGAGGTTATGTCGATCGGTTTTGGGTCTCGCCGGCGCCGTCGGAGATCCTACCGGCGACTCGCCGGAAATGCGGGCAAAGGGGGGTGGGGTTTTGGATTTCTGATTAGTTACACCTTTGGTCCTCATGGTTTGTAGTTTTAACATTTTATGTACAAACCTTGTTTTTAAAGTTTATAAAATAACAAAAACAACCCCCCAATTCTTAATTAAGTTTATGTTTTAAACATTATTAAGTTTAATAACTCTTTTAAGTATTGTTATAAGTAATCTTATTATAAGTAATCTTATTATTACAATATTATTATTCATTATTATTACTTATTATTATTGTTACTTTTATTAATTATTATTATTTAATATTTATATTTTTAACTTTCATAAATAGAAACTTAATGACAATAGCGAATAAGCACAAACAACCTATGGGTTTCAAAATTGACAATAATGATCCATGTAAGAATAAACGAAGTTAAAATTCTATTAACCAAACATACGAGATGTTACATATTTCACACTATTTTAGGGTGAAACATGATACATATACAACATACACTTATAAACGTTTGAACTTGTAAAACACTTGCAATTCATCTTTATATATTGTCATGGTTATTTGTGTGTTGTAAGTGATTATATGAGATACATATTTTGTTTGCAATCATTAACTATTGCTAGCCTGGTGACATCTTAGATCTTTGGGCCTGACAAACCTATTTGGTGCTAAAGCCGATATATTGCCGGCTCCTGATGACGTATGCTTGTTCATCATGGGAACCAAATACACTTAGCCAATCATATATACTTGTAATCAAGTCGAGGTTTGGTTGTAACGATATGTGTTCTATAACCTTGCTAACTTATAACCTATGACATGAATTGCTACTTGTAACCTTGTTATATTATGTATGAAAACCTTGGAAACTTACCAACTTTTTAGTTGACCTCTTATTTTTATCATGTTTCAGGAAATGCCCAAGTTTAAAGTGATCAAATGAAGCTTGCAAAAATCTAGGATTTGGACCTAGTTAATGGAATAAAAAGATTATGTTTTGTTATGTTTTATTTGGAACTATTTCATGCTTTGAGACTTATGATTGTACTTTCTTTTGAAACTTTTAATTTTTATATTTATATTTAAATATAGCGTTATGTGGCTGTGAACAATCTTAACCCTCACATCTCGATGATTCCGCCGTCAAGGTTGGGGTGTGACACATCAGATCCCCAGCCCATCATGACCACTACTACCACCACAAACCTATCATCATCATCCTCCCTGTAGATCAAGCACTAGAAATATCATCGAGTGGGTCTGTTGGTTGATTTAGGGGTTTGTGACAAGGGTTAGGGTAGAAAAGGTTAATTAATCGATGATGGTGCAAGTAGGAAGGTTTGATTGGGATTGAGATATAGGTAGACAACAACGACCTGTGTAATGGTGGTGGAATTCAGTGGTCAACAGTGGTATTAGGGTTGTGGTGGTAGGGAAGAAAGAAACAAAAAAAGGCAACAATGGTGGTGGTTCATGTATTGGTGGTGTTACGGTTTTATTCAAGTGAAGAGCATCAATAGTATATGATGTGTGTAATGTATATATATTTTTAGTAAGGATTTTTCACACAATTGAGCTTTAGTTTAATAAAAGATTATCAGTATTAAACTAACTACACACAATTGGCAAGTGCACATATCGTGTGACACCCCTACTTAAATCATACATCGGTCGTGGACAGGAAAGATTCCTTGTATATAAGAAATGCCCTGCCTTTAATATCATCAACGTGTTTTGAGCGTATTGGTTGTGGATGAGAGGAGAACTCCACAGTTAAGTATGCTCAGGTGGTAGCAATCTAGGGATGGGTGACCTCCTTAGGAAGTTTTCAACCGGGCAACCAAAAGCAAATCTGTGAGCGCCTCGTTGGCAAAGCGGACAATATGGTGGTATGAGAGGCTGGGTGTTACATATCACATAGTAGTATTGTCTTAGGTAAGAATGGTGAATCGATCTGTGGACATAATGACTCCCAATACTAAATCATCATCACTATTTAACATATAAATTGAGTTTGGATTTGCAAATATTAGATTAACTAAAATGATTAGCAAGCTAAATTAACAAATTAAGGAAGTAAAGATGAACACACACAATCAATTAAAGATACCACTTGGACTTTGATTCCACTTACCAATGAATTAACAAGTAGCACAAACTCGAGGTGAGAGCATATTTTACACATAGTACATGGAAGTAACCTAAACACTCGTCAAGGATATCTAGACATATAATCATTCGGAAAGCTAGAATGATAAAGTCACAATAGCCACCTAAAGTTATGTCATGAGGAAGTAATGATAAAATTATGTTGATGTATGAATTTAACTCCTGATAGGGTTTCTAATTCTATAAATCTTTAAAAAGTTAACACGATAAACACATGATAACCATCTCAACTTGGATAAAATAGACAAAACTACAATTACTTTGCAACATATAAACTTCATACCACGATTACAAAACAATTCATAACCAATAACAAGAGAGATTCATGACATTCACCATGGTTTTCTCAAACATAAGCATAAAGATGCATATTTGACCAATTCTATTAAACCTTCAACCTTCATTCACCATTCCTAGTCAAATATCATAAGATTACATACAAAAGATGCAATTATATGCATAAGTCTTGTAAGAACATAAAGTTTTCTAACATAACATGCTTACAACACACACAAGGTTGAACATTTTATAAAACTAGAACAAACACACAAAATCATTGAAGAATAATCAAGCTTCATCATAGCATCAACATAAACATCACCAAGAATCATGTACAAGTTATTAAATCATGCTAGGTTTCATCTAATCCAAGTGATAATAAGTGTTAAAACCATTAGGCTTACAAAAAACAAAACCAAACTCAAAAACAAAAGGCTATTAAGGTGAGATCTAGAACCCCCTTTTTGTGTGTTCGGGTGAGTTTTTGTGTGTTTGGGTGTGTTTTTGGTGGGTTTGTAGACGGTTGAACTCAACTTGCAAACGAGTTTTTTAAAGAAGTCATAACCAAAGGCTGTTAAGGTGAGATCTAGAACTCCCTATGCTTTTAACTGCTTTGGGGCTGAAAATGCATGTATGAAACTTTTTTATAGAAAATGGGTTTTCACCCGTAGGCTTTATATGTGTGTGTTTGCGGGTGGGGTTTGATTTTGGGCTATGTACGTGTTTGATGATGTTATGTTTGTGTTTCTAAGGCCTAGGATGTATGTTTTAAGCTTAGAACAGGTTATGTGTTGATTGGGAACTGAATTATGATGTTTAAGAGTGATATAGGCTGCCCATGCGCCTAAACAGTGGCCTATATGCCCAACAGAAATAACTGCCTAAGTGTTCCCATGCTCCCAAAACCCCATGGGCCCAAACAGTACCCATGCACCTAGAAATAGGCCGAAATTCACAAAGTATTCATGCACCCAGGATTCTCCATGCGCCTAGGCACTCATGCGCCTGCATAGTGCCCATGCGCCTAGAATTGCCCAGAAATGACTAAGTGTTGCCCATGCGTCCTAATAGTACCCATCCGCCTGAAAGTTTCCTATGCGCTTAAGTGTTCCCCATGTGCCTAGAAGGCCATGCGCCTGCATAGTGGCCATGCGCCTAAAAACTTAGAATATTTTTTGACTTTTGGGGAAAAAGTGAAATGTAGGATTTGATTTGGGATGTTCCCGGGGGTAAAGTAAGTTGACTTTTGTTGGTGTATGGGCTATGTTTATGTCATGTGTGATGATGCCTTGTATAGTGATGTTTTGTATGTTTAGCTCCCGTGGCTTTACGTGTTATAGTTATGAAATAAATGATAAAGTATTATGTAACGTAAAGTGAAAGATAATTAAAAGAGTAATATAATGATAGAATGCATGCATTAATGAAAGAGAAAGTAAAGAAAGGCTTGCAAGCAAAATGTATGGAGGTGCACGACTCTAAAATATCGTTAGCTCAACTGTGTGTGGTTTAGCTAACCCTTAAGGATAAACGCAAGGGTCTAGTCTTTCTGACTGACCAGTTGTATAGTACATGGTTTCTAGTGGATACTCACCCCGGTGCTGGTGCTAGGCTATGTGCGTTATGGAAGTCATTTATGATCTTCGGCCCAATACCCGCTTTGTGCATACGTTTGGGTTGTAGTATACAGATGGGATCTTTGTCGCTTGCCCCGGTGCTAGTGCCAGGCTATGTGCATTATGGAAGTCAATTATGATCTTCGGCCCAGTACCCGCTTGTGCATACGTTGGGGTATAGCTGAGACACTGATCCGAAAAGAGATAAAGAATGAAAGTGATGAACAGGCTAGGAAGATAATAATGAGATTATCTTTGTGTAAGTATGATGTGTGATCATGTATGAAAGTATAGTATGGTTTGAAAGAAAGTAAAGTATGTTTTATTTTAAAACTAGAACTCACTCAGCAACGCTGACTTTTATGTGTTTTCAGTTGGTAGGTAATAGTTGCTAAGGATGGCATGGGGCGGCTACTTGGCTCGTTTTTGGATGGCATCCGTTTTTATAATGTTTTTATGATGTAATGCAACAAGTAATTTATAATCTGATAACGATGTATTTTTTTGCAAAAGCTATTATAATGAAATGAAATGAATGTTTAGATGTTTCCGCTGCTTGTTTTCTAGTAAGTTAATGTAATTATTTGTTTTAAGTGCAATAATTGACCAACTATGAGCGTCCCGGGAACGGGGCCTTACAATTTGATATCAGAGACAAAGTTTAAGTACAACGGGTAAATTTTCAAAAGAAACCTAAACTTAAACTGAAAATGGGACAAAAAGGGAAGGCATGCCGGTCCAAGTAGCTGTGTGCCATTAGGTATTTTCTTAATGTTAACCAGCATTACGTGCGCATGTTATGTGATTTGATATGTGTGCTTTTAGTAGATTTAGATACTGATGCAGTCAAGATAGAAAATGCTTGGGGTATGAAGAGTAAAGTAAGTGGCTAATCACAACTGGCCACTGTAATTAGGGACTTACTATACTTGATATAAACTGAGCTATTCCCTTAAATGACCGTGTTAGTGTTTAAATATTATACTATTTTTAGAGGATGGTCGGTGGTAGATCGTCGAAGGCTTCACGTGGTGGAGGTCGTGGTGGACGTGGTGTTGAACCATGGGTCATAAAAGGAAGGCCTAGAGCCAAATAGGTGGTTCATGAAGAACCCGAGACCCCTCATCCAGAGGCTGGGGATGAGAGTGCTAACTTAAGAGCCTCGGTGAAAGAGGCTGTTGTTGAAGAGGTGCATCAGGTCATGCAAACGATCTTACTGTCTGTAGTGACAGAAGTGATAAAAGTTGTACGGGAGGGGGAGAGGAAGGAAAGGAGTAAGCCTACAGGCGAAAGAAGACTGCTCGAGACTGAGACAATTCTATCCGATTATGAAGAAGAAGAGGAAGAAGAAGAGCCTACGCTGGAGGCGGCACGAGGCTGCAACTATGGGGCATTTCAAAGATGCAAGCCTCCGACCTTCGATGGTAATGGCACTGCTACTGCTGCTCACTGGTGGGTGAGAGAGATGGAGGCAATACTGAATATCAGCGAGTGTCGAGAGGACCAAAAGGTGAAGTTTTCTGCCCACTCATTTGTGGACTCAAATTTGTGCTGGTGGGACAATATCGTCCAAGCCGAGGGTAATCGGGCAACTGGAAGGATGAACTGGGCAGAGCTGAAGAGGCTGGTGATTGAGGAGTTCTGTCCTCACCGAGAAAAGGACAAAGTTCAGAGAGAATTCATGCAGTTGGAGGCGGGAACGATGACCCATCAACAATACACCACCAAGTTTAATGAGATAGCACGACTGGTGCTAGATCAAGTGAAGCCATTGTCACGGAAGATCAAGAGATACATCTAAGGGCTGCCGGTGGATATCCATAGGCACATGATCGATGCCCGGCCGAGTACGTTTAGGTTGGAGGTTGACTTGACGGGAAGATTGTATGATGAGCGGACTGTGGTGGTGGCAGAAGCCAACAAGAAGAGTGGTGGTGACCGGAATTGGAACGGGAAGCGATTTGGACATGGCGGAGCCGCTTCAAGCAACAAAGGTCCAAGGGTGGATGACCGACATGTGGTCACATCCGATGTGGGGCTGAGGAGGTGTGTTAAGTGTGGACAAGAGCACACCAGGGAATGTGGAGTGGGATCCAATGTATATTTCCGTTGTGAGAGGACCGGACATATGGCAAAGAACTACGGGGTAAGGAGGTGTTATACTTGTGGTAAGGAGGGCCACATGATTAGGGACTGTAAGAAGCTGAGAACTGAAAGTTTCGGTGCAGGGAAGAAGACGACCGGGACTGAAGGGCAAAGGGCGAGTGCCAGAGCGTTCACGATGACGCAGGAGGAGGCTATGACGGACCCCGATGTTGTGTTAGGTACGTTTCTAGTAAACCAAACTTTAGCCTCTGTGTTACTTGATTCTGTTGCTGGTAAAAGTTTTATTTCTGCTGCTTTCTGTGCTAAACTGCATGTTAGTAGTAGGAGTATGATATGCCCTTTGATGTAGAAACTACCATAGGTAAGCCTATCAGGATATCTGAGATGATAGAGGGTTGTGACGTAGAATTAGAAGGTCATAAGTTTCCTGTTAGACCCTTGGTGATGACCCTAGGCTGGTTCAATGTAGTCCTAGGAATGGATTGGTTGGCGGACTATGAGGCAAACATTGTGCGTCGCAAGAAGATGATTCGATTGACAGCGCCAGATGGGAGTTCGGTGATGGTCTATGGAGATCGGGTCACTACGATTCCAAAAGTGATTTCAATGACGGTGGCGGGAAAGTTCATGAGGCGTGGATGTAGTGCCTACTTGGCCTACGTAAAGGATGTGGATACGTCAACACCATAACTGTCTTATGTACCGGTTGTGTGTGATTTCCCAGACGTGTTTTCCGAGGACTTACCAGGAGGCCACCTGATCGTGAGATTGAGTTCCGGATTGACTTGATTCCGGGTGCCCAACCAGTAGCTAAGGCGTCGTATCGGTTGGCTCCGATTGAGATGAAGGAGTTGATGGAACAATTGCAGGAGCTACTTGACAAGGGATTTATTAGACCGAGTATCTCACCTTGGGGTGCTCCGGTCTTATTCGCGAAGAAGAAAGATGGTAGTATGAGAATGTGTATAGACTATCGTGAGCTGAACAAGTTGACGGTGAAAAATCGGTACCCCTTACCGAGGATTGATGATCTATTTGATCAGCTACAGGGTGCTAGTTGGTTCTCGAGGATAGACCTTCGATCTGGCTACCATCAGTTGAAAGTGAAGGAGCAAGATATTCCTAAAACAGCTTTTTGTACACGTTATGGACATTACCAGTTTCTCGTTATGTCATTTGGTTTAACCAACAGGTCAACAGCTTTTATGGACTTGATGAATCGAGTGTGTCGGCCGATGTTGGATAAATCAGTGATTGTGTTTATTGATGATATCCTGATTTATTCGAAGAGTGAGGAGGAGCATGCGATCACATTCGAGAGGTGTTGGAGAGGTTGAGAAAGGAGAAGTAGTATGCTAAATTCTCCAAGTGCATGTTCTGGTTACGCGAGGTTCAGTTTTTGGGTCACGTGGTGAATGCTGAAGGAATTATGGTGGACCCAGCAAAAGTGGAGACGGTGATGCAATGGAAGTCTCCGAAGACGCCATCCGAGATTCGTAGTTTCTTGGGTTTGGCGGGCTATTATAGAATTTTCATCCAAGACTTCTATAATATCGCTTCTCCATTGACTAAGTTGACCCGCAAGGATGTGAAGTTTGTATGAGGTCAAGCTCAAGAGAAGGCTTTTGAGGAGTTAAAGTCAAGGTTAACTTAAGCTTATGTTCTGTCATTAACCGATGGAAGCAAAGATTTGGTGGTTTATTCAAATGCTTCCTACTCAGGGTTGGGATGTGTTTTGATACAGAGAGGAAAGGTTATACCCTATGCATCCCGACAGCTGAAGGTTCATGAGGTCAATTATCCCACTCATGACTTGGAGCTAGCAGTCGTGGTCTTCGCGTTAAAGATTTGAAGGCACTACTTATATGGGACGAAATGCACCATATCACTAACCACAAGAGCTTGACGTACTTCTTTGAGCAGAAAGATTTGAACATGAGGCAGAGGTGATGGTTGGAGCTCATAAAGGATTATGATTGCAAGATCCATTACCACCCGGACAGAGCCAACGTGGTGGCGGATGCCCTTAGCCGAAAGGAGAGACCCGAGCCGATTCGGGTGAAGGCTTATCAATTGGTTATGACCTCTGATATGATGAAGCAAGTCAAAGAGTTTCAAGATGAGGCATTGAAGGAAGATCATCTTAACTCTGAAAGAATGAGAGGCCTGGTTGCGGAATTGAGTGAAAACACACTCGGTGTTAGGACCCGATTTGGACGAATGTGGATTCCTTGTTTTGGGGATCTACGTGGAAGGATTATGGATGAAGCTCATAAGACTCGATACTCCATTCATCCTGGTGCCACAAAGATGTATCAAGATATCAAGAAGGATTATTGGTGGTCGGGTATGAAATGCGATGTAGCAGAGTATGTGAGCAAGTGCCTCACATGTTTACAAGTGAAGGCAGAGCACCAGAAGCCGTATGGATAGATCCAACCGTTGGATATACCGAAGTGGAAGTGGGAGGACATCACCATGGACTTTATTACGAAGCTACCGCGTACCGCGCGAGGGTATGATGCTATATGGGTGATTGTTGATCGTTTGACGAAGAGTGTTATAGATACATGCGTACCTAGTTTATGAGCTTAATGTAAATGTCTTTCATGTATTACACATATGTAATGAATGGGTTCAATGAAATATATATTGTGATTGATGTTCATTAATGTTTATATATTTCATATTATTATTGTGTTAAAGTATAATGTATATGTGTGACCTTATTATATAGGTTTGAGGGTGTTGTGCATGATTCTTAGTCAATAATGATTAAGAAATGTGTTCAACATGGTCGGATGAGTAATCATGCGAATGGCCCATACTTATGGACCATACGCATGAGAACATCATGCTTATGGACCAGTCACACGAATGAACCAGGAGACTGAATCAGTCGCACGATTGAGACATAAGACTAACTTAGTCGCACGATTGAACCCTCAGTCGTGCGCATGATTCAGTCGCACGACTGAACCATGCTAATGGTTCAGTCGTATGAATGAAAGCCCCTAACCTATAAATACCACTTAATTCATGGAAAAACGAAAGAATGCGAAACACTAGATACTCATATGAACCCTAGCCGTCCAGAACGTCCAAGGAAGCCTGTCCAAGTTCATAGATCATTCCTGATCAATCTCTTTTGGTTCATAACATTTAGTTTCAATCGTATATTGATCGGGTCATTGTTCTCACTGATTGGATCGCTAATCAAATAGGATTCCGCACTATTTGATTCAGTAATTTCGTACGTACACGGTCCTAACAAGTGCTCACTTCCTACCGATCCGCGAGACGTATTCATCCGAGAGGTTGGCGGATCTTTTCATCAATGAGATTGTAACTTGTCATGGTGTGCCGGTGTCTATTGTGTCTGATCGTGACACCCGGTTTACATCAAAATTTTGGAAGAAATTCCACGATGTGATGGGGACGAGGTTACATATTAGCACGGCTTATCATCCTCAGACGGATGGTCAGTCGAAGAGAATGATCCAGACGCTGGAAGATATGCTTCAGGCATGCGTCATTGATTTTGGAGGAAGTTGGGATGACCACTTACCGTTAGCTTAGTTCTCATATAACAATAGCTACCATGCCAGCATTGGTATGCCTCCTTATAAGATGCTATACGGTAGGAGATGCAGAATGCCCGTGACTTAGGGTGATATTGGCCATAAAGAGTTAGGGAGTGTCGAGGTGGTCTAGGCTACGACTAAGAAGTTGGAAAGGATCAAGGCCTTTATGAAGGCAGCTAAAGATAGGCAAAAGTCGTATGCTGATAAACGACATAGACAGATAGAGTTCCAGGTGGGTGATAGAGTCATGTTGAAAGTCTCACCTTGGAAATGTATCATTCGGTTCAGAAAACGGGGCAAGTTGAGCCCAAGGTACATAGGGCCTTTCCGAATTATTGCTCGAGTAGGGGAGGTGGCCTATAGATTGGAGCTACCAGATGAGTTAAGTGAAATTCACCCGACATTCCATGTATCTCATATGAGAAAGTGTTTAGCAGACAAGGATATGGTTGTACCACTGGAAGATATCGAGGTAGATGAACAGCTGAATTATATGGAGCAACCAGTGGCGATCATTGATCATAAAGAGAGGAGGTTAAGGAATACAGTGGTTCCTCTTGTGCGTGTACAGTGGAAGCATAGCAAAGGATCTGAGTCTACGTGGGAGACTGAAAAAGAGATTAGACAGCATTACCCACATTTGTTTAAGGAATAACATGTTTCGGGGACGAAACCTATATAAGGGGGTGGACTTGTAACACCCGGTTATTCTTTTAAAGTTATGAAAGAAAAAGAAAGAAACATAATAAAACCCAAATAGAGGGACTAAAAGTATCCAAAAGGACAAAATGTTTGAAAAGTAGGTGTAAAAGGTGGCATGGCCACCCATGTTGTCTACATACCCACATCTTTCAGATTTTTAGAGAGAGAAAGAAAGGAGAGCAGAACTCTCGGGTTTTTGAAGAAAAGAGAGCATGAAGTCAAATTCAAGGTAAGAATTTATGGTTTTAAGATGTTCTTAACTAGCCTTAGTCTTGGTTATATGCTTATGGGTGTTCAGGTGTGTTTTTGGTGGGTTTTTAGGCGGTTGAACTCAACTTGCAAACGGGTTTTTGAAGAAGTCATAACCAAAGGCTGTTAAGGTAAGATCTAGAACCCCCTTTTTACTTGTTTTTAACTGCTTTGAGGTTGGAAATGCATGTATGAAACTTTTTTTATAAAAAATGGGTTTTCACCCGTATGCTTTATATGTGTGTGTTTGCGGGTGGGGTTTGATTTTGGGCTATGTGCGTGTTTGATGATGTTATGTTTGTGTTTCTAAGGCCTAGGGTGTATGATTTAAGCTTAGAACAGGTTATGTGTTGATTGAGAACTGAATTATGATGTTTAAGAGTGATATAGACTGCCCATGCGCCTAAACAGTGGCCCATGCGCCCAACAGAAATAACTACCTAAGTGTTCCCATGCGCCCAAAACCCCATGCGTCCAAACAGTACCCATGCGCCTAGAAATAGGCCGAAATTCACTAAGTGTTCATGCGCCCAGGATTCTCCATGCGCCTGTATAGTGCCCATGCGCCTAGAATTGCCCAGATATGACTAAGTGTTGCCCATGCACCTGAAAGTTTCCCATGCGCCTAAGTGTTCCCCATGCGCCCAGAAGGCCATGCGCCTGCATAGTGCCGACGCGCCTAAAGACTTAGAATATTTTCTGATTTTTGGGAAAAAAGTGAAATGTAGGCTTTGACTTGGGATGTTCCCGGGGGTAAAGTAAGTTGACTTTTGATGATGTATAGGCTATGTTATTGCATGTATGATGATTATTATGTCATGTGTGATGATGCCTTGTATAGTGATGTTTTGTATGTTTATCTCCCGTGGCTTTACATGTTATAATTGTGAAAGAAATGATAAAGTATTATGTAACATAAAAGACTTTCATTGAATATGGGATTGAGACTACGACTGGAATGGAATTGCTCCGTTGATAGATCCAGATTCGCATCCGCCCATCTAAGAGATTTCTTCGTGCCGGGTCGTGAGCTATGTGGAGCGATAAAAAAAATGGGATCTATTGGGCTTTCACCTGCACTGCCTTCGCCTAGGACATTAGAAAGCTTCGAAAGATAGGGCTTCCCGGAGAATTTGGTGTCTTTCTATTTGGAAACAAAGGACCATAAGTATAATTAGACACTTCGTCTTTATTGTTCCACTAGCTAGGATAAAATGATCAGATGTCCCTTTCATTATTACAACCTTCTTTTTTGATGTCAAAGACCAGAAGCTACGCGAAAATTTTCATTGGATATCGGTTGTTCTTAACAGCGATGGAACGCCGCCGCCCCTGGAATCAATAAGAAAACAAGTGCTAAGTTTCAGATCAGTGAATAAACCGAAATGAAAGAAGAGACCTTTCTCGCTCGGCGCCTAAAGCGCACTATAGTAGCTACGGCCCAGCCTTCTCCACCTTCTGCCCTGTAAAACCCTTTCTCTGCCCAGAGATAAACCACTCCCCTGGCCTCCTGGTCTCGACTATTCAAAGTTCTGTCCATTTCACCGATACGCAGGCCGTACCATCGAAGAGTGTCATACTTTGCGTGATGTCATCTAGATGAAAATATTATCAATTGGAACGAAGTTAAGGCATACCTTAAAGCCGCCAATGTCACTGAAGCTACTGGGGATCTATACTAATCCAATGTCACAACATCAAGGGGGACAAGTCACCACTCAGGGACCTACACCGGTACAAACTAATCCAGGACTTTCTGCCAGCGCTAACACCATCCGAGCTTGTGCAAAAAGGAAAGGGAAAAGAAGCTTTGCAAAAGCTAAGGCCGAAGCTCTTTGGGCGATATTATAGCATAGCGCATTTCCTCATGATTAGGGTGATGTGGTTGTTCCATCGGTTTTCTTTATGTTTATGGAGGGATCTATTATTCAAGATATTCTTGAAAGGCGGATTGACAAGTGCGACGAGGAGATGGAGATTCCAGAAAAGTCTACGAATAAGTAAGTGAAGGCTTGGCTTACGTGCTCAGCTCAAGCAAGAAGAAGCTATAAAGTCAAGCCTATTTAATGGTGGCAGAGGGAGTGGAGGTCTAAAAGTCAGAAGAGAACACTGTGCAAAGGGTACGCGACCACAACACACTGTTGTCCCTTTTTTTGCTTTCTTTTTCTTCGCACTAGGAGTTGTTCTTCGACTTCACTTTGTCTTCGTTTAGTCCAGTTCAAGGTTTAGCGCAGCCATAGGACAATGGCATTTTCTTAGCTAAAGGTAGATCAGAAAATGAAAACTTTTACAAAAGCCCACATTTCGCGACTGTAACAAATGTTTATCCGGTGTTATTGCCGGTGGGTAGAACCAAGACTCATTTTAGCCAGGAGCTTACTTTCACTACTTATTTAGCTACTTTAGGTCGTTGTAGTCCATAAATAAAAATAAAACTTTATCAGAGCTTGCATTCGATGCCGTTGATTCAATTTCTTCACCACCGGTAGCAATCAATTCTAAAAAGAAGCTTCCGGAAAGAGCCTCAGGTCGGGTTGTTTCTTTTTCAGAGCTTTTTCAATTCTTTCAGAACCTTTCGTATGCGCCTATTGGAAGATTTGGGCTACCTCCTCTCTTTCCGATCTCATTCAGATAATAAGCCAGTCCGGTTTATTAGATAGTGAGTGGGTAAGAGAGGTGCTTGGTCTGTCTCCGAATGTGGGCCTAGAAGCATTAGCCGAGTCTCTGAATATTCCCGAGGGTTCTCAGGATAAAGACAGCCTTAAGGTGCTAACAGAGCTTCCACGGAGATAGAGAGAGATCCCTTGTCTTTGTCGCCTACCTATGTCTAGAATAGCACGATAGAGATAGGAAGAAGTGTTATCGCCTGCAATTCTTCCCAGCATTAGAATGAGCAGTGGGACTAGGGGAAGGATACATATATTGAATTAACGGAAAGGCTCGTTGATACCTCCTTTTAGGATGTAGTCGGAATAACTGTGGGGAATCGCTATAGATGAGGCATTACAGATCTTAGCACTTTCCTGCATTCCTGCTGCAAATTCATATGTTGTTCTCAGGTGTGGCACTTTCGGACCAGACTAGAAGCGGCTGCGGATGGACCATCATCCGATGTGGGCCTTATGCCTTTCTGATCGGATGCTATCGAGAATAGTTATTGTACAGTTTCAAAAAAAGCTATAAGAGATAAGGTTATGGATAGCGTAGCGTAAGGACGGGATAGGAAAGAAAAATGCTCAATGAAGCGCTCAAGAGCATTCCTTCCCAGTCCACTTCGAAAGTTACTTTGTTCAGTCGATAGATGCAATGCTGCGATGGATAAATCTCACATGCTCTCCAACTTGAAAGACCTTCTCTTCCCCCTCTTGGAAACAGGCTAGCGATGAGGAGAAAAGTCGCCCAATGTATGGTCCTAATTTCAACACGCCACCTACACGACTCACTACATAGGTTTACGGAAAGCAGTATACTCATGACCAGGCACAGCAGAATAAAGGCCTAACTCTCAAAGTAGTGATGTTCCCCCAAGGTTCGGTATCATAATAGAGTAGTGTGCCGGAACTCTTTCTCTTAAGGTGCGGAGGTCGACCATAAGGTGAATCGATGACCTGACTGAGGCCATTCCTAGCCACCATTGCTTTCGAAAGAGTCTGTCTTTACAAGCTTAAATGAAAGCAGACATCAAGAGCTAAGAAGGGGGCCAACAAGCCCCTTTGAAGCTAATGCCTTAGAAGCTACAGGACATAGAAGCAGGCCAACAAGTGGATTGAATCTTTTCCAGTCTAGAGACTGGCGGATTACCTTCGAAACAAAGGATTTAAAAATTCCTTCTGCTTTGGACAAGAAAAGTGGACAGATGAGTTGAATAATACAGGGACTGATAAGCTAAGCGCCCACAACGGAGGAGCCACCCCCACCAGGCAGGCGGCCACGGGTCATAACGCACTCTTCGCACAACAAATCCACTTTGGAAAATTTTCGCGTAGCTTCTGGTCTTTGACATCAAAAAAGAAGGTTGTAATAATGAAAGGGACATCTGATCATTTTATCCTAGCTAGTGGAACAATAAAGACGAAGTGTCTAATTATACTTATGGTCCTTTGTTTCCAAATAGAAAGACACCAAATTCTCCGGGAAGCCCTATCTTTCGAAGGACTTCTCGATTTGCTCCCCCTGACGAGCCCCCTCCAGCCTACCCGCCGGACCACCCCTTCTATCTCTCGCGACCGACCCCTTGTTAGTTCGTAGAGCCGACGCTGGGCGGCCAACCTCATGGATCACGCGTCTGGTCCCTCTCCTCTTTTATAGCTTGTTTACCGGAGGCCTCGTTTTCAGGTTTGATAGAATAAAGAAGTAGAATAGATCTCTCTTCTTAAAGTATACAACACTTCCCGCAAGGCATTTAAAAAATAGATAATTATATAGATATATATCTATATAATTATTAGAATCTAATATAGTATACCATTCGTGTTTCTGTTACAACACGGCGAAAGTCAATAGTTCGAATGAAGAGAAAAAAGTGGAGGCTGTACACCTCATTTTCCTAGGATTGTAGTTCAATCGGTCAGAGCACCGCCCTGTCAAGGCGGAAGCTGCGGGCTCAAAAGCCTTAGGGCACTCCTATCACAAGCCATTCAATGAGACCAGCCAGCAAGTGCATACCTAAGTTTAGGTTCTATTGATCTTCCTAGTCGTACTCGTTCCAGGCCTTGGCAGCTATTCAGTGGAGTTGACTAAGGGGTGGCCTGCCTCCTCACCGGCCAATGGGTAGCTTCGAACAGAAAGATCCTGGGCCAATCCACTAATGGAAGATAATGAAAAGAGGAACATAATGATAGAATGCATGAATTAATGAAAGAGAAAGTAAAGAAAGGCTTGCAAGCAAAATGTACGGAGGTGCACGACTCTAAAATGTCGTTAGCTCAACTGTGTGTGGTTTAGTTAACCCTTAAGGATACACGCAAGGGTCTAGTCTTTGTGACTGACCATTTGTATAGTACATGGTGTATAGTGGATACTCACCCCGGTGCTGGTGCCAGGCTATGTGTGTTATGGAAGTCATTTATGATCTTTGGCCCAGTACCCGCTTTGTGCATACGCTTGGGGTGTAGTATACAGATGGGATCTTTGTCGCTTGCCCTGGTGATGGTATGTGCATTATGGAAGTCAATTATGATCTTCGGCCCAGTACCTGCTTTGTGCATACGTTTGGGGTATAGCTTATGACACTGATCCAGAAAGAGATAAAGAATGAAAGTGATGAACAGTAAAGGAAGATAATAATAAGATTATCTTTGTGTACGTATGATGTGTGATCATGTACGAAAGTATAGTATGGTTTGAAAGAAAGTAAAGTATGTTTTATTTTAGAACTAGAACCCACTCAGCAACGCTGACTTTTATGTCTTTTCAGTTGGCAGGTAATAGTTGATGAGGATGGCACAGGGCGGCTACTTGGCTCGTTTTGGATGTCATCCGTTTTTATAATGTTTTGTGATGTAATGCAACAAGTAATTTGTAATATGATAACGATGTATTATTTTGCAAAAGCTATTATAATGAAATATAATGAATGTTTAGATGTTTTTGCTGCTTGTTTTTAGTAAAGTTAATGTAATCATATGTTTTAAGTGCAATGATTGACCAGCTGTAAGCGTCCCGGGAACGGGGCCTTACATATATGCCCGAGTCAGAGGCTTTTTTTCACAAACTTTAGCTTTTCTTCAAATTTTTATCAAAAATCATCAAATATAAGTGTATAAAAATGCTTCATATAAGTGTATAAATAAATGAATTTGTAATAAAAATGCTTCATATAAGAAATAATATGTATTCTTAAAATGTATATTTATTTACATATCAATGTACTAGTGGTGGCACTGGTGACTATAGATGATTGCGACACTCATTGCCAGTTGGCGAGGATGTGGACGATGATTAGTACGTGACAGAGGTGAAGTCCGACGGTGGTGCGTGGCGGTTGTGTTGGTAGTTTTGAATAAGTATAAACAATCCTATAAAATTGAAATTTACATAAACAATACGTAAAATGAAAATGAACAAAATAGTATTACGCTAAACTGAAAAAAAGTTACACAATTAGTATCAATGGCCTAAACATTAGTATTACCTTAAAATGAAAATGAACAAAATAGTATTACACTTAATCTCGGTTTTCGTCCCTGAGTTTTGCAAATTGTATTCACTTGAGTACCAACGTTTATTTTGTCTCCATTATTGGTCCGAGTTTTACAAATCGTTTCTATTTTAGTTCTTTTGACTAACGGTTTTAACATTTTCTGTTAATTTTTAAAAAAGACCAAAATACCCTTAAAGGCTATAAAATATCACCATCTCATTCTCCCTCTTTCTTCCTTCTCTACCACGCCACACACCATTGCTACCACACACCACATCTCCAACACACCCATTAGAAATGTAAGAACAAATACCACCGTATTGTCCTCTTCCCACCTTCTTCTTCGATCACATCTCCACCATGCCACCACCGTCATCTCCATCGTGCACCATCGCACCACCCCTCACCACCGACCTCGACTCCGACTGCACCAACCGCTAGATCCACATTCGCCACCTCCCCCCTCAATTCAACCTCCACATCCTCACCAACTGCTCCGCCCAACACCACCCCTTCGCTACCGACCTCTGCCCCTTCACCACCAACCACGGACTCGGCCCTAAAACCCACAACTCCCACTCATGGTTCAACACCGACACTGCCCTCTTCGAACCATTCTTCCACCGACGTATGCTCGAATACCCCTACCTCACCAACGACCCCTTCGCCGCTGACGCCATCTTCCTCCCCTATTGCTCCGCCCTTGAGTCCCTCTGATACCCCACGACGGCGATTACAACTCCTCCGCCATCCACGACCTCCACCTCCACCAATTCCTTCGTCGTGACTCGCCGAATCAGCGTGGGATTTCAGTTAGTCGTTAGGGAATGATCCCATTGTGTGGGGCACTTCGTTTCTTGAATTGTCGGAGTTTTTTAATCTCACAACCCTAACCCTAGAATCGAAAGCTTACCCTTGGCAAGAACAATCGATCCCTTATCTTACGTCGTTTCATCCCCCCAATTTAGCGCTTTTCGATTCGTGGATTAGAAGAGTTAATCGATCCAAAAGATCGATGTTGATGTTGTTTGTCGGTGACGGTGGGATCTCCTCCGCCCCCAATGTTCGCCGGAATATTAGATTAGAATGCGATAACAACTCGATCATCGATGATAAAGATTGCAATTTGAATGAGTATTTGAGGTTGTGTGAGTTAGTGTTGCATGAGTTAGTGCTGGAGAGTGTAGAACTAAAGAAGAAGAAGATGGGGAATGGGTTTTGGGTGTATCTAATATCTTTATTTAATAGTAAATTTTTAATATTGAATGAGAGGTATTTTAGTCATTTGACAATAACTTAACTGAACAATGTTAACACCGTTAGTCAAAATGACTAAAATAAAAACGATTTTCAAAACTAAGGCCAATAATGGAGAGAAAATAAACGTTAATACTCAAGTGAATACAATTTGCAAAACTTAGGAACGAAAACCAAGATTAACTAAAAAATAAAATGTTAAGGGTTGATATGTCTAAGTATTTCTTTTTTGACTGATAGGGTTAAATGACATTAATCCTAGGGGCCAAAACAGTAATTTACTTAAAGTTATGAATGTTTAAAAAAGTAAAAAAAAAACTTTAAACAATCAACAAATTGGTTTTTGCCTAAAATGATCATCTAAAAAACTTTTTCTTACGATTTCAACAATTTATTAAAAAAAATTAAATGGCTAAGATTTTTTTTCTTACGTTTTTCAGTTTTAAAACCTCTTTTTAGTCAAGCCTTTACCTAATAATTGTTATGTTGGATAATGTAACGAGAAGCAAGTAATTGTGCAACCACGGAAAAAATCAGGTTGATTTACACATAACTAGAACACATTTGATTTTTGATTTTAACGCATTTCTAAAGTTCAACTTCTAGAAAGGACTTCAGGTTGATTCACACATTCATATAACACATTTGATTTTTGATTTTAATAAATTCTAAAGTTCTGCTTCTAGAAAAGATTAGAAATTTTATTACGGAGTAAATTACTATTTTGGTTTCTGTAGTTTGGTTTTTCAAACATTTGAGTTATTAAAAAAATTCTAACAAATCAATGCCCATAGTTTATATTTTATAATCATTTCAATCCAATATATTAACAGAGTTAATTTTTTGTTAGTTTATTATAAAATGACTAAAATGTTTTTGGATTGAAATAGTTATTAGTAACCTTAGGAACCAAAACTATAATATATTTTGATTCCTAAGGTTAATTTAAAATAATCATTTCAGTCCAAATACATTTTGATCATTTTATTGTAAACTAATAAAAAATAAACTCTGTTAGTTTAACTGAAAGTACTACAAAATACAAATTACAGGGCTTAATTTGTTACAAAGTTCTATTTTAAATTCAAATAATTAAATAATCAAATCACAACAACCAAAATAGTAATTTACTCAAATTACTCTTGATTATGTGACCGATGATAATGACCCCTTCATTTAAGAAAATTGATACGAGTTAAAATCTTAAATTAATACACAAGTCAATTTTGGTTGAATAATATTAAACAATTAGGTGAAAAAGACATCTTGTAACACTTGCTAATTATAAAAAAGTCCAAATGATCGAAAAATATGCTTGACCATTCTTTGTCGTCACGGCCTATCAATCACCACAACCAACACGATTCACACCACCATCGTTGACACGATCACCATTGTCGCCGCCTTAACAACACTGTTGACACCATCCCATAATTACCCGTGTCGCCTCTTCCCCGAACGTCATTGCCACCGGTAACATCCAGTCATCCATCATCATGACTACTAAAAAATAATATAATACGATGAACTCCATTGTTTTTTTCCAAAGAAAATCATTAATCCAACCTTACTTCACATCAAGTGACCTAAATCTTTTCCGCTCAGTTTTTAACCCAAACTCCGTTTGAGCCTCTCTACTTTGACTTGACATTTAAGTGGATCCTACCGTCCATTTTAGCTTGCTAACATAGTATCAATATAATTTTTGTAATATTAGTGTAATATTTACTTTTTATAAAGTTATTGTTTGTGTAGACGTATAAAATGAAAATAAAAACAACAAGAAAAATAAAGATTACAAGGAAAAATCTATAACCAATAAAAAAAAATTATTATTTCACGTGTTATAATTTTTTAGGCCAAACATTAGTTTTCACACATCTCTCTTATTACTAATTAATATGCGTAAGTTAAATGACATATATTTACTTATTTAAAAAATTATATTTAAAACTAATATGTTCATTATTATATTTTAATTTTTAATAATCTTTTAAATCATCTTTTTATTCTTATAAATACATGTGTGGGGGAAGGTTACTATACAAAGTGCAAAAAACGTACGAAGTCACTAGGGCGTGAGATGTATCGTTTGGGAGATGGTTAATTTCATTCGTGCCACAATTACGCATATAAGATGGATAATTACGCAAGTTATATTCATTATTACATAAGTTGTAGTTATAATTACGCAAGTTTAAATTACTTAAGTTATGAATAACAATTACGCAAGTTATAGTTATAATTATACAATTTATATGATAATTGCGCAAGTTATTTTATAGTTACGCAAATTATATGCACAACACATTTACATTTTTTTAAAAATATTGATTTTTTAAATAGAGTATAACAATACTATTCTCAAATTAAAGAGAATAGAATGTTTGATTTTGTGGTGTAATTTTTTTTATAAAATAAATTATGTATAAAAAGTTATATGCGTTTAAAAAAATAGGGTAATTTGAAAAAAGTCAACAATTGTAGGCTATTTTCAAATTGCCCATCTAGTCCATTTCTTGCGTGATTATTCTTATCTCTAGTCTGAATCATTAATATCCTAGATTAATTGTTGTTATCACTTCGTACACCTTGCATAAATTCATCTTTATGTATCGTAAATATTCCTATATGTGTGTTTATAAAATTCACTTTCACATTTTGACAGTTTATCATTTACTAAATATCGGATTAAGACAACTTTATTTTGATATTAATTTTTTTAATATTTTTGAATTTTCACTACCAACTATTACATATTATTTGTAATCAACTCATGTTATATACATATATATGTTTGTAACCTAGTATGAAATATAAGAAAATAAAAAATTGACAAAGCTTGTTCCTTTAGAAGTTTAAACATACTTGATTGTTTGAAATTTGAAAGAGGCAACGCATGCCCATGGCATCACTTATTAAGAGGTTAGGGACTTTTAATTAGCAAGTCAAAAAGGGTTTCATATTTTTTGTGTGACAATTAAGTCTTGAAAATATTTGCATGCAATTAAAATATACAAAACATGGGTCGGGGTTCTAGATAATCATTTGCTTTCAACGGAATATGGTAAATATTTTATAAATTAAAAGTTCGAATCAATCTCTTATTAAATTAAAGAAAACTATATGTTTGTAGTGAATCTATGATGATTGTACAATTATGATTATCGTTAGTAATTAATAAACGTAGACGTTGAAATGGTCACTAATCAAAACTTATAATTTAAATTAATCCAATGAATAAAAGTTATGATTTTTAAAATTTAATTTGTTTATTTACGAAGTTCTTAAAACCTAAGAAGAGTTTATTATTTTGAAATCAAATAAATAACCATACAAGTTATACAAAATTACGTCTTTTATTTATTCTGTTTTTCTTAACACACATGTATGCATACAAGTCACACATGATCAAATCATACAATTTAATAAACAAAAAATATAACATACCTTTAAAATTATTAAAGGCAATAACTTAATAGATAAATATGTTTCATGGTACAACACATAGGATTTGTCAATAAAAGAATTTAAAAATGTTATTCGGATTGATATATTGAATGAGAGTTAACAGAAAGAAACATAGGAGTTAAAGAAGGGTATGATAGAGTTTTAAGAGAGATATATTTAGCACCACTCTACTTATTGACATATTATGTAACTGCTATTTTTATTATGTAATCTAACTCATTTTTTAAGTATTTTTATATATATGTTGGTTTTTCCTTTAAAAAAAGCACATTATTTACAATAAATATTTATCTAAAAAAATATAGTATAATTAATAAGCATTTTATTAATACATACTAATGGTATCTAGTTGTGTATTCATTACTATTTGTAACACCCCGAATTTCTATTTAAACGGAGGGAAAAAAAAGTAAATAGAAAGAATAGAAATTGTGCACAAGTGGAGGGGGATAAAGTGTACAAAGTACAAACCTTATTATTTTAAGGATTTGAGGGGCATGGTCGCCCATATCAAAGCAGAAAACTGCTTTTGCTCTCGGAGGAAGAAAGAAGAGAGAGAGAGCCCCGGTTCTAGAGAGAGAAAGTGGAAGAAGCAGCTTCAAAGGTAAGTCTTCTCTTATTTGAGCTCGGTTTCCGCTGGGTTTCGAGTTCTTGACCGAATTTTTGGTTGTTTAGCGTTTGTTTTCGAGATTCAAGAGCTGAATCGAAGGTGGGTCTTGAACTTGAAGTGTGTTGCTCAAAGGCTGCTCAATGTGAGTTTCTAGAACCCCTCTTTTACTGATTTTCAACTAGTTTAGGGCTATTATGCATACTAAGCAAACATTTTGAAAGAAACCGTGGGTTTACAGCTTTATGTTCAAAATGATGTATGTATGTATATATGTTTTAGTGTTGATTATGGGTTAGTGATGATGTTTTGCATGCTTAGGCGCCCTTAGTATGTTAGATGGGTGTTTGGGTATGATTAGAATGATAATCGGGTGATGTTGGTAACATAGAAAATATTTTAGAATGTTCTGATGAACATGAATAGTGGCCCATGCGCCCAGCATGAGTGGCCAGACACCTAAGTGTTGGCCATGCGTCCAAGAGTGGGTCATGCGCCTAAACAGTGGCCCATGCGCCCAATATGTTGGCCATGCGTCTAAGTGTTGGCCATGCACCCAAGGGTTGGCCATGCGCCTAAACAGTGTCATGCGTCCAAAGTGATTGAAACGGCTAAGTGTTGATGCGCCTGCATAGTGGTAAAGTGCTTGAACAGGGCAGAAGCGTCCAATAGTGCCCATGCGCCCAAACTATTTTACACTTAGAATTTTTATGCTTATGCGCCTGGAAGGTCCCATGTGCCCAGTTTGGACTTGAGGTTTTCCAAGTGGTTTTTTAAGGGGTATAATGGGGAGATAGGCTGGTTATAATGTGATGGCTTATGTGTGTTATGCATGTATGATGTGCCTGTATTGGTGATGGTGTATGTTTATGATTATGTGTATGTTCCTTATTATGTATGTATGTCTTCCCTTGGCTTTGCGTTGAACATTAATGATTGTAATGAAAGTATTATGTAACGTAAAGTGAAAGATAATGAAAAGAGGAACGTAATGAATGAATGCATGCATGAATAAATGAATAAAAGAGAAAGTATAGAAAGGCTTGCAAGCATATGTATGAGGTGAGCGACTCTGTGTCGCAACAGACTTGAAAAAGGTCCTTGTCGTGTATCCTGGTACTGTGTCAGTCTTCGAACATGAGTCGGGGGTTTGGTTTCAGGCCCCGGCACAATATCAGTCTTCGGACATGAGTCGGGAGTATTGCATATGACGAAAGTGACGGATGATGAGATCCGTGTCGCGTATCCCGGTACTGTGTTAGTCTTCGGACATGAGTCGGGGGTTTGTTTATCAGGCCCCGGCACAGTATCAGTCTTCGGACATGAGTCGGGGATATTGCATGAGACGAGATAATGAGGTGAGCGACTTTGTGTTGCAACAGACTGGATAGAGTTCAATCCCTGTGATTGACTCATATGGGATCTTTGTCGCGTATCCCGGTGTTGTGTCAGTCTTCGGACATGAGTCGGGGGTTTGTGAGCAGGCCCCGACACAGCTTCAGCTTTCGAGCATGAGTCGAGGATATTGCACGAGACAAGATTCGAGTAATAAAGAGTAATGAGCAAGAGATGAATGAACGTTAATGAATTATCGTAATAATGTACTGAATAGGATCCTTGTCATTTGACCTCAATAATCGTGGCTGAGTGCCACGAAGAGGGTAAAGTCTGACCGGATCTTGAAAGAGAAATGAACGATAATGTAATACGTTGAATGAACAAAGTTAATGAACGTAATGACGAAGATAATAATGATATTATCTGTATGTACGTATGATGCATGATCGCAAACGATTGTAAAGTATAGTATGTTTTGAAATAAAGTAAAGAACGGTTTTAACAAAGAAAAGTATGTTTTATTATAAAACTAGAACTCACTCAGCGTCGCTGACTTTTGTATGTATGATAGTTGGCAGGTATATGTTGATGTTGAGGAGTTGCAGACATGGATGCATAAGCTACTGGAAGCATTTTGAGGCTGACATCCGTATTTTGACATGTCTTTGTATTTTAAGATGAAAACAAATGTTGTAAATGAATGAAATGATATGTTTTTACTTTTTAATGAAAGTTTTAAATTCTGCTGCAAAATAAATGTACGTTTTATAATGTTTTAAGTGCAATGAATAACCAATTGTGAGGTGCTCGGAAACGGGGCCTTACACTATTTAAGAACACTTATAGTATAATCTAGCTGGTGCTTACCCACACTTCATTCTGGGATGATTTTATGTACACATCACAAGGGTATGTTCAAAATTCAAAGAAAATTATATTGTTGTGAGACCAAATGTTCAAGACTATGAAAACCCGTAGATAACAACAGTAAGCGTGCCACAAACAAAAACCGTGCATTTAGAGACATGTGAGCTAAGTATAAGAAAACAATATAATTAAAATCAAATGGAAAATTTGTTAAACTAAAATGTAAAAAAGGCAAATTACAGTTAAAAACAAACTCAGAAAGATACCCAAAATATACATATTCCTCAATTTTTTACAATCAAAATGTCCTTTTAAATAATTATCCCTCAAAATATCCCTAAAAAATCCATACCAGACATGACGCAAACGTCTGTACTAATAAGGGCGTCCGCATGTACTGCAAAACCAAACATAAATGGACACGAGTTCTAAATAAGACGCCTCTCTGACATTATTATCGTGGTCGCATGCGAGGGAACATGCACCTGCCTACTTAGAGACAAATGTCTATTTATGATTGGTATTGTTGTATAGATGTCTGCTCCTACATATATAGGCGTTGGCCTGTTATCTGGTAGAGATATTTTAAGGGATAATTATTTCAATAGATATTTTAAGATAGAAAAAATAAAGAAAATATACATTTTAAGAATTTTTACAATAAATACACAAATTACAAACCAATATTTATTGATCTGGTTTTTTAAAACATGGATAATTGATTCATTGTCACCACTTACCAAAACAGGCCATTTATTAAAAACCTAAATCTTTTTAAGATAATTTAAACATAAAGTAAACAAATGACTAGGTTACATTATGAGGTGGGTTGTGCATAAGCAAATTTGGTTTGGTTTCGAGCTCAAATCAAAATTAGAAACTGATATTTTAATTTTTGGGTTTAAGCTGTTCGTATTGGGTTTTTTCGATTTTTAATTTTTGGTTTCAATTTGGTCTCGGTTTTGGTTTTACCATTTGAGCTTTAATATCTTTGGCGAAGAAATTATCCAAAATCACAAATTTGGGTTAGAAACTTTGCGTTGACATCGTTTTGTTGATCTACTGTTATAATCTATATATTGTTATAATTACTTGACATTTAAATAACTTACAATCCATTAAAAATAAAATTAATTAAATATATAAAATGAGTTAATCTATTAGTTAACATCGATTTAATAAGTTATTGATCGATTATGTTTATAAGTGTATGAATACAACTATAATTTACAAGTTTGGTATTATGAATTTGGTTTGATTTTTGTTATAAACAAACCCGAGACCAAACCAAACCAAACCCGAGACCAAACCAAACCAAACCCATCGATTTTTTGAAAAAAATCAATCTAAAAAGTAAAACACATAATAACTATGTATCTTATGTTATATCTAAATTTCATTTATCATAAGTACTTATAGATTAATGTAATATGTGGTCTTTTTGTTTTCTATTTACAATGATTGTTTATCTTGTAGACGCACAACAATTTAATATTAAACATAGTTTATGAACATTTATTTGCATTGACATCGTATCATTAATTCATCATATACATTAAATCATATTATTGATATCTTTTTTATATGTCATTATATCTCTTATTCAACCTCTATAGCATATGTGTCACTAACCTAGTTTGGTATGTATTATATATAATCGTTGATATAGTGTAAAAATTAAAACATATTGTAAATAAAAATCATAAAAAGCAAAGGTCGTATATATATGTAAATACGTGTTATAAAATGTACAACTAAGAGTTATATACATATAGAGGTTATGTATATGTATGTACATGTTACCAAGTGTACAACTAACAGTTATGTATATGTAACTCATATACGTTACGTATAGGTAAGTCTTTTCGTCATTACTGTCGTTCCTTCAAGTTTAATTAAATAATTATATAGTGATCTCAAAAAATAAGATTGAAGTTTACTTAAATATACTTTAAATAATTAAAAAGTTAAATCAATAATCAATTATATGATTGGATAGTGGTGGTTTTATAATTGTTAATTTTAAACATGGTTTTCATTTGATGTCACCTGACGTTTTCAATCCTATATATACCATGTAAAGATTAGATGCCAGTTTAATTGATATGATATTGATAGTTCACTAGTAAAAATAAAAAAAACTTACAACATATTTAAATCTCTAAATAAGTATATACTGTAATTATCATTTACATGTTATCTCATATGTCATTATCCCCTTTCATTTTTGTTTTACCTCCTATAATATTTATTCTATTTAAAAAAATCAAATAACTATTCTGATTTTTTCTCTCTCTATATTATAAATCCAAGTTCTTTCTTAATTATTTATTTTAAAACATATTTTTTCATTAAATAAAAAATAAGTATTTTGATTAAAAATATACTTATTCAAAATCAAAATTGTATAATACTATGATATTTTTTAAAACAATGAAACTTTTTTAGATTATGAAATATTTTAAAATCAATCTTTTTGAAAAATATAAGTTTTATATAAAAAATATTTTTTACAAAACAAACCGATGGTTTTAAAAAATGAGATATTGATAAAAAAACGAGCTTATTTGAAAGCAATAATTTTTTAAAACAAAAGTTTAAAAATAGTAAAAATATTTTATCATCTAATCAAAATACTTTTATATTCAATGTTTTATAGTTGATAAATCTACGTTAATAAGTATTTAATAGTTTTTTTATTTAACTCGTGTAATATAAATTTATGAGGTTACAACCTGATGTTATTAATATAATAGAAATTATAATAACATGTAATAAAAATCAAACTATAGTATGCAACAAAAGTAATCAAACAAATAAAAATGAATCATTTTCTGATGAGATCTTTAAAATATCTTGCTACACTACATGGCCAGATTTAAGTTTTTTTGGGTTGTGAGTTAATTTTTTTGCCTATGGCCTGATTTTAATTTTTATTTTCTTTTAAAGTTAAAAATAGTAAATGAGATTGTCTCACACTATAAATTATTTCTTTTTGTATGTAGTTAAATTATGTAATACACGTTAATATAACTTAGTATGTAGTTAAATTATTTCTAATAATTACTGTTATACAAACCTATGTAATAGACGTTAATATAAGTTTGTATATTAATAGAAAAAGTAAAGAAAGGTAGATTTTTCTTACAAAACATTCCCTAATATAACTTCATCTCCCTTTTTCATTTCATCTTTGACAATATTAATATTAATGAAAACCCATACCATATCCCCCAAACAACACTTACCATTTACACCACCGCCGGCCCCATCGTCATCCTCATTCTCCGTCACCGGCCACCGTTCTCCGACGAAACACACACCAAAACACACACTTTAACACACACACAATACAATCCACTCTACACACTTCACATCACTCACTCCACCATTATCCCCTTTCAATTCCCACTGCTACTATGATCACCGAAACCCTAGCTTCAGCAATCCACACCTAGGGTTTCTCACTTTCGTAATTGCACACACTCCGACCTCGATTCCGCCTCAAATCTCCGATTCTCATGGGCAACTGTTGCAGATCTCCGGCGGCCGTTGCTAGAGAAGACGTCAAGTCTTCAAACTACTCCGATAACAACCGGAAGGATAGGGGTACCTCCGGCAACGGGAAGAAGGCTCCGATCACGGTGTTGAGCGATGGGACGAAGGGGAATATTGAGGAGAAGTATATGTTGGATAGGGAGCTTGGGCGCGGGGAGTTCGGTGTGACTTACTTGTGTGTAGATCGGAGCTCGAGGGAGCTGTTGGCGTGTAAGTCGATCTCGAAGCGGAAGCTGCGGACCGCGGTGGATGTGGAGGATGTGAAGAGGGAGGTGGCGATCATGAAGCATTTGCCGGAGGATTCGAGTATTGTGACGTTGAGAGAGGCGTGTGAGGATGAGAATGCGGTGCATTTGGTGATGGAGCTGTGTGAGGGTGGGGAGCTGTTTGATCGGATTGTGGCGCGGGGGCATTATACGGAGAGGGCGGCTGCCGCTGTGGCGAAGACGATTGTGGAGGTGGTGCAGCTGTGTCATAAGCATGGAGTGATTCATAGGGACTTGAAGCCCGAGAATTTCTTGTTTGCGAATAAGAAGGAGAATTCGCCGCTTAAGGCTATTGATTTTGGGCTGTCTATCTTCTTTAAGCCAGGTGAATGGTTGTTGTAATTGGTTGTGTGAGTTTAGAAAGTGATTGGCTTTACTTTCCTATTAGGCTTGTTAAGATGAATCTTATTGAATAGTGTGTGAATATAATTGGAAACAAGAATTAGAAAGAAAGACAATAACTTCTATTGTTACATACATTGTAGGAACTTGCTTCTTCTTCTTTGACAGTGCCCACCATTATCACATCTCTAGAGATCAGCACATCACTTGTTTCGATATCCTATCACATTCATTTTTTATAACCAATAAACATAATTTGTGAATTCTTGTGTCCTTTATAGTTCTTCATAAACTGGCTAATTAAGATTTTAACCCATATTGATCTCATGGAGATAAAGAGACTGATGTTCCAACAACTTAGTTGCAGAGAATTTTGTCATGGCAGGTTTTCTTAAAAGGGTTTTGGTTATATGGGAAGTATTGTTCATTGTATAAAATTTTCGTGTTCTTTTTTGGTAAGCCTCGTTGGAAAAGAAGTCATCATGTACCATGTTGGTTGATATGATATATGGAGAAAAATATTTGTATATATTAAGAAAAGATGCTACTATATGATCTAGTTGCCATACCACTCCTATTTTCCAAGGGTTCTCTTAATCTGACTTGTTCTATGTATGATGCTCTTTACAAGAAGTCATTGGAAAAAAGGAGTAGAATTGTTGTAGGGTTTCTAGATATTATGAACAATAGAAAGGTGAGGCCGGACTGCAGGAGCTACTGGCATAGTTGTAAATGTGAATTAAACTAAGTGGAATGCAGTTTGGCACTTTGGCATGTGAAGAAGTCAACGTTTTGAGCTTGTAGATGGTGTGAATCTTGGAAAGTTTTGTATTAGGTTATCTATTTATTGTTTCTTACCTTTGACTGAAAGTGTGTTCTTTGGCCAGTTTGTTGTGGATGATTATGATAAGCACTTACTGTGTACAACACACAATGTCTGGATAGTTATAAAATCATATTTTTGCTTCTAAAGTAGCAACTTTGTAAATGATATTACATGTATGCAATAATATACAATTTACTGTGCATATTCATTTCTCTTCACTAAACTATTGCCCTAAAATTCTGAAATTTTGACTAACCTGGGGATTATGCTATTTAGCTCATTAGCTGTCTTGTTCATTGAGGAAGTTCAAATTGAGCAACTCTGAGTTAAAATTAAGTTTAACAATTGAGAATATTGAATTAAGGGCCCTAAAAAGACATAATGTGGATCTAGATTGTTGATCATACACGTATTATATTATTACTTCCACCCTCTGCAGCTACCTCAAAGACCATAGATCAAGGCTACGACTGTTTAACCATGTAGTCATGTAGATCAGTTACATATAACTTTTGACTATGAAGATCAAACGTATCTTGCTTGATCTTCTTTGTTGTAATTACTAACTTTTTCAATATATATTTATATACACAGGTGAGAGGTTTTCTGAAATTGTTGGAAGCCCATATTACATGGCTCCAGAGGTGCTCAAGCGTAACTATGGACCAGAGATTGATATTTGGAGTGCTGGAGTCATCCTTTACATATTATTATGTGGTGTGCCTCCATTTTGGGCAGGTAAAGTCTGTTATTTCAAGTTAATTGGTGAGTTGTCTTCATATATGGGGTATATATAAATATATAATGCAGGCTTAAAATTTGCTCAGGTTGCTGCTATTAATCTTGCGATCATTCTAGTGAATTATTTTCTCTATTAATGCAGAGTCGGAACAAGGGGTTGCACAGGCCATTCTTCGTGGGCTAATAGATTTCAAACGTGAACCTTGGCCGAGTGTTTCTGAAGGTGCCAAGAATCTTGTAAGACAAATGTTGGAGCCAGATCCAAAGCTACGTCTTACAGCTAAGCAAGTGCTTGGTATGCTTATTCTTCTAACATAAATGCATCACAGGCAGTTGGCTCATATTTAGTGTTTAATCTTTAGAACTGTTTTAATTTTAACCAACAATCCCATTCCCACTTCATAAGAATGATCCTGCTTGGAAACTTTTTAAGATAAGTATACTTTAGCCATAATAACTGTGACATACTTGAATTTTCGGTCCACATTCTTGGTCAATATGGCCACATGGTGGCAGGTGTAGGATTTCTGTAGAGCAGGATTATTATTATGTACCAACTTGATAATACAAATGATAAGCTTGCATCAATGCATGTTTTATTTCATAAAATTGAGTCGCTATTTATCATTTCTAATTGATGTTTGCAATGTTTGTACAAAGAATGTGATTTACAGAGGGTTCATGGGTATGCATCTGTTTATATGAATTTGTATATTGATGTTTTTATCTGGTACAGAACATCCTTGGCTCCAAAATGCTAAAAAAGCTCCAAATGTTCCCCTTGGTGATGTTGTCAAGGCAAGACTAAAGCAGTTCTCATTGATGAATCGGTTCAAAAGAAAGGCTCTGAGGGTTAGTTAGTTAATTAGGTCTTGTATGTTTTTTTTCCTTTAATCGCCATTTTGATTTACTAAACAACCTGTATTTGTGAACTGTGATGCTTCTATCTGATAGGTTATTGCTGACTTTTTGTCCAATGAAGAAGTTGAAGATATCAAGGAAATGTTTAAAAAGATAGACACAGATGATGATGGTATTGTTACAATTGAAGAACTAAAATCTGGACTACAACAGTTTAATACACAGCTTGCCGAGTCTGAAGTTCAGCTGCTTATCGAAGCTGTAAGCGTGATCGACACTTTGTTTAGATTTCCACTTATATTTTTATCTTGAAAGGTCAAAATAACAGCTTAAAAGAAAATGGATGAAATGGGTTTAAACTAGCTTAACGTATGCATTTTTAATGCATTAACAATAATTATATTCATATAAATTATATTCTCATTGAAACAATCTAATATAATTTCTGTGGTCATCTGTGACAAAATTAAGAAATAATGGCAAAAGCGCTGGCCCACTTGACATGTTCTCTGTACAAACAAGTTACGGGTTACTGTTACTCGTTAACAGTTGTTTCATTAACAACATACTTGGTAAAAGAACAATGCATAATAGGTGATCTTGCAGTATTAAGAAAATATATTTGTGAAAGTTCTTTTTGAGTTGGTGTTGCTAATCTGACATCATCAAGGGGTAGCGTTATGGTAAGCGCCTGATTCCCCTCTAGAAGAGATCTCAGGTCTGAATCACGCTTCACTGGTTGGTTTCTGCCATAACCTCTAGAAAGCCACTCGTCGAGCGCAGGTTTCAATTACATGATCCGGGTGTTTAGCAGGGTATAGGTTGGTCCTGTGAGTTTTCCAGAAACATGGTGTCATGGTTACCAAGAAAAGACCCTTGTTGATCCTCTTTATTATGTTATGAAAAGCTTCTTAATGCATATATCCTACTCTCACAAATCATTTATTCCAAAAGACGAGGATATTTTTGCAATTATATTTGACACGCTAAATGTTTATTAAAAGTTGAAAAGTTTTCATTGAGTTGAATTGATCTTACAGGTAGACACTAACGGTAAGGGAAGGTTGGATTACGGGGAATTTGTTGCTATCTCACTCCACCTAAAAAAGATGGCAAACGACGAGCATCTACACAGAGCTTTCTCATACTTCGATAAAGATGGCAATGGTTACATTGAACCTCAAGACCTCCAGGATGCCTTGATGGAAGATGGAGGTGATGTTGATGTTGCAAATGTTACAAATGACATCTTCCAAGAAGTCGACACTGATAAGGTGGACCCCACCCTGACGTTTTTGGTGTAATTTATGTTTTATTAAGAAATCATCAATCAAATATTTAACCATGTTGATTTTTGAATTCTGATTATGCAGGATGGCAAAATTAGCTATGAGGAGTTTGCAGCCATGATGAAAACGGGAACCGATTGGAGAAAGGCTTCTCGACATTACTCGAGAGGAAGATTTAACAGCCTCAGTGTGAAGCTTATGAAAGACGGTTCTTTGAACCTGGGGTAACATTTCAACTTATATCTTCTGTAATTAGATATTGTTCTAAGTTTGACTCAGTCCGTACTGTTTGCTAAAGGACTACCGAGGTCGATTTTTTAGTCAGTGTTCAAGTTGTGCAAAACTGGAGATGATAATGCATGGATTTGCTGAAAAGCATGTATTTTACCATGTAGATTGCATCCAATTTCAGACCTGAACTTGAATTGTGTTGAAAGTACTTTCCCCCAACCAACGAACACATACATATTCACCCTCTTAACTCTACACCTATTATACTTCCAAAACCAAAACCAATACACTTGCACTTTATAAGATTTACATGTTTTTACTTTTGGTAAGTATTTAACGAAACTATTTAATTTAATATTTTCATTCGACTGATATAATGCATAGATTTTTAATCTAGTCTGTTATATACACAACAAAAATGAATGGTTGGTGGCTGTAAGATAAAATTGTTTTCGCGGGAAATTAGTTGCAAATCGATTACCATGCATACGAAGAATAAATCAACTTATATGAGTGTGTGCATTTCGCAAGTCCTTAACTTGTATTGTACTATTATTTCCTTCACATGCTAACATACTAAAGTGCCAACCCATTTGTATGAATATGAATTAAATTCATTATCATAACATATTAATGGCTATAAGTAGAAAAGAAACTGTATATTATGAGAGTGATGAATAGTATTATCACTACATATCATTTTGTCATGTGTAAGTTCTTTCTCTTCTTTCTTTTTAACTCTTTTATATATTTATTATATCACCACACATATTATTTTGTTAATTCATTATTGTTCTTCTTAGTGTCATGATTATTATTGTTTATTTTTCATATTCGGACATGTTAAAATAAAAAGTAAAAGTACCTCTATTAGATTTCTCATATTTCATCTGTGATTGTATATAGATTTTACGTCCCATTTCCAATGCGTGGATTCATGGTTTGTTCAAAATAACTAAATTACATTATCTTTGATTGAAAGAGATTACATAGAATATTGTTTGGAGGTTTCAGTAAATCAGTTTAACGTTAAAATTACATTATCTAAAAGAATCAAATTGAATCCGTAGATACTAGGATACATGTTGAAGACAAAGAAGTTCCTATTGAACCGTTGAAAAAAAGGACCATAAAAATGAAAAGACAGGCTATTTTGAAATTTTTGATCAACAATTGTTCGACTTTTTTATTAACTTGAAACCTAATACTCGACTACTTACATTTACAACCTGTGACCCCTTCTAAATAACTTATAAAACCTTTTCATGCTAGGACTTAAACTTTTATTATCTAGACGTTTAAATAAGTAAATAAACTTGTATATAATTAAACCATTAAGTATTAACTAATGAACTAAACTAAACAATCACCTAAAAACATGCTGAAAAATCTCTAGAATTACAGCTGCCATATCAATTAAAAACTATACGACCATTCAACTTCAATCAAACACACACGACTTTAGCAAAATATTAGTTCCTACACATATTTCCATTCGGGTTGCTTATGTAACTTGAAAATCACATCTCATATAAGAATTACAAAGTAACAAAGAGAAATTGATTATACTATATGTCTCTGTAATAATAAAACTAGAAGATCGCACTACAATAAAATTAACAAAATAGTTGTCCAACCTCCATACAACTCTAATATACTTGTGCGAGCTAAACATTCACAACAATGTGTATCTCTAGGATCGGAGCTCCATAAGTGTGAAAGATAACCCTTTGATCAAGAGATCTGCTGATCTAAACAACTGTCAAAACACGTCAAAGTTTGGGACCCAAAGCATATAAAGAAAAGATCATTTGCTGATCCATAAGTGTGAAAGATAACCCTTTGATCAAAAGATCATTTACCCAAAGCATATATGATATTTGATGGTGACAAAAATGTAAAAACTTAGAACTAAAGTGGCAACATTGCAAATTATAGAAACTTTGGGGCATAAAACATCTGTGAGTGGACAGCAAAGCCTTTAACAAATCGGATATAAAGCACTCACTGGTTATCGTCGTCACTATCGTCTCTAGGGTTTTGTGAAGCGAAAATGCCGTGCCTTAATCTCTCTACAAATGTCAATTTAGAAGGTGTTGATACCTCAGCTATACTCTCCGAAGCCACCTCCACTGTCGCCAAACTCATCGGAAAACCTGAAGCTGTATGATAATATTATTCTCTCTCAATTTCTCTGTGTGTGTGTGTGTTTTCTGTGTTTTGATTGAATCAGAGTGTTCGTTGAGGTTACGCTTTTCAAATTGCAAGCATACGTGAACTCGATTTCGTGATAATTTTATGTTTTAGGGTTTATTAGTGAATTTGAAGTTCATGCTGCTAGAGTTAGATTGATTGCTGGTTAGATTGCTGCTAGATAGATTGGCGGTTACTTGATTTCAATGCAACTTTTGGACATGATCTTGATCATGTTTGCACTCGTGATTACATGAAAATCGTGATTGGTAAAAACTATATGGATTTTTATGAGCTAAACTACATTCTATTCACATATAGATATGGTTACTTTCCCTGTAATCAAACAGTTTGTGCAAGGTACTAGTGTTTATGCTATTGTATTAGAGTATAGAAAAGTCGTCATTCGATAGTGCTGGTGATTTGTGCAAGTATTAAAACCAATAGTTATTTACAGAATAAGTTATTTGATCATTGTTGTCTGATGTATGCTTTGAGGTTGATGATTGTTATTGATATACATATTGTTGTTTCTTTAACAAAGATAACATTTGTGTAATTTCGAAGCATTATTAAATGCATATTGTGTAGTTGTGCACTTGTGCTGTTCTGTTAATGGTGTTTATGGCACTCTATATAAGTATAGAAAAGTCATCGTTCGTTATTGCTGGTGATTTGTGTGAATTTAACACCAATAGTAGTTACAGCATAAGCTATGCAGATATATGCTTTGAGGTTAATGATTGTGATTGATATGGATATTGTTGTTTCCTCAACCAAAATGTCATTTGTGTGTTTTTGAAGCGTGCCAAGTGCATAATTGTGTAGTCATGTTCTTTTTACCAGTGTTTATGCTATTCTATTCGAGTATAGAAAAGTCAGTGCTTGATATTGCTGGTGATCTGTGTAAATTTTAACAGCAGTAGTAGTTTACAGAATAAGTTGTCCTATCATTGCTGTCAGATGTATAATTTTTTGTGTTTCCTCAACAAGCATAACATTTATGTGTTTTTGAAGTGTTACCGAAAATCATAATTGTGTAATTATATTTTTTTTATTAAAACACGCAGTATGTGATGATCGTGCTGAAGGGATCTGTACCCATGTCCTTTGGAGGTACTGAGCAGCCAGCAGCATATGGCGAGCTTGTGTCCATTGGGGGTCTGAATGCTGATGTAAACAAGAAACTGAGTGCTGCAGTTGCTGAAATTCTTAGCACCAAGTTGTCTGTCCCCAAATCAAGATTCTTCCTGAAGTTCTTTGATGCAAAGGCAATATTCTGATCTCAAATTTCTTTATTTCCTATTAAACTAGCGGGTTTTGTAAATGATCAAAATGGTTTTAGACTTTAGGTAAAATTTGGGTCATCTTCAAGGTGGGGTTGACGCACCAAAAACTTCTTTTGATAAATAATTAATTAATGACTATAATTAAAAACATTGGGGTAAACCTTGGAGCAATATTAAGGTTGCCTCCATGTGACCCAGAGGTCATGAGTTTGAGTCGCGAAACAACCTCTTGCACAAATGCAAGGTAAGGACCCTTGGCCGGTCACCTCCCTGAACAATCTGGATGTTTTAAGCATTATAATATGTTTCGGACAACTTTCGACATGTTTAGTGGTATAATGTGATTTATCACTTACCGAGATATGTTTTTGGCACAGGGCTCTTTCTTTGGATGGAATGGGTCTACTTTCTAGTCTACTATTGTGTTATATTCGGTTCTAGTAAAACTGAACCTTGTAATGAACCCATGAACCTATGAACCAACAACCAACAATTAGTGTGTTTTAAATGTCAAAAAACCTTGATTGCTTGGATTTATAATCTTTATCGTATCCAGTTGTTTATGCATATGTTTCTTTTTTATTACTGTTAAAATTTTCACTTCAAGTCCTAACAGAGTGCCAGGTGGGTTACTTCAGCAACGAAAGAAGCGAATCGGGTACATATGAATCTCATATAGACGAGCAGTAGTGACAACTTGTCGCTTTAATCATATGATTTACTCTTTTCAATTGATCAAAACAAAACATAGATAGGATCACAATATAGAAATCTTAGACAAGAGCGAGAATAACAAATGCCGCGGCTAACATCGAGGAACTAGTAGAGGCATGATGTCCTTGTTCATCAAGGAGAACAGCCTCTCGAGACCTGAAGGCACCATGAGTGGAAATAACAATTAGTAGTAACTTGTATGTGTGTTAGTGTAATCCGTATTTTATAAACTTTTTGTTGTAATATTAATCATTTCGTGTAAATGATTTCTAAAATTGGTCCTAAAATGAGACTTTATTTTCACTCAAGTTCAGTAAAAAGTTAAGAGTCTTATTAGTTTGTTAGTATGGATTATTATTAGTTAGTGAATCATAGTTGAGCTAATGAGTTCTAGATCAAATAGTTTAGGAAGAAACCTCTCATGATTTTTTAAAATAAAAATTATAGGTTGGAGTCTCACTAGGTGTAATATGCTTCAAGTGAACCAAATGTTTTATCACAGTAAATCTTTGGGTGATGAGTTTCCCTTAGAATGGTGGACGAGCCGGGTCATCAATGCTGTCTGTGTTCGCGGGCGTGGGTGATCTTTCGTCAATAGATTTACCCGGGTGACCGGGCTTAATAATTATTCATTGGCCGTTAAAAAAAATGAATCATAGTTGAATTAATATATTAAAATTCAAATTTCCAATTTATAATTATAGCAAGTACGTAGTTAGAGACAAAGTAATTAGAGTGGGGTACGCAGTTAAAGACAAAGCAAGGACAGAATAATTTGAAATGTCCCTAAACTTGTTTAACATGCGCATGCATATGAAAATTTTTTAAAATAAAAATAGTATAAATTCTTTCGTTAAAATTTTTTCAACGTTACTTATCAAATTTTCACAATTTAAATGGTTCGAACAAGTTTAGAGTTTATATGTCAAATTAAATTAGTTTAAGAATTTAATATATCAAAATTAAATTCAATGTAACTTTTTTTACCAACGAAAATAAATATTCTATACTTTATTTTTAAATTCACCATACATACTCTTTACAATATTTAAACCCATAACATCTTATTTATAACTTTATCACTCCATCACCCTTAAGTATATTGGCTAGGGCTGAGGGAATAGGAATGGTTGGGGGTCGGCTCCGGTCCAGTATTGAAACGAACATCACCATCACCCAATTGGTACTGTGCACATTCCATCAATTTCAAATGATAAAGGGTCGGCCAATGATGTGAGAAGTTTATGAAAATCAGGATAACTGACAAGTCTAGAGCATGTTGTAATAACTCAAGAGTGCCGAAACACCGCCCCTCACTTATAATGTCGTAGTGGGTTGACGGGTCATTTAATTGACTCTCTCAGCCCTTAATTGTCCATGTTGTAATAGTTAGTACTTAGTAGTATTGATGATTATTCTTGATAAAATGATTGTAAAAAGGGTAATTGGATTTTAATAATCCAACTTTCATTTATTAATAAGAATTAATCCCAACTTAAAATGTTTACAGATGCTCTTAACTTTCAATTTATTTTTCTCCAACGATCTTTTACTAACCGAGATTACTAACCGAGAGTTAACCTCCGTTAGTTTTTTTAATTAATTGGGGCTAGCTTTACACCATTTTTAAACTATGTCGTCGTCCAGCCTCCATCATGTTCGTTTTTTGATGTCTAGCCTCCATCGTCACTTGAAATTTACCTCCAACGAATCAAGTGGTTCGGATTAGGTGGTGGAGATTGACGGATTTCAGGGTTCAAAAGTTTCAAATTGACGGACCTAGTGATTGATTTGAACTTTCTAGTTAGTGTTTTGACCATATAAGTAGTTCACGTTATTAAAAAAACTAACAGTGTTAACTTTCAGTCAATAAATGACCGTTAGAGGAATATAAACTTAAAACTAAAAATACATGTAAACAATTCCTGAATTAAGATTAATCTCTATATTAAACGAAAATTGAGATGATTAAATGATGTTAAAAGATCACCCTTTTAGTTTTATTCTTCTCGGTATTTACCCTTTTGGATTTTAACAAAAGAGTTGCTTTCATATAAAAACAAGTGCGTGCATACGTCCAGAAGAAACGCATAATAATGTGGTGAAATATAGCCGTTGGAGATTGGTCTTCTTCCTCGGTCAAAACCCTAATCAACCGTTTCACTTGCCCCCAACAGACATTTCTTTTATTATTTCTTAATAATAATTATAATAATAATAATAATAATAATATAATAATAATAATATAATAATAATAATAATAATAATATAATAATAATATAATAATAATAATAATGTCTTCTTCATCCTCATGTCATGTGACTATTATCAGATACTGTCACTAGCCGTTGCACCCCCCTCAACGTAAACATCCTCATCATCTTCTTCCCCAAATTAATATTATTATTATTATTATTATTTTTCACCATTTACCCACCCACCGTCATCTCTCTCTCTATTAAATATCCCTCATTTTCATTCTTCAGTTTCCCATTAACCCTCTTTCTCTCTCAATCTCTCTCTGTGTCTATCTATCTCTCTATCCCATTTGGGATTTTGAAAGATCGATTGATATCTGAATTTGTGTTGTAATCTGTAAACAATCAAAAGAGATTCACTTTCACATTCATCTTTTGGATTGTTGAGCATACACCACTTTGTAGTGTTTGATCGAGTTGTTTTACTGTTGGGTTTGAGCTTATTGCTTGATTTTTGGGGGTTTCTTGATGGAAACTCAAGATGGCTCTTTGAGTCATTTTCACAAACACTTGGTGTGCATAAATGAGCTAACCCCTGTTCGTTTCTGCAGGAATCCATCCAGCAACAGAGGAAAAAGGAGCTGTTTTTCGTTACAAAATGCACTCTTTTTGCTTACATTTGTGTTGATCCTGTGCTGTCATCTTGTTTCAGGTGAATCGCCCTCGAACGAAGTGGTTACAGTCACCCTTTCGGATTACTCAGCTCTTCAAGCCATCAAGAAAGATCTTGTTGATTTCAGAGGAGTGTTGAGGACATGGAAGGACAGAAGTGGGGTCTGTTCAGGTGGATGGGTTGGTATCAAGTGCGATCAAGGTCGAATCGTTGCGATACAGCTTCCATGGAAGGGGTTAGGGGGCAAGATTTCATCAAAGATGGGGTCTCTTCATTCACTCAGAAGAATCAGCCTTCATAACAACCTGTTATCAGGTCCTATACCACAGTCTTTATGGCTGTTGCCTAATCTAAGAGGTGTTTATCTCTTCAACAATCGACTTACAGGTTCGATCCCACCATCTGTTACTCAATCATCATCTTTGCAGAATCTTGATTTGAGTAACAATCAGCTAAATGGGATCATCCCCAACATTGTGTCGAATTCTAGCAAGATTTATAGGTTTAACCTTAGTCATAATGCCTTTTCTGGTTCGATTCCAACGGGTTTTACCCGTTTGCCTTCACTCACATTCCTAGCTTTGGAACACAATAATCTCTCTGGTTCTATTCCAGACACTTGGGGTTCTGGTGAACTCACATCATTCACCCTTGATCATAATTTTCTCACTGGAAGTATCCCTACTTCCTTGAGCAAGATGCGAAATCTTGAAAAGATTAATCTTGGTCATAATCACATTGGTGGGGTGATACCTCATGAATTTGCTAATCTTTCTAAGCTTCAAATCTTGGATTTGTCCAACAATGCCATCAATGGGAGCTTACCTTTGTTTAGTTCATCGAATCTTTCGGTTCTGATATTGGATAGCAACCGATTGAGTGGCTCGATTCCTGATACAATTGGGAATCTTTCTTCTCTGACCCAACTCAGGTTATCCCACAACAATATCAGTGGTGAAATCCCCAAATCCATTGGTGATTTGAAGAATCTTGATTCTTTGAATGTTTCGTATAACTCGCTTTCAGGAAGTGTTGATCCTTCTCTAGTGAAGAAGTTCAACTCAAGCTCTTTTGTTGGGAATGTTCAGTTGTGTGGTTACAGCATCTCGACACCATGCCCGACTCCATCTATTTCGCCTTCTCCATCTGCTTCACAAGCTCTTCCTTCAGAAAACAAGAAACATGAAAACCGAAAACTTAGTACAAAAGATATTATTCTCATAGCAGCCGGAGCCCTTTTACTGGTTCTGCTTCTGTTATGTTGCTTACTCCTCTGCTGCTTGATCCGAAAGAGAGCTGCACGATCAAAGTCGAAGAAGGGCAAAACCGACATTTCCATGCCAGTGCCAGCAGTAGCAGGGGCTGAAGTTGTTGAATCAGGAGAAACAGGTGGGAAATTGGTGCATTTTTCGGGTGCATTCGTGTTCACAGCTGATGATTTGTTATGCGCGACCGCTGAGATAATGGGCAAGAGTACATATGGAACCTCGTATAAGGCGACACTAGAAGATGGTAAAATGGTTGCAGTAAAAAGACTAAGAGAAAAGGTAACAAAACCACAAAAAGAATTCGAAGGCGAAGTTGCTGAACTGGGAAAGATTCGACATCCAAATATCTTGGCCCTTCGAGCGTATTACTTGGGACCTAAAGGCGAGAAGCTTCTCGTGTTTGATTACATGCCTCATGGCAGTTTGGCTTCTTTCCTCCATGGTATGATCACTTTTGATGCAAATGTAAATAGGTAACTTGTAATAATTCCAATCAATCACCCTTATCTAATGTTGGTTTGATAATGTTATTGCAGCTCGAGGACCCGAAAGTGTGATAAACTGGCCAACAAGATTGAACATAATCGTGGGCATAACGAAAGGCCTCGTGTACCTTCACAGCCAAGAGAACATAGTCCACGGGAACCTCACTTCAAGCAACGTGTTACTAGACGAACAGAAGAACCCCGCGATTGCAGATGTGGGTCTCTCAAGACTCATGACAAATGCAGCCAACACCAATGTGATTGCAACCGCTGGAACCTTGGGATATCGCGCTCCAGAGCTCTCGAAGCTCAAGAACGCCAACACAAAAACCGACGTTTACAGTCTTGGTGTGATAATGTTGGAGCTTTTGACTGGAAAGTCTCCTAGTGAGGCAACAGATGGGCTCGATTTGCCGCAGTGGGTGGCGTCGATTGTGAAGGAAGAGTGGACGAATGAAGTTTTCGACTTGGAACTAACGGGTGATCCAGCCAATGTTGGTGGTGATGAGCTGCTTAGTACTCTGAAACTGGCTATGCATTGTGTGGACCCTTCACCGGAAGAAAGGCCGGAAGCGGGTCAAGTTCTTGAAAAGCTTCAGGAGATTAAACCGGAGCTAGCTCAGAGCACCGAGGATCCTGCGCCTACAGAGGCTGCAGGAGTTTCATCCAAAACTGATTGAAGGAAATAATCATTCTTTTGAAGGAAATAATCATTCTTTTGAAGGAAATAATCACTCTTTTGAAGGAAATAATCATTCTTTTGAAGGAAATAATCATTCTTTTGAAGGAAATAATCATTCTTTTGTAATATATATACATATATTATTGATCATTGATTGTATTGTATAAGCTAAAGTGTGTAGATGTGTTTATATGGATTGAATTTGTTGATTCTTTGTGTAATGAGAAAATAAAACACCATTTATGTTTGACTTTTCTGCATTAAATTTTCTTATTTTCAGTTTCTTGTGAAAAGTTGGTTCAACTTTTCTATCCTAAGACTTGGAGAACTTTCAGTTTTTCACTACATAAAATTCAAAGTGTAATATTCCACTTTTATTCATGTGTATTTTCTCATTACACATTTACACTTTAATGGATCTTAAAATATTAGGTCATTTCATGTTTTTGTTTTCACATCAAAGTGATATGTGTATTTTTTTTATCCAAGTTTCTAAGACGTGTTCTAGAGACTTATAAGTATAGTTTCTTAATACCTCTTTATGCTTGCTAACTGATATGCCAACACTTATATTTTCCAATAATACTGTTGAGAATCCAAACATTTTTTATACTTTCTTGAAATCATTGACAATTCAATACAAAATGTGTATCTGATCAAAACTTCATCCAAGTTGTTATAACTCTTATCTCGTTCTGGATTAACGTTGTGTTCATGAGTCTCTTTTTAAGAGAGAAATAAAAGGAATCGAATGGAAAGTGAAAAGAAATAAAATACATGAGTTTTGTAAAGAAAGAAAAAATAAAAGAAAACTAAAAAAAATTGTGTTCCTAGGATTTTTTAAAGGATGAAAGTGGAAAGAAAGAAAAAAAGTTTTTCTTAATAATTTTTCTACCTAAATTTTCTTTCAAAGAGGAAATGGAAAGGAAAAAATGAAACAAATCAAAATTTTATTTCCTTTAAACTCTAAAACATGAAATTATAATTTATCTTCTTTTTTCTTTCCTCAGTTTGCTTTCTTTTCATTTCTTTTCTTTTGTTATTTTTCTTTCACTCGTTTTCTTTTCACTTATTTTTTTAATAAATTAAAAAACACAACGTAAATAACCAGATCAACTTTTGTAACCCTTAAAAACTAATACTTTAACCTTCTTTTTCCATTTCAACATACCAAATGTGACATTCTTGACATAATTGCATTCTTAAGTTTAGTAACAACATATATCTACTCAAGATGACATTCCACTCTATTTATATACATATAGATTGTAGGTTAAAGAATAATAATATCTGATATGGGTCTAGCCCATTTGATAGAAGCATTGCCTTTTTACAAGGAAGATTTTGAGTTCAAACATAGACAAGATGCATACGAGAGTTGTGTTGGAAATTCGAATATAATTAAAATTTATAAAATCCAATATATAATTATGATTATTAATATCTCATATAAATGACAACGGGCATGATTTAATGATAATCAAAATCCGAGATTTAAACCCGCCAGTGATCCATATGCAAACCAATTAAACAATTAACACAACCATAGGTGGTTTAGGATTATACCCTGACGAATACCAAGATTCATACTATGGATGAGACAGATGTTCCGCTAGAAAACCAAGACACGAATGGGTTCCGATCCACAAAGCAACCCTTGCAGTTGCGGGGGCTTCTCAAGCTACAACAGGGGCCAGTAGTGTGCAACGGTGATGTGGCTGTCGTGCGACTGAGAGGAGGGGAGGATGGCGACAACTTTTTTTTTCACAATTAGGTTACGGTTTTAGATTATAGTGTTATATTCATAAGAATAAATAATACACTTTTAACCCTTAATCTATTACACCCTTTCACAAGTAATTGACTATTAATTACTAATTGAATCTTTTTATTATTTAACTCTTTAAATAGCTAATAATTATTTCTTAAATAATTAATCCTCCTTTCCACACAACTTGTGTCACATATTTAACTACTTTAAATATTCATTTAAATTTGTCCTTCAAAGTGCAACTCTTTGGATCGTATCTTAACAGTAACGTTATTAATTGAGTGTCAGACACTCTAATCCAACAATCTCCCACTTGGACGATTCTCAATTAACTTTTCAAACATATATAGCAGAGGACGTCTAGCTACATCTTGTTGCCCCTGTCAAGATATGACGACTTACATTCGTCAACTATCGTAAGCATACAAACAACAATTTGCTTTACACTCTTAAATAACCATGGTAACCTTATCTAATTCCTTTCTGTGTAAGCCATTCAATTGACACGAGACATGGATCAAATTCAATCTTCGTATATTATATAATCATTCTTATCTCATTCCCAATTTAAAGTGATCTGATAAACTTCACCAAGTTTGAGCGCGACCACACATTTACATTAGTTTGAATCAATGAGGTTACCAGAATGCTTAACTTCTTATTCATAAGAAGAACAGAATTCCCAGACAACATACAACTTTCATTCAACTTAGATATTACTCTCACTCAAGTACCCTTATTACTGTCCTGTTACGATACAATGTTAGATATGATAAAAAACAACCCTTTAGAAATAGCAGTTCTAATATGTCTCTTAGGTCTAATGTAAGGCCCCGTTCCCGGGACGCTCACAACTAGTCAATCATCGCACATAAAACATATAATTACATTAACTTTACTAAAATCGTGCAGCGGAAACACTTTAAACAAACATTTCATTTCCTTTAAATAAACACTTTTGCAAAATAATACATCATTCATCACAAAATATAGTTCATTCGTATTACAATGCAAAAACGTTATACAAAAGAATGCCATCCAAAAATGCCAAGTAGCTGCCCACCGCCATCCTCAGCAATGCTCACCTGCCAACTGGAAAATGCATAAAAAGTCAGCGTTGCTGAGTGAGTTCTAGTTTTATAAAAACATTGCATTACCTTCCATTCGTTAAAACATTTTTATTACTATCGCACGTGATCACACATCGTACATACATCAAGGTAATCATTATTATCTTCATCATTGTTTGTTTCATACATTTCGCACGTTTTGCACATTTCATACTTATCGTACTTTTCGTACATTTATTATCTTTCACTTCTATCTAGGTCCTGTCATGTACTTACCCCCCCTCCTAGAGCACCAAACAATTCATATAAGGTTAAGCGACAAGGACTCTATATCACACGTATGGAGTGATCACTAGGACAGACTCCCCCTGTGTGTGTGAACTCTTATGGGTTCACTAAGATCGCACGCTGTATACACACAATAATTAGGAAATCGCACGTATTGGAGCAGTCACCAAGACTGAACTCTTACTGTGTGTATGAACCCTTATGAGTTAGTCAAAATCGCACGCTATAGACACACACAGTTGAGCTAACAACTCTCATTGAGTTGTGGTCCTCCTTTCATTTGCTTGCAAGGCTTTTCATTCGTTCCTTCATTATGTTCCACTTTCATTATCTTAAATCTTTCACTTCGTTAAGATAATACTTTACGTTCGTTAACAATATCACACCACGTAAAGTCACATAATAGTACGTAATAAGGAACATAAGAAAACATATCATACATAGCATACATAATTAACATACATCAGCATCATTATACATAGCATCAATCATACATCATCTTAAACATCATGAATCGTACATTCACATACATAAACATATGCATATCAAGCATAAATCATCATAAAACATAAGATGTGTGAAAAATATATATATTAAATTATTATAAAAGCATTTTTCACAAATTAGTTTTAAAAATTGGAAATTCCCAACTAAATTTCACACAAACGGCAAGTGTACCGGTCGTGTTATAGTAAAGTTTAGGTAAGTCCAGATATGGAATCCGTGGACACTAATGACGGCTCTCGATAATAAACTTTGTCGACCTCTAACCTAATTAATTTTATTATTTTAAGTAATTAAGATAATAAAACAAACAAACAATTTAACTAAAAATAATTAATGAAAACTCGACGGAAGAAATAAACAAATTAAGAATTAATTCAAACTTGGAAACTTGAATACGATCAAATATGTGAAATAACTACCTAGGCAGGAATCCAACCAACATGTGATGACCTAAAGGTAATGCTTTGTATGGCTATCTCTAAAAATACGGATCTAAGGTTGTCTTGGTATGTTACTACTCCCTAAGAAAACCAAAGACACGTGTGAAGCACTAGATATGTTTATTAAAATGTCTAATGGAAGATCACCCATAGGTTTTCTACCACGTCATATTTAGGATTATATTTTTTAACCCTAAGATAAAGGACAACTTAATTAAAGCCAATTAAATACCCTAAAACACTAACACCACGAGTGAAAGGCAAAACACGCTCTCGCGAAATCTAAACCTAACAAGCAATGGGTAAGAGGTTTAAAGCAATATCTATCACCCTTAGGTTCTAGATAAGGTAGCACATTGAAAAATACTATTAAATCACAACCAATGCTCTTAAGATTATCTCTAAGCAAAGTACAAAATTAAAAACACAAAGTAATTAATTTTAACGTGCAACTTAATCTAGATGTCACGCAATCAATCAAGATCAAGCATACACGAGCATGGAAATAACTTTTAAGTATAAGACAATACACATGTTCATATTTATTGAGACAATAATGAAGTTCTAAGATTAATAAACGAATATACAAAATCAAAACCAAATATTTAGTCAAAACACATTAATTTTCAACCCAACCTAGGTAGTATTAAAAAGTTAGCTACTCATAACGATCAAATACATTACGAACAATGATAAAGTTGCAAACTTTAGTAACATAAACACAAGAATCAATGAAACAAATAAACAATAATCGAAAACGAAACAGAACCGAACGATCTTCAATGCTTGAATGTGTCAATCCTTGCTCTCCGATCTTTCTCTTTACTTCAAGATTGATCTCTAATTGTACCGGTAAGCTTCAAGTTGAATGAAAAATAATGAAATTCTTTTTTTCTTCGAATTCTGCCGTCGCCTCTTTTTTTCCTCTTCTTTTGCGGCTACCTTTTTTTTAATCCCCATCTTGAATTGGTGAGTGTGGGCTTTTTTTTGCCAGCCCAAAAACCATAATTCATAATTATTTACTTTTATGGATCTTTTGTTTCAACTATTATTGGGCCTTAAAAAGTCTTCACAATAATTCCTTCACAAAGATAATTCATATTTCTTTTTTTTAGTCTCTATGTCTCATCCATGTGATCTGCAATTTCAATCAACAAACAAGCTTCACTTATTTTGATTCAAAATAGTAATCAACGTAATTTCTTTTGCAGCTTTATTTTATGTTTTACTTTTATATTTTAATATAGTTAAGTAATTTTAATCATTTATTGGTCTCAAGTGTAATTAAGATATGTTATTTTTAGTTGTTGTATCAAGTTTTAACAAATATATCTTTTCAGCTGCTCGTCTTCTTTTGAAGCTTAGAAAATATGAATGTGGATCAATTATGAGTAAAGTTATCTAAAAGCTACATTAAATTTCTTCAAAAGCATAGGAAATATTTATATTTAACATGTATACTTTGGAAAATATCAAATATCTCCATATTTGGACTTTGCTTGTCCCTAAGAAAAACTCATCCCACGACATATGTAACATCAACACGTTTTAATGCGTAAGTATAAAATCAAATTAGTGTAACTTGTTTTTCTAAAGACACGATCAACTATCTAGTCACAATCAATAGAATTACAACTTAACAAGCGAATGCGATTGATTTTTTTTAAAATAGACGTTCTAACTAAATTTAGTTGATTTAAAGACTCTAAACACACAATAATCCACAACTTCTCACAATGTTCTCTCCTCTCGGATTGTTTAGCGGACTAGTATAAATGTACTAGTTTATATCTATGGTGCTCTCGATATCAACATGATATGACATTGTCATAAGCTTGTAGAGGTCTCACATCTACACTAACTAACAATTGAACTTTGCACAAATTAAGTAGGTCTTAACATGGGTTGTAACGTGGCTAAGGTGATAGGTAGGGAAAAAAAGGGAAAAACAAGGCTAAGGTGTTTAGAGAAATCCGACTTCGCTAGTCTAAACACGAACATAATACGCAAATGATAAACAAAATGAAGGACCAAACTTGAATCATTTAACAAACTAACTACTAATAGACTTTTTTTTCTTTTTTTTGGTTTTTTCTTTTTTTTCAATTTTTTTTTCATTTTTTCTCACTTTTTTTTTCTTTTAACTAATCGAACGTAACAATTAAATCACACTATCTAAACACTAACTTAGCCGGATTTTTTTAAAAACACCCAGGTTAACACAAAAAGGTTTAAATAGATAAAGGCTAGGCAAACAAGGGTATAAACAAAAGAAAATGGTAAATAAATGGCTCAAAGTGGCTAACTAGTGGATGATTACAGGGTAAGGTAGTCATAGGCTAAACACAAGGCTAAATCCTAGGTGCCTCTATCATTTATGTGCAAGTGCAACGTTGATGGTCTCGACGCGTATAACCTATACAATTCTAAAATGCATGTACGTGTGATATAAATGCTCAACAATGAAATGCATGTGAAATGCAAATAATCAAGAATTAAAGGCTCAATCTCACATGAAAACGGAGGTAATCACGGTATAAGTTATGGAAAATTGCACATTTATCATCTCTCAATTTACCTCACTTAATTAGACGTCTATACCATGTTATTTTGAAAACCACATGTTAAGTTAACTTAATCATGTGACTTGAAAAGTTAATCATGCTCTGGGTATAACTAGTTAGTGCTAATCGGCATCACATCATGATTCGTGCAAGTCGTGTTTTATATGCGTGGATGAGTTGTACTTAGTGCCCTTTTTATTTTTTTATTTTGAGGGATTCATCAAAATTTTCCAATATTATTAAACCAAAATGCAAAATGTTTCAGGTTTGCCAACTAACCCCATCCCCACACTTAAATTGAACATTGTCCCTAATGTTCGTGCAAATAGATATAAGCAATTAAGGAAATTAAAAATGCAAGAAATGGAAAAACTGAAACTCCCTTTATATGTAGCGTGTAATGACAGAAGGCCCACTAAAGATATACGTGTCATCCTCACACTTTAACTTGACTAAGGACCTCAAACAAACGATCATTCAGCTCCGAGCAATAACCTGAAATCAAAGACAAACACAGAAGCATCTGGTACGAAGAATAAAAAATAAAATATAAAAAGAATACAAACAAACCCTCGGGTTGCCTCCCGGAAGCGCTTGATTTATTTATGAGTCGTCAGCCAGACTCGAACCTCTCAATCAGGTTCTAACAGGGGAGAGATCAACTACTTCTTCCTCGTTCTCAATCACCAGCCCACTAATGTAATGCTTCAAACGATGGCCATTTACCTTAAACTTCTCTTTGTCCTTTTCCTCGATTTTAATTGTTCTGTATGGAAATACCTCGCGCACAGTGTATGGTCCCGACCATCGAGATTTTAATTTTCCCGGAAACAATTTCAATCGTGAATTGTACAGCAACACTCGATCCCCACACTTGAATTCTTTATTACCTTTTAGGTGGCGATCGTGTAATTCTTTCGTACGTTCCTTGTATCGGCTTGAATGTGTGCACGCATGATCTCTCAATTCCTCCAACTCGTGCAACTGGTGAAATCGATTCGCTCCAGCTGTGGACATATCTAAATTCACCGTCCTTAATGCCCAATATGCACGATGCTTCAACTCCACTGGTAGATGACACGCTTTCCCATAAATCATCCGAAACGGTGTAGAACCGGTCAGTGTCTTATATGCCGTGCGGAAAGCCTAGAGTGCGTCATCTAACTTGTCAGACCAATCCTTTCGATTTGATCCAATTGTTTTCTCCAGAATCCGCTTAATACCCTGATTACTTACCTCAACTTGCCCACTAGTCTGTGGATGATAAGCCGTTGCTAGCCGATGGGTGACCCCATAGCGTTGCAAGGCTTTCTCCATCTGCGCATTGCAGAAGTGGGTCCCTCGATCACTAATTAGGGCTTTAGGGGTACCAAAGCGGGAAAACAACTTTTTAATGAATCTCACTACAACCCTAGCATCATTCGTGGGCAAGGCTTGAGCCTCCACCCACTTAGAACCTATCGACGGCTACTAGGATGTACTTGTTCCCGTGAGATGGCGGAAATGGGCCCATGAAATCGATGCCCCACAAATCAGAAATCTCACATGAATAGCAGTCTGTGGCATCTCATTCCAGGATGAGATATTTCCTACTCTCTGACACGCGTCACAACTCCTCGCAAACTCATGCGCGTCCTTAAAGATCGTTGGCCAATAAAACCCAGCGTCGAATACCTTTTTCGCTGTCAAACTCGCTCCATAGTGGCCACCTGTTGGTCCTGAGTGGCAATGTCTTAAAATCCTCCTTGCCTCATCGCCGTGTACACACCTGTGAACGATCTGATCTGCTCCAATACGAAAGAGGTAGGGGTCGTACCAAATGTAATGCTTAACATCTGCAAAGAATTTCTTCTTTTGCTGATGTGTCATGCCTCTCATCAGAACCCCTGTTACTAAGTAATTAGCCAAATCTGCAAACCATGGAAAACCTCTTCCTGTGCTTTCACAAATATGAGTGTCTTGTGAGGAAATTTATCATCAACCATGTCTTCCCTAATCTCCTCACGCCCGGAGTCCTCTAAACGCGACAAATGGTCCGCTGCAACATTCTCCGCACCTTCTTATCTCTAATCTCAATGTCAAACTCCTGAAGCAGCAAAATCCATCGCATCAATCTTGGCTTGGCGTTCTGCTTATTAAACAAATACTTGAGTGCAGCATGATCTGTGTAAACAATAGTCTTAGAAAGAACGAGGTAAGATCTAAACTTATCGAATGCAAAGATTACTGTAACACCGGTCCCTTGCATCAACAATATTGTCCGCTTTGCCCACGAGGAGCTCGCGAATTTGCTTTTGGTTGCCCGAGTGAAAACTTCCCAGGGAGGTCACCCATCATTGGATTGCTCCCACCTGAGCACGCTAACTGTGAAGTTCTCCTCTCATCTACAGCCAATACGCCCAAAACGCGTTGTTGATGTTAGAGGCCAGACATTCCTTATGAACCAAGAATCTCTCCTGTCCACGGCCGATGTGGGATATGTGTAGGGTGTCACAAGCACCCTGTGTTTGGACTCATCGTCCTCGATGAGCCCGAGAAGTCACCATCCTTGGTGAGGTATGTCCCACACCCCGAACGGCATATGAGTGGCTCTGATACCATTCTGTTTGAGGGTTGTATGCGGTACTCATATCCAACCGTGTACCCAAGGCCTTTTGTAATGATTGCTAAAATCTCGAGGTATATCGACTGTCTCGATCGGAGATAATGGAGATCGATACTCCATGTCTCGAAACAACCTCTTTGAGATAAACTCTTGTCAACCTTTCCATCCTATCAGTCTCCTTAATTGGTAGAAAGTGGGCAGACTTTGTCAGTCGATCCATAATTACCCAAATCGTATCACAACCGGTGGGTGTCTTGGATAGTTTTGTGATGAAGTCCATGGAAATCTGCTCTCATTTCCATTGTGGAATCTCCGGTTGGTGCAGTAATCCATATGGTTTTTGATACTCCGCCTTAACCTTCGAACACGTGAGGCTTTTGCTAACATAAATGGCTATGTCAGCTTTCATGTTCGGCCACTAGTATAACTCCTTTAAATCTTGATACATCTTATCAGAGCCCGAGTGGATGGAGTATCTTGATTTGTGTGCCTCGTTCATCACAAGTTCCCGTAAGTTCCCACAATTTGGCACCCAAATTCGACATAAAGTATCGAGCTCCATCATACTTGATCTCGAATTGCTTATCCATGCCGCGAAGAGATTCATTTTCAATTTTGTTCTTTAGTGCTTTAGACTAAGCATCACGAATTTGAGTAGTTAGACACGTATGAATCTTCATTCCCAACACTCGCACCCATAAAGTTTTGGTTCGTTCTTTCCTACTCAGAGCGTCTGCTACCACATTCGCTTTCCAGGATGATAACGAATCTCACAGTCATAATCGTTTAGTAACTCAACCCACCTGCGTTGTCTCATGTTTAGTTCCTTCTGATTGAAGGTGTGCTGAAGGCTTCTATGATCAGTGAATATAGTGCACTTGGTACCATACAGGTAGTGTCGCCAAATCTTTAGTGCAAAGACAACAACTCCTAATTCGAGGTCGTGAGTAGTGTAATTTTTCTCATGCACTTTCAATTGTCGTGAAGAGTAAGCAATAACTTTGTCGTGTTGCATCAGGACACAGCCAAGTCCTTGTCGTGATGCATTGCAGTACACCACAAAACCATTGTTCCCCTCTGGTAGGGACAGAATTGGCGCGCAACACAATTTCTACTTTAACAATTGAAACACTGCTTCCTGCTTATCACCCCAATCGAATTTCTTGTCTTTCTGAGTTAAGGTTGTCAATGGTTGGGCTATTTTGGAGAAATTTTCGATAAAGCGTCGGTAATAACCTGCCAAACCTAGGAATTATCGCACCTCGGTCGGGGTCTTAGGTGCTTCCCAGTTCTTAATAGCCTCTATCTTGGATGGGTCAACATGTATTCCTTTCTCGTTAACCACATGCCCGAGAAATTGCACTTCTTGGATCCAGAAGTCGCATTTTGAGAATTTTGCGTATAATTTCTCATTCTTGAGTAGTTCCAAAATTAACTTTAAATGTTGTTCGTGCTCATCCTTGGTTCGTGAATATATCAAAATGTCATCGATGAAGACGATCACAAATTTATCCAAGTAGGGTTTGCATACTCTATTCATGAGATCCATGAATACAGCTGGCATATTAGTTAACCCAAATGGCATGACCATGAACTCATAGTGGCCATAACGAGTTCGAATGCGGTCTTGGGGATATCTTCCTCTTGAATTCGTAATTGGTGATATCCCGAACGCAAGTCAATCTTCGAGTAGTAACTAGATCCTTGAAGTTGGTCGAATAAGTCGTCGATTCAAGGGAGGGGGTATCGGTTCTTAATGGTGAGTTTGTTTAACTCCCGGTAGTCGATGCAAATTTAAAAAGATCCATCCTTTTTCTTAACAAATAACACTGGGGCTCCCAGGGTGAGAAACTTAGTCTTATGAATCTTTTATCTAACAATTCTTGTAATTGGTTAGACAACTCTTGCATCTCTGATGGTGCTAATCGATATGGGGATCGTGCTACTAGAGCAGCTTCGGGTACCAAATCGATTCGAAATTCGACTTGCCTTTGAGGTGGAAGTCCGGGCAAGTCCTCGGGAAAGACTTCTGGATAGTTTCGCACGATGGGTATATCCTCGATACTTTTCTCTTCGATTTGCTTCTCTACTACGTGCGCAAGATTGCATGATAGCCCTTTCGCAAGTACTTCCGGGCCTTCATACATGAAATGATCCTTACCACTGTACCATACTTTTCTCCTTGAATTGATATGGTGTCTCCAGTCGTCTAGTCGGCTAGGCATCCACTCCCACTAACGAACGTCAATTCTGCGTCTTTTGGGCGCAAGCTCAAGCTCATCAGTACAGTCTCAAACGGGTGTGGCAGGACGGATCGGAATATGAACCCGCTTCCTTGGAGTGTGTGCAAGAAGCACACTCCCAGGGTGAGCACGATAGAGACGGAAAGAGGGCGGTGGTACACCTGGAACAAAGATACGGTGGGTGTCCGCAACCACCAGCTCGGACAAGCAGCTATAAGGGTGGGGTCGGCAGGCTCGGGAGTGAGGTGGAAGAGGTTAGGGTCTACTAGAAGAGTCGGGTTAGAGGGTTGAGGAATCGAGTCAAAAGGTTGGGTAGTAGGATTCGTAGGGTGAGAGGTGGGGTCACTAGACTGAGGGATGGCCTCGGAGGGCTCCGGGTCGGAAGCGACCAGGTCTAAATCGGCAGGGTCGAAATCGACAGGGTCGGAATCGTCCGAGTCAGAATCGATCGAGTCGGAGTCGGCTAGGTCGGAGTTGGTCGGTTCGGAGTCGACCGGATCGGTATCGGATGTTTAGGAAACTGTGTCAATGGACGTCGACCCTAGGTCAACTACCTCGGTGTCAGCAGGCTGTGGGGTGGGATCTGTGGTCTCAGGAGTGGGGTCGACTAGCTGATTGTGACATCCGTCACCTCGAGGTCCGTCGAACGACATAAATAACATGGAAATATTTTAAATAAATCTTCCTTTTCTTCATGAACTCCTGCTTTACGGAATCATGTCTGCTTTTTTTCCCTTGTGCCTGTACTTCCTTCGAGAACGTGTGTTAAGCATAAAACTTTTATAATTTCATCACCATTACCACCAAATATATCATTTTAATTTCGACCATTGTCACTAATAAAACCATTTTAGGCTATCAAATGCCAAACAAAACACGCTTTTAACCGTAATATAACGAACATTTTAAGATCGTAATCAACCGAAACAAATTTTTGGGAAACTCGAGGGTTAAGTGCAGGGACTAAACTTGTAATTTTGCAAACTTGGGCTGGGTATATAAGCCCCATTTCCAGCCATTTCCCTCATCTTCATCTTCTTCACCTTCAACCTTTTCTCCACTTTTTCTCTTGATTTAGCACAAAAAATCGTCACGTTTGTCGCGTTTTCACCACCAAATCTGGGTATCATCGTGTGTACGCGTTCCTAGCAGGTAGACAACCTTGTTCAATCCGTTTTTGGTTCGATTTTACTACTGCTATTTCTAGGGTTTCGGGGTGCTCGGGTTCATCCGAGCACATGAGGTCGAGTGGGTGCGTGTGAGGTCTTTCTGCTTGTGTTGCATGTTTGTGTATGTTTGTTGAGTGTTTCTGGAGGTCCTCGTGGTATAAAACCCGCGCTAGAGCAGCTCGGGGCTGCTCAGCCCGACCACAGTCGCGATTCTGCAGTTCAGGCGACTGGGTCTGTCATGCGATTGAGCCGTGCGACTGAGTGAGTCGTGCGACAGAATCATGCGTCTGAGTCTATCGTGCGACTGAGTTGTGCGACTAGGCAAGTCGTGCGACTGAGTCGTGCGACTGGGTGTTTGTATGCGATTGAGTCATGCGTGTGAATGATGTGTGGATTGAGTCAGGTGACCGACTGAGTGTATGCGATTGTGCGTGTTTCGCACGACTGGAGTCCAATCGCACGAATGAAGGTTCAATCGCACGAAAGTAGCTAATTCGCACGATTGAGGGTTGATTCGTGGCGCATTGAGGTTGGGTCGTGCGAATGGGTGTGTTGTGTGGTGCGACTGAGTCCAATCGCACGAATGAAGGTTCAATCGCACGAAAGTAGCTAATTCGCACGATTGAAGGTTGATTCGTACGAATGGAAAGTGGTCGAGCGTCTGGTCCCATCGTGTGTCTGATGATGCGTGTGTCTTGTGTGTGTGCTACCCACGACCGAACCGATACAACCCGAACCGACCAAACATTACTATACGCTTTATACATGTCATTAATGCTTGACCATAACTGTCAATAGTGTTTGACCGATCATTGCATTCAACTGTTGGAAATCTCGACCTTTCATACTTACCACTAACATGTGAGTTTCCGTGGCCCCTTTTATGCTTATACTATTTGACCAACATTTACAAACGGGGGAAAAGTATGCTCGCCCGTTTTCTATGCTGTACAACATACATACAATTTTCATACAAGGAATCAACGTGATACTGTGTTGCACGTACTTATCTGATACATGCTTGGTCTGCAGTGTAGTTCTATCTTTGCAACTATTTAATTCCAGTGTGGGAACCGACGGTTAGGTATTGGTAGTACTACTGGGTTGACACCCCCACCCTCGTGTTGGTATACTAGTTAGTACCAACAATAGCCAGGTACGGGTCTTGGGTGAATATACGCCGACAATTTCTTTGTGTACGTCGTTAGGTTTGTTGCAAAGCTCATGTCATGTGATTTTACTTGTGTATATAACTGTATTCACGGTATTCCATATCATTTACTTTATACAGCATCACTTACATTTTTATTACTTAAACCTACGAGCTCACCAACAATTTGTTGACCATTTTGAGCATATCTTTTCAGGTGATCAAGCTAGCTGAGGTTCTAGGTGTGCTGCCTTAGTGGAGACCCTAGGGTGCATTTTTGGACTAAACATGTTTGACAAACAGTTATTTTGAACAACGTTGAACTATGTAAACAATTACAATCTTTTGAAACTTGTTCCCGGGTTGTGGGAATTTACATTACAATTTCATCTTTATGTGATTATGTGAATCGTTTATCCTGTTATGCATATGGCTATGTTGTCGTGAACATTGACTATACACGACACAAGTCCCCTTGTTGTCGGGTGTCGTCATGACACGCTTGTCATCATTTTATTATGCATCTCTATCGCTTACCATGTGTTATGAAGATTCCCGTCTCGTCGCAACCCCGTGTTTCCGCTCTTAGCGGGGGTGTGACACTGATGATGAGTAGTGATAGGAGCAGGCCGTACGGGTGGCTCCACAAAGATATGAGACATGGTCAGTGGAACGACCATCAGGAGTTATGGTCCAACAATACGCACGACTCCCGGGACAAGCTCCTCCGGGAGGCCGGCATGAATCTCGGGTGTACACGCCCACCAATAAGTGCCTGGAGGGGTAGGAGGTAGTCCGGAGAACCGAGTCGAGGATAATGCCTCCAAGACGTCAAGTGTGGGGTCAGGAGTAGGTCCAGTGACAGGGACAACAGGTGGCGTAGGGGTCTCGGTTTCAATAGCACCAGTTAGCTGGATGAAAGCATCGGGAGTAGAAGTTAGGAGGACAGATGTGGATCTTGCAGAAGAGGCCGGAGATGTGGGCTCGTACTCCTCATCCGAATCAAAAATGTAAATCGGCATCGATGTTGAAGACATCTCTATGACAAGGCAATACACAAGTACAATTGTTATAAGTTAAGTTAATATATGATGCGATAAAGATATGTAATGAACTACAGTTATAGTCTAGGTCCACAAAATGCAACCTAATTCCCTATAACCAATGGCTCTGATACTAATCTGTCACGTCCCCAACCACGGCGGTTTCCCGCGGGGCGTGAACATCATGGAAATCATAGTCATTGATCGACCACTACATGGTTTAGTAACATACGTTGCAAATAAGTTTAAAAATACATAATTGTTTTCAGAGTTGAATTGCGGAAGTAGTAGAGCTAATGTAATTGTTTTCAAAACATGACAAATACAACAATAAATGTCCCAAACAGCATGAATGGCCCTAAATGAGACGTGGACCAAGCTAGCTTAACTTGATGCAAATATAAATACCTGAGAAAAACATGCATGAAAATATGTCAACATAAAGTTGGTGAGTTCATAGGTTTTAAAGTAATAGTAAACAGTGTAATGGACCATAAGTCTTTCCATGGTTTGATTGTTGATCATACATACTACAATATTATATAAGCACCGCAACCGAAGCTAGACTGTAACTGTAACAAATTGCCCTACCCATGCCTACCGTAAGCATGAGTGTGAACAGGCTAATAATGCACCCGTTTAGACCTCCAGTCAATTAGGGTAATTAATCCGGTGGGGGTAGTCAAAACCAATAGTACTATCCATGGTTACCTCGCTTTGGGAAATAAACTAACGGTCCGATAACAGGGGACTTTATACGGTAAGTAAACAACTTATATAACATGTGAAATTATTAACAAGTAAATGTGTCCAGGAAAATAGTAATTTGCATGTAATCTCCCCAAAAGGAAAATAAGTAAAATGGGGCGTGAAACTCACCTGTAATGACGCGTGAATTCTAGCAATATCTGTACGTATGATTGGTCTAGGAATCTCCTAAACAAAATCACAATAATTCATGAGGTCATGATTACTAACCCTAGATGGTCATGCATAACTCATCCACAAAGTTAGTTTTGAAAATGTCACTTGACTAGTTACACAGTTGAGCCGTTAATGTTTTTTAGATTCTTGTCTTCATAGTTATCTTCATAAAACACATAATGTATTGGATGGGTTTTATATTAAGTATAATATCATTATACTTTCATGTGTATGAGTTTCTTTTCATCAAATACCTCCAAAAGTGTACTTTATATAAATATGGACATTGGACAGAAACAAGAGGATTTTTAGGTCTGGTTGACATCCTTTTTTCATTGTACAAAGAATTTTTATAAAATCTAATATTTTTACCACATCTATATCTATGTATTAGGTTTCTAAAAAATATATCTTGTAGTATGTAACAAAGTTTAAGTGCCTCGAAATGGGTCATGAAGAAACAGATGCCAGTGCAGCTTTTTCTATACATATCCTTGGATTTCATTTTTTTGAGGGGTCAAACCCTACATTCACAAATAGAGCCTATAGTATTTTTAAACCTAACACCTTAAGCTAAGTTATCACAGAAGGAAAATCTCCATTTGATTACTTTAAGCATAACTTATGCCTCAATCTTTCTGCCCTATCTATTCTGCCAAAACTTCAGTTCAACACTTTATCATGTTTGTACGTTTTGGATAGGTTATACTCATCTAAAAATTTCAAGGTTGGATGAGTTAAAAACTAGACATCCTAAAGTTAATGTTAGGCTCAAGAAACTGTTCATTTGACCATTTTTAGGTCAAGTTATGGTGTTGAAAACACAGAACATGAATCTGCCAGAAATTGTCTACATGTTTGTTTACTTTTTAAACTTTGCTAGAGCACTTTTGATGAGTTAGTGAACATGAACACATCATGGTGATGTATAGAAGATTAGAAACAAGGTGCTAACCTTAACAAGCAAGGAGAAAGAGATGGTAGTCTTGAAATGCAAGGAAAAGAAGACTTGATCTTTTAAACTAAGAATCACCAAAGAAAAGTAGAGAAATGTTGTAGGATGCTTGGAAGCTTCATGAGTCACTTGATCTTCAAAAATGACACTTGATTCATCAAATATTTATAGAAGACAATTTTAAAATAAGATGAGGTGGTTATGTGGGGGTCTTTGGCCGAAATTTAGAGAGGGAGAGGAGTAGAAGGGTGTTGGGTGGTGATGGTGCATAATGCACACTTACTATAAGGCTAAGTCTTGCATTTGGTCCATCTCTCTTGGTGTCTTGCTAGACACCAATGGTAAAGTGGATGAAAGATGGAGGTGGCCATTTATGGAAGGGCAACATGATGCTTTAAACCATGTAAAAGTTGTTACACAAAGATGGTAGTCTTGAGCTTCACAAAGGCAAGCTTGTCTTGTGAGGATTTGACAAGGGAGAAGGAGAAAAGAGATGTGGGGGGATAGGTGGAGGCGTTATGGGGGTGGGAAATGAGTTGATTCTTCAATTTTATGTAGTATTTGGTATTTGGGTGGTATTCGTTGCATTATAGTAATTTATATATATTTTAATATTTTTACTCCTTGCTTTTAAAATACATTAAAATTGTATAAGTACTTGTATAATATCATATAATTTAATACTTAGGTATGTTAATGATACATCATGTATTTAGTATTTGCGTTAAAAGGATTCGTTCTAGGTAAAATATCAATTTACGCGATTAGGTTATTTATAAATTTGAGTTTTTCCAATGTATTTTATTTGGAATCTAAAATACTTTGAACCAATGGAATATAAAATACTTTGAAACGCCTTAAAGTATTTAGTAGTACACATATATTAATTATCACCAACGTTCGTGTGTGTGCCGATTGTATCGTGTGTAAAAAATGGTAATTACGCCGAATCACCGATGCATGAAATGTAAAGCATGAAATTTTGCAATGCATAAAACGAATTCAATAATTGGAATTCAATTGAAAATCAAGTATTATAGGTGTAATTATAACCAAGTCAAGGTCGGGTATTGACCTGAAATTGTCGGTTGTCACAACTACTGCCAACAACTCCTTCTCTGTCGTGGTGTAATGCTCCTGCGCATCTGTGAACGTCTTACTCGATTAATATATCGGGTGAAAATGTTTGTCCCTACGCTGACCTAAGACCGCTCCTATCGCATAGTCAATCGCGTCGCACATCAACTCAAAAGGTAAACTCCAATCCAGGGTGACCATAACCGGAGCATTCACCAACTTCTCCTCAAAAGCTCAAAAGCACCTTTACATTCTTCAGAAAACACAAATGGCACATCTTTCTCTAGAAGTTGCGTCATCGGCCTCGCAGTCTTAGAGAATCTCTAATGAACCAGCAGGGCCTAAGAAACTCCTAATAGATTTCACTGATGTAGGTAGCGAAAGCTTGCTGATAGTCTCAATCTTCGCCTTATCAACCTCAAGCCCCGCATGTGAAATCTTGTGCCCTAAAACAATGCCCTCCTTCACCATGAAGTGGCATTTCTCCCAGTTTAGCATAAGGTTGGTCTCCTCACATCGATCAACATCCTCTCCAATCGCTCCAAACATTAATCGAACAAACTCCCAAACACAGAAAAATCATCCATGAAAACCTCCATGGAGTCCTCGATCATGTCCAGGAATATAGCTACCATACACCGCTGAAAAGTAGCTGGAGCGTTACATAACCCAAACGGCATGTGGCGATACGCAAAGGTGCCATACGGGCATGTAAAGGTCGTCTTTTCCTGATCCTCTGGAGCGATAGGGATCTGCAAATAACCTAAAAAGCCATCAAGGAAACAGCAAAACTGTTGCCCTGACAAATGCTCTAACATCTGATCGATAAACGGAAGCGGAAAATGTTCCTTCCTCGTGGCATCATTCAGTTTGCGATAGTCAATGCAAACTCGCCACCCGGTGACTATCCTCGTCAGAATCAACTCGTTCTTCTCATTAGTCACCACTGTCATCCCCCATTTCTTGGGAACAACCTGCACGGGACTCACCCACTTCGAATCAGAGATAGGGTAGATTAATCCTGCATCTAACAATTTAATCACTTCTTTCGTAACTACCTCCTGCATGTTAGGATTTAATCTTCTCTGACTCTGTCTAACAGGCTTATACTCATCCTCCATGAGTATCTTATGCGTGCAAAATAAAGGGTTGATACTCTTAATATCCATAAGCTTCCACGCAATAGCCTGCTTATGTGCCTTTAGCACATCCACTAGTCTCCTCTTCTCCTCCTTTGTCAATCCAGCAGAAATGATGACAGGTAACTGAGATCCCTCATCCAGAAATGCATACTCCAAGTGAGACGGTAATTCTTTAAGCTCTAAGGATGGGGGAGTCTCAATTGACGGCTTCTCTATCGGTTCCTCTCTCGTAATCACCTCACACACATTAGCTTCCTTGAGAGGCAGACTCTCACGATCTACCGAGTCATGCTCAAAGGCAAAAGCGGTCAACTCGACTTCCTGGTTCTCCCTAACCAGGATCTGTGAGTTTGTATGATCAGATCTGATGAACTCTCGAAAACTCGTAGTCACCTGTGTCCAAATGTATCTATGAAGTCAAGGTGTCATCCTGATCATGTGTGTTCTTCATGGATTTGTTCACGTCGAATGTGACCATTTCATCTGCAACTCGTAAGGTTAGCTTGCCATCAAGGACATCGATCAATGCCCTCGCAGTAGCCTAGAAAGGTCGACCTAAAATCATGGGGACCTTCTCGTCCTAATCCATATCTAAGATCACGAAATCAACAGGAAAACAAACTTATCCACCTAACGAGCATGTTCTCTACGATCCCTCTTGGATACTTCACTGACCTATTTGCCAACTGAATACTCATGCGTGTAGGTGCTGGCTCCCCTAGGTCTAGCTTAGCGAACACAGAATATGACATCAAATTGTTGTCGGCCCCTAGATCTGCCAATGCATTGCTCACAGACAAACCACCTATGATACATGGAAGTAAAACTACCCGGATCAGTCATCTTCTGTGGTAGTTTGTTCTTCACAGCAACCGAACACTCCTCACTCAACGTCACCATTGAGATCTGCTCTAATTTCTTCTTATTCGTGAGCAGATCCTTCAAAAACTTAGCATACTTAGGCATGTGCTGTAATGCCTCTACAAAAGGCAAGTTCACCTTGAGTTGCTTAAACATCTCAAGGAACTTCCCGTATTGCTCCTCAGACTGATGCTGAGCCAATCGTCCTGGGTATGGAATTCTGTCAAAATGAACTGATAGCTCCTTCTCTTTCTTCTCTTCAGCAACTTCTCTATGGACTCCTCTGACTGTGCTGTACTTGCTGGGCCAGCCTCTGTTGCACCTTGCCAGCAGGAGCCTCCACCTCTATCTCCTCATCGACCTCCTCTTCAATCACTTCAGGAGGCTCAACCACACCATATGACTTACCACTCCTTGTCGTCACAACTTTCACATTCGCATTTGGATTCTTCACTACATTACTAGGTAGGCCTCCAGGTTGCCTTTCCTGAAACATATCTAATAAGTGACCCACAGTCCTTTCTATATTTTGCAATAATGCCCTTAGTTCTTGATCATGGCCTTGTTCTCCTGGAACCTAACCTGATATGCTTGATCTCTAGCCTGCGCTTCCTTATACCTAGTGTCATCCCTCCCATGAACTGAGTCAACATCTATGATTGTTGCATCATCATCTCTTCAAGGGTGGGCTTCTTCTCCCCCTGATCTATGCCATTAGTCAGACCACTACTCGAACTCTTGATTCTGAATAAACTCTGAGTATGCGGTTGAAAACCCGGTGGGTTTCCACTCCTCCAGTTCTGCTAATTCCTCCAACCAGGATTATAGGAATTACCAAGGAATTTCCTTGCATCCAGTTGGGATTGCTGACAAAGTCAACCTGTTCCTGAAAACTATCAGCAGAAATAGGACAATCAATCGTAACATGACCACCCCGACAGATCTCACAGGCCTGCTCCTTCTTCTTTGGTAGGTCTGCTACCATCTTAGCTAATGCCTCAACCGGGCGGCTAAAGCAGTGCTAAAATCAACTTGGTGCACTCCTCGCTGAGCAACAACCGGGACTCTAGAATCAGGATACTCATAACTCCATAGCCAGGTCCTCGAACATCATGTTACACTCCTCAACAGTCTTGGTGGTCATCAGATTACCACCGGCAGTAGTATCCAGCATGTTCCTCGTCGCAGGAGTAACTCCATTGTAAAACTTCTTAACAATCCTCTAAACCATAATGTGGACACTTGTGCACTAGCTCCTTGAAATGCTCCCATGTCTCATAGAAAGTCTCTCCCGACTTCTGCTGAAATGAATGAATCATGCTCCTCAGACAAGCGGTCTTCGAAGGTGGAAAGTACTTACACAAGAACTTGTCTTGCATATCAGCCCATGTAGTGATAGATCCTGTTGGCAGGGACTCAAGCCAGCTGTGTGCGCGATCAGTAAGAGAGAATGGGAAGAGGCGCAACTTGCATGCGTCCTCAGAAACACCGTTCACCTGAAATGTGTCACAGATCCTCTCGAAGCGAGCCAGATGAGAATTAGGGGTCTTCAGCAGGCAACCCGTTAAACTGAACGGTATTAGTGACCATGGAAATGATTTGGGGAGGGATTTGCCAATTGTTGGCAGTGATTGGTGGACGTGCAATACTAGACCTTGCTCCGGCAGCAGTGGGCTTGGCATAGTCAGCAATCACTCTCCTTGCTGGTGGTTGTTCTTCGGCCATTGTGGATTCTGTAGTGTGAATGGCTTCGCTGTCGTAGGAATCTTCTTCGGTCTCAAGCTTCGTGTCAGACTCGTTCTGTCGATCAAACACACGCTCTGGATCGTCAAGTGGCTGAAACTCTGGTGGTCCGACAGAACGGGTGTGGCGCATAAACTAAAAGAAAATTAAAAGAAAAAAGACATAAATTTTACCTAAATGATTAAGGCACGACAAAAAATGAAAAAAATAAAATAAAATGAAATACTAACTAAAGGCACAATTAAGCAAATAATAGAAATTAAAGTAAAGAAAATAAACCACTAAACTAGAAAACAAATGATTAGATCCCCGACTCGGTCGTTCTCAAAATCGCCAAAACAGTGTCCCCGCAACGGCGCCAAAAACTTGATGTGTGAAAAATATAATATAAAATTATTATAAAAGCGTTTTTCACAAATTAGTTTTAAAAATTGGAAATTCACAACTAAACTTCACACAAACGGCAAGTGTACCGATCGTGTTATAGTAAAGTTTAGGTAAGTCCGGATATCGAATCCGTGGACACTAATGACGGCTCTCGATAATAGACCTTTGTCGACTTCTAACCTAATTAATTTTATTATTTTAAGTAATTAATATAATAAACAAAACAAACAATTTAACTAAAAATAATTAATGGAAACTCGACGAAAGAAATAAACAAATTAAGATTAATTCAAACTTGGAAACTTGAATATGATCAAATATGTGAATAACTACCTAGTAAGGAATCCAACCAACACGTGATGGCCTAAAGGTAATGATTTGTATGGTTATCTCTAAAAATACGGATCTAAGGTTGTCTAGGTACGTTGCTACTCCTTAAGAAAACCAAAACACGTGTGAAGCACTAGATATGTTTATTAAAATGTCTAATGGAAGATCACCCCTAGGTTTTCTACCACGTCATCTTTAAGATTATATTTTTTAACCTAAGATAAAGGACAACTTAATTAAAGCCAATTAAATACCCTAAAACACTACCACCACGAATGAAAGGCAAAACACGCTCTCGCGAAATCTAAACCTAACAAGCAATGGGTAAGAGGTTTAAAGCAATATCTATCCCCTTAGGTTCTAGATAAGGTAGCACATTGAAAATACTATTAAATCACAACCAATGCTCCTAAGATTATCTCTAAGCAAAGTACAAATTAAAAACACAAAGTAATTAATTTTAACGTGCAACTTAATCTAGATGTCACGCATCAATCAAGATTAAGCATACACGAGCATGACAATAACTTTTAAGTATAAGACAATACACATGTTCATATTTAATTGAGACAATAATCAAGTTCTAAGATTAATAAACGAATATACAAAATCAAAACCAAATATTTAGTCAAAACATATTAATTTTCAAACCAACCTAGATAGTACTAAAAAATTAGCTACTCATAACGATCAAATACATTACGAACAATGATAAAGTTGCAAACTTTAGTAACATAAACACAAGAATCAATGAAACAAAGAAAAAATAATCAAAAACAAAACGGAACCGAACGATTTTCAATGCTTGAATGTGTCAATCCTTGCTCTCCGATCTTACTCTTTACTTCAAGATTGATCTCTAATTGTACTCATAAGCTTCAAGTTGAATGAAAAATAATGAAAATTTTTTTTTTCTTCGAATTCTGCCGTCGCCTCTTTTTTTCCTCTTCTTTTGCGGCTACCCTTTTTTTTAATCCCTATCTTCAATTGGTGAGTGTGGGCTTTTTTTTGTCAGCCCAAAAATCATAATTCATAATTATTTATTTTTATGGATCTTTTATTTCAACTATTATTGGGCCTTAAAAGTCTTTACAATAATTCCTTCACAAAGATAATTCATATTTCTTTTTTTTAGTCTCTATGTCTCAATCCATGTGATCTGCAATTTCAATCAACAAATAAGATTACCAGCTTCACTTATTTTGATTCAAAATAGTAATCAACGTAATTTCTTTTGCAGCTTTATTTTATTTTTTACTTTTATATTTTATTTAGTTAAATAATTTTAATCATTATTGGTCTCAGTGAAGTTAAGATATGTTATTTTTAGTTGTTGTATCAAGTTTTAACAAATATATATTTTCAGCTGCTCGTGTTCTTTTGAAGCTTAGAAAATATGAATGTGGATCAATTATGAGTAAAGTTATCTAAAAGCTACATTAAATTTCTTCAAAAGCATAGGAAATATTATATCTAACATGTATACTTTGAAAAATATCAGACCCATCGCGGGACAGCGGGGGTTCGAGGCGGCAGCCCCTAACAGCGGGGTCCTAGGGGCAACAACCCCTAGTGGGGTCCAAGGGGCAACCCCCCTGGCTGGGGCCGTGTACCAGGTCAGCGCGAAAATTTTTTGTTTTAACACTTTTATATAACACATTTTGTCATAGGAAAATTGATCTTTCTCTTAAAACCTCTTAAAATCTTGGTCATTTAAATCGTATATTTAGTATGCATTTCCGACCCCAAACTAGTGTAAAACCTTTAAAATAGGGGATCAAGAACTCACCTGGACTCTATGAGTAGCTTCTCAATCAAGCTTTCAAAGCAAGAGTTGCACTACACAGCCTGCAGATAAGTTAACACTCAAATGAGTTAAATTCTGCCTAATTTCGCTGCTAATTTCGCTGCCAGATCAGCAATTTCGCTGCTAGTTTCGCCAGTAGTTTCATTGCTAGTTTCGCTGGCATCTTCGCTGGCAGTTTCGCTGGCAGTTTCGCTGGCAGTTTCGCTGGCAGTTTCGCTGGCAGTTTCGCTGGCAGTTTCGCTGGCAGTTTCGCTGGCAGTTTCGCTGGCAGTTTCGCTGGCAGTTTCGCTGGCAGTTTCGCTGGCAGTTTCGCTGGCAGTTTCGCTGGCAGTTTCGCTGGCAGTTTCGCTGGCAGTTTCGCTGGCAGTTTCGCTGGCAGTTTCGCTGGCAGTTTCGCTGGCAGTTTCGCTGGCAGTTTCGCTGGCAGTTTCGCTGGCAGTTTCGCTGGCAGTTTCGCTGCAGTTTCGCTGGCAGTTTCGCTGGCAGTTTCGCTGGCAGTTTCGCTGGCAGTTTCGCTGGCAGTTTCGCTGGCAGTTTCGCTGGCAGTTTCGCTGGCAGTTTCGCTGGCAGTTTCGCTGGCAGTTTCGCTGGCAGTTTCGCTGGCAGTTTCGCTGGCAGTTTCGCTGGCATTTCGCTGGCAGTTTCGCTGGCACTTTCGCTGGCAGTTTCGCTGGCACTTTCGCTGGCACTTTTGCTGGCATCTTCGCTGGCATCTTCGCTGTCAGTTCGCTGGCAGTTTCGCTGGCAGTTTCGCTGGCAGTTTCGCTGGCAGTTTCGCTGGCAGTTTCGCTGGCAGTTTCGCTGGCAGTTTCGCTGGCATCTTCGCTGCCAGTTTCGCCCAACTTTCGTTGGAAAACCATGTCTGCAAAAGTACCTGCGAAACTATAGTTTCGCAGGAAGATCCACAGTTTCGCCGGACGAATACCTAATTTCACTGCATGAACACCCAATTTCGTAGAACGGGCTGAAAATTACGAACCATCTTATTTTTTACCCAAAACTTCAATATTTTACACCCAAAACCTTGGTTTATCACCCAATAAGCTTATCTAAGCTTCTTACATGTTTTTTACACAAAAATGTAAGTTTTGGGCGAATCTTTGCCACTTTCAAATACCTAAGCCCTAGAATCCGGGTTTACATCAAAAGCAACAATTAAATGATGTTTCTTACCTAGATTCTTGGTGTTTTCTTGTTATTTGGATGCCCACGAACACCAATCTTCAATCTCGAGATCAACCAAGCCTTGAATCTTTAATTCTCTCTACTTTCTCTCTCTACTCTCTTTCTCTAGAACTAGAGTGTTGAGTTGCAAATGAGAGTTGCTCAAGCTGATCCATTTATATATACCGGGCGTTTCCGGACCTTAAACTCGCCCAACACATATCCCGAAGAGTTAACTCGGTCTAACCCATATCCATCTTATTTTCATTAAATGATCTCGTCTAAGCCCATTATTATTATTTGGCTCGCTTAGACCTTATTCGGGTTGTACATCTAAGGACATCTAGATCATACTATTATCAAACATCCATGACTATGATCCATGAAGTACGTTTTGAAGCGAGTTACGTCCAATATTTATTCTCTATTATATCCATGAATATTGGTTCTCAACCCCTTGAGCTTTCATCTCATGAACAACCAATCCTTCATAATAGTCTTAGTTTGGATTGATTTCCATGAATCCAATCGACTATGGACCCCCTGTGAATACTATTATTTAAGGATACTAAAACATACAAAATTTGAACATAGATACTTAATATAATGACTTTAACCATATATCATAAATTAAAACAATGTATCATAGTTCAAAGAACCAAACATAATAAATATTCAAATCCATTCCCTACCATATCCCAACCCAATATTCTCATCATGTTGTTCAAGTTTTGTCACTGGCATTGGCTTAGTGAACGGGTCAGCTAAATTCAGATTTGTATGAACTTTGTTTATAATGATGTCACCTCATTCCAAAACCTCTCTAATGTAATGGTACTTTTGGAGTATCTGCTTGGTATTCTGGTGCGACCTTGGTTCTTTAGCCTGACTATGGCACTAGTATTATCACACAGTATCTCAATTGGTTTCTGAATACTTGGAACCATATTAAGATTAGAAATGACTAATCCAAACAACTTTCTTTGCAGCCTCTGATGCAGCAATATACTCTGATTCAGTGGTGGATTGAGCAACTACACCCTGCTTGGAGCTCTTCCAAGTAATTGCTCCACCATTCCAAATAAATACATACCCAGACTAAGATCGAGAGTCATCTCTGTCAGTTTGGAAGCTAGCATCAGTATAGCACCTTACTAATAACTCTTCTTCCACTCTTCCATACATAAGGAACATTTCATTGTCTTTCTCAAGTATTTGAGAATGTTTTTCACTACTCCCAATGACTCTTACCAAGATTCTATTGATATCTGCTTGTCATTTTCAAGCATATGACACATCGGGTCTAGTAAACAACATTGCATACATTACCGAACCGATAGAAGACGCATATGGAACACTTTCCATGTCTTCCTTTTCTTTATCTGTTTTAGGACACTGGTTGTTATTCAATATAGTCCCATTAACCATAGGCACAAATCCTTTCTTACAATCATTCATGGCAAAGCGTCTAAGTACCTTATCAATATAAGTACTTTGATTAAAACCAATAAGTCGTCTCGATCTATCTCCGTAGATCTTATTACCATATGTATTCTACCTCTCCAAGGTCTTTCATCTCAAAAACACCTTTTGAGCCAACACTTCGTATCCTCCATCATTGAAATGGTATTCCCTATGATCAGTATGTCATCCACATACAGGATTAAGAATGTCACAAAGCTCCCACTTGCTTCATATACACACACAGTTCATCTTTATTCTTGACAAAACCAAACTCTTTGATTTTTTATTAAACGAAGATTCCCACTTCTTGATGCTTGCTAAGTCCATAAATGGACTTATTAAGTTTGCAAATTTTATTAGGATTCAATGCATCTTTAAACCCCCAGGTTGAACCATATAGACATCTTCATTAAGGTGTTCATTCAAAAGGTGATTTTGACATCCATTTGTCATATCTCATAGTTATAATATGCAACAATGGAAAGTAAGATCCTAATCGACTTCAGCATGGCTACAGGTGAAAAGGTTTCCTCAAAATCAACTTCTTGAGTCTGAGTGTATCCTTTTGCTACTAGCCTTGCCTTGTAAGTCTGGATTGCATACATGGATTGCAATCTCAGCATTCATTCCTTGCCATTTCTTAGACTCTGAATCTGAAATTGCAGCTTGATAAGATTTGGGTTCAGCATGATCAATAGAAAGGATTTCATGTAATCCTAAATATTTCTTAGGCATCTGACAAACCCTCAAAATTTTGTGAATGTTTTGTGTGTCAATCGTTTCTTGAATTCTCTCAAATTCCTCAACAATTACTCTTGATTGTTCAGTTGTTTCATCACGTGGGTTGGTCACTGTTTTTGCTTGGATTTCCTCTAAATCCACAACACTATCTCCAATCTCACAAGTTATGAATTCTTCCTCTAAGAATTCTCCTCTTCGTTTAAGGAAAACTTGATTTTCCTTAGGATTGTAGAAATAGTAACCAATTTTCTTAGGATATCCAATGAAGATAACTTTATCTCCTCGGGGATTAAGTTTTTCTGATGTCTCACATGTAACGTAAGCATTACAACCCCATACCTTGAGAAAGATACTTTTGGTTTAACCCCATGCCATATCTCATATGGTGTTTTGTTGACTTTTTTGGTTGGAGCCATATTAAGAATTTTGATGGCAAATTCAAGTGCAAAGGTCTAGAAAGAATGAGGAGGTTTGTACCATATCATTGATTGAACCATATCCAATAGAGTTTGATTCTCTTTTCTGACACTCCATTTAACTGGGTATCCTTGGAGTTGTTAGTTGAGAAATGATCCCATATTTCTTTAGATGGTCGGTGAACTCCTGACTAAGATATTTCCTACCTCGATCCGATCGAAGTCTTAATCGTTCTATCAAGCTGATTTTGTACTTTGTTCGGGAACTCTTGAAACTTTTCAAAAGTCTCATGTTTATGCTTCATAATATAAACATATCCATATCTACTGTAATCATTAGTAAAAGTAACAAAGTACTTTTCTCCATACCTACCCATTGTTTTAAATGGACCACAAAATCAGTATGTATGAGTCCTAATAGATCCTTAGCCCTTTCACTGACATTCAAGAATGGTGCTTTGGTTAACTTTCCACTTAAACAACACTCACATTTATCGAAATCATTCTTGTCGATGGAATTCATATTCCTTCAGTTTGAAGTTTCTTTAAGCAATTTTTGTTTATGTGACAAAGTCTACAATGCCAGAGGTACGTATCATTCACAGTAAATTTCTTACATTTATTAGAGATTTGGTATAACACGTGAGAATTATGAATATCTATCTCATAGATGCCATTATGAGGTCTCACCTCAAAATAAAACAAACCATTCAAATATGCACAGATATTGTCACCACAAAAAGAATATTTAAAACCTTGTTGTTTTAAAGTAGAAACTGAAATGAAACAAACTTGTTCAAAACAAGTTCTAAGTCATTAGAAAGTAAAACGACTAAATCACCAACTATGTGACATCCGGTAAATTTCCGTTACCAAACTCCGTTAGTTCCGTTAAGTCTTGCATACACGTGTCGTAAACACACACTAGTTGTCATTTAACGTTGGTGACCTAATAATAATTAATAATGTTAAATTAATGATAATCTAATTTATTATGTGATTATTGTGTTATGTTTATGTGTTTGTATGTTTTAAATGTTAATTAGAAAATTAATCGCGTAACGCGGAAACGTGCCTATTTATTCGTATGTCTTGTGTTTTTATAAAGATAAAATATATAATGATTTTCATTAGTTTATATCTTTATATTATTAAGTTAAAAACACTTTACAAAGAGTTTAAAGCCTAGTTTTTATAAAATACAAATTACAAGGGCTTAAAGGATAAATATGGAAATTAAAATTAAACAAAACACCCAAACCCTAGCCCCCACCCCAAAGGCCGTGATAACACCCTCACACCCCTCTCCTTGAGATTTCGGCCTAGAACAAGCATCAAAGCATCAATTTGGTTCGATTACAAGGCATACAACACGTAGGAATCATCAATTGCAAGTTAACACACATTTAAAGTTTAGATTTTTCAAGTTTTTGTGAGTTGTTCATGATGGCCGAACCTAAATCGTGAATGGGTGTTCATGGAGTTGAAATTGATGTTAATTGATGATGTTAGTATGTTAGTTGGATTGAATACATGTTGTTTAACGTTGATTATGCATGAATTGTATGTTTCTAGTGGATTGATCATGAACTTTGGTTTTATGCAAACCCTAATTCGAAATTAGCATGATTATGTGAAGTTGATGATTGTTTGATGAATGTATGATGATTAGTAGGTTGCATGAATGTTAGGATACATTGATCTTGCAAGAAATTGATGAATTGAAGTTGGTGTTCATAGCTTACTAATAATAGTAACTTTATTTTGCATGTAATGTTGAATTATTAATGAATTGATGTTATGGATGTGTTCATGGTGATGATTAGATGTTAGATTGTTGTTGTGATCATGGGGAATTCAAGAACACATGTTATAGTTCATACATTACTAAAGATAGTAACTTTTTAGGATATGAATTGATGAGTTATGATGTTTGGATGTTGTTGATCATGCTAGATGTTGATATGAACTTGAATTGGTATATTATTAATGAATTCATGAATGCATTGGATGTTTGATAGATTTTGGGATGTGCTTTCCCAAAAGGGAAACTTTATTTGCACAAAGTTTGAAGGATGATAGTTTGAACATGTCTGGGATGTTAGGAGCATGTTAGTAAGTTCATGGATGAATCCTAATATGATAGAACATGTTAAATTAGTTGTATGGGATGCTTGGATAATCATGGGTGATGTTTGAACTTGATGATCATGTATGATGTTGATGTTGGTTAGTAGTTAGGACATCATGTTTGGGACTTGAAATTGATTATTGTGATGTTTGTTGATGCAATGAACATGGTTAATGAATATGATTATGATCATCATACACGCGTGCGAATCTGAGGCCCCTACTTGGTAGGATTGGCAGGGTTTAGGATGTGAAATCGTGAGTGGCTCACATGGCATGTGGTGCGTGATTTGATCTTTGTGTGGCATGTTAGTTGTGGTATAACTAGTGGACACGTTAATGTTCTAGATTCGCATGACTTGTATGACATTTGGTTGTATGATGATCTAAGTGATATACCTGGATAATATAGAATACATATGATCTATTGAATGTTAACCATGTATGATATATGTGTATGATTACTTGAATGGTTTACAACACATAAAGTCACCAAAGTACGGGTTTTAATCCTATTTTGGTGAGATCATGTCATTTGTGAAATGTCATTCCAAAGAAAATAGTTGAAGTCAATCCTCAAGATAAGGTAATCACTCCAATCCAGAGGATGATATTTCATAAAACACACGATTGGAAACCATTTATCGAAACGAATAGAGAATCATCAAAGCAAGTGAATCACCCCTGTTTTGATGAGTTAGAATCATTTATGAGATACAAATGTTCTTAGTTATAGGTTGACTTACAAACTCTTGCATCTCCCATGGTGCAAACGGTATGAAGTTTGACATATCAGCAAAAAGAAAAAGAATATCAATTAGAAATTCAGGAAATTTCAAGTTACATCACTGTAACAAAAGAGAAAATCATGCTTACGAGCTTAGGATCAAAGTTCGAGATAACAGAATTTGTTGTGGTGTTCAGATCTTGGATGGTTTCAATCGGGAAGACAAAATCAAAGGCAGGAATTATTCAACACCACAATGAGATGTGAACATTCGATTCACAATCGAAAGGAAATACATGGACTTCTCAGGATATGAGGTCAACCATAGCCTTATTGAAGACACGCGTACTTATAAGTGATGACTCATCTCAAGGGTTTCAAGTCACGTAAATGGATTCAATGATCGAGTCAAATCACCATTTACACTTTGCCTAAACAAAGTATCCCGAGATGTAGGAATTCCACCTACAGCATTTCATGTTCTTAGTTATGGGACACATCCTTAAGAAGACTTGAGAACCATAAGTAACGGTTTAAATTTTTGAAGACCATTCGGTTTAGATTCCCAATATCTTTGGATATATTAAGAGTCATGCACACGTTGGTCAAGGTATAGAAATAGATACATGAAACGCCCAACGTGTAGCGATGTTTAAATGTAAGAGTTGAAATGTAGAATGGGTTCAATATTAACAGGAACATTATATATGTTAAAAATGAGAAGATATTGAAACTTTGGTGATAAACCAGTTCAAGAAAATCAAGGATTTTTAAGATACAAGGAGGATGGTTCCATTTGGTAATGCATTACCATTTGGAATCATTGATATGTCAAGGTAAATTGACCCATTTGCCTTAGAGATTTGTGTATATTGATCATAGTTTATCACTCATCCCAGAAATCCCCAGGTAAACATAACTGGTCTCACAATGAGATTTATACGATATGCTTGCCTTAGCCCGAAAGCCTTTTGCCAGGAAATCCAGAATACAGGTGTCTATGTGTCACACAAATTCTTTGGTTTATGAAATCAAAACCTTGATGAGATTTTCATAGATTAGACATAGAGTCTAAGGAATTGAACCACGACGATAGGTGTAGATTCCACATGTCGTTGAGTATAAGTTTAGGAAGTTCATTTGTCGGGGAGAATCAAAAAGTTAAGGTTAAGTTTAGGGAGACAAGTAACTAAGTTTAAACATTATGCTAAGGCATCAAGTTGCACAAAAGGCATAGCATTATGTAGCATGTAATAATAAGTAAGCACAAAGTATAATGATCTTTCTATGAGGTTCATGCAACTATAGTCTAGGTCACCATTTCTAATAACCTAAATCCCTATAGTTATGGGCTCTGATACCAATCTGTCACACCCCAACCTTGACGGCGGAAACGTCGAGATGTGAGGGTTACGATTGTTCACAGCCACATAACGCTATTTATTAAATCCAGATATATTAATCATAAGATTCAATTGTAATATTACAAGTAAAAGTTTCAACAAAGAATACATCATGTACAAATGCTACAAATAACATGATCATCCATTTTATCTCTAGGTCCAATCCTAGATGTGATAAGCTTCAAAGAGTAGAACACATACTTGGGGTATTCCTGAAACATGTTAAAAATAAAAGGTCAACATAAGAATGTTGGTGAGCATTCCATAGTTTTCAATACATAAGTATATAAAAGATGGCAATTCAAGTCGTAAGTTAGAGAATAAAGTGATTAGGGATGTTATGAACAATGTAACAATCAAACCTCGACAAAGTTTTACAAGTCTCAACGTTTACAAGATTATACGATCAGCTAAGTGTACTTGGATCAACCAAAGCAGGCTTGTCTGGCCCATAAATCTATGACTTCGCTGGGCTAGCAATAGTTAATGATTGTACATATAACGCCATAACATGGTAACCACGAAAGTTCAACTAACCACAACTTTACAAGATGAATTGCCATAGGTTTACAAGTCTCAAATAAGTTTACAAGTGCAATAGTATAAGTTAACATGTTTCACCCCAAAGTGTGAAAATAAGAAAAAAGGGGTATGGAAATACTCACATGGATATATGCATTACTAGATGATATAAAAAGTCAAAAGATGATCCAAAGTATCCATCACAAGGCACCTAACATATGTATTACAAGTTAAGGTTAATAATAAGGTTAACGTTCAAACAAGGATTAGAGTTTTGATAGAATTAGGGGGTTTTTAATAAGTAATAAGTTTATAATTAATTATTTATGTTTTGATTCAATTAAAAGAACTATATGTATATTTAAGTATTCTAGAAATGAATTAAGTATATATATTGATAAGTTTCAATATAAATAAAGCTTTAAAATTAGTTGGAATAACATTTTGATTAATAACAAATTTTTAATCTAAACCTTTAGTTAATATATATTATAAGAAGAATATATTTGTAAATAATTTGTGAAATTATAAGATATATAATTTCTACAATTATCATGATAAAACTTTAATTAATATAATGCTTATTAATATTATAAAGATTTATTGTTTCAAGTCCGTAATTATATAAATAGTTATTATTTTAAGAGAAAAATCATTTAAATATATTAATTTATAATGTTTCAAGAAATCTCCATTTAAAATAACGTGATTTAAACGCTAAATAATTAAAGGGAAAGTTCGGGTCACTAATATTTTATTATTTTATTATTTTTTTTTAATCCATAAAATAACCCATGAATAATCTTTAAAATGTTTTATTACAAAGGTTTTTTTTAGTTATCTAAAATTTTAGAAATATTACAGAAATTTATTTGATGCCCTAAAAAATATTTAAAGGTTATAAAAACATTTTTCATATTTATTAGAAATTTTTTAATATTGATTTAAGGCTGAAAAGCCATTTTAAAAAATATGGGGGTGGCTGGGTTTCGAACCCGAGACCTCCAAATTGGCATGGAATGACTTAACCGGTGAACCAAGGCATACAACCGCGGTATCACCTGGTTTTTAATTTATATAAATGCAAACAACAGAAGTCTCCCCCAATTCAATGAACCCTAGAATCGAAATCGATTTAATTGAACTTGAATTCGAAGTTGATGATGGATTTAAAGTTAGGGCTTTCAATCCCCTTACTAAACCGAGTATAATGAAGTGTCTAATTACCTGGATTAGTTTAGATTCGATAGTATGAAGAACAACGAACATCGCGACTACATGGATGTTGATTCAGGGCGCAAACGTTGATGTTAATCAAAATAACTTTGCAGATAGATCTTAGAGTCGATGTTAAGTAAAAGCCCTTTATCAATTTGGTTTAATAGTGTCTCGAACATGGTTCCCCGTTGAGTTGCAGGTCGCGGGTGAAGATGACGGTCGTATGCGATGTGTGTGTACGCTTCAGATAAAATTGGGAGTTCTAATAGTTCAGGGATGGTTACATGCTTACTCATATTCGATTAATTGGATTATTATTGCGTTTTAATGGGTGAACGGTTCGAGAGTTAAACGCGGTTATCGGTTTCGATTGATTCCTTAATGAAACATACGTTTTGGTTGGCTTTATGATGATTACAGGTTCGATCCATGACTATGATCGAGAGGAAATGATTTAATTTGATTAAAACATTTTCATTTTGGCCTTTTAGCCCTCGTCGGAGTTGGCCGGAGGTTGGCCGGCGAGGTGGCCGGAAATACGGGGAAACAGGGGAAAAAGGGTTGGGTTTTTAAAGACTTTACACAAATGGTCCCTGTGTTTTCAACAATTAACAACAGGAACTTAAAGTTTTGTTTTTAGTTTTAGCTAATTTCTACTTTAAACCCTGAAGTTTTAAAATGTTATTATTTTATGCTAAAGCTAGTTAAATACAAGTTTTAAAATAATAACACTTATATTGTTTCTATTTTTTTACAAGATTACTTTTATATTATTATTATTAATCTTATTATTATGATTATTATTGTTATTAATATTATTATCATTAATATTATTATTATCAGTGTCATTATTATAATAATAATAATGGTTATTATTTTATTTAAGCTTATTAACATCTTAAATTTTATAATAATAAGCAAACATTATAACACTTATAATGTTATTATTATTATATTAATTTGTTAATCACCAAATTAATTATCATGTATAACAAACCCCAAAGTTTCAAAATGGCATAAAAACCCCTTTTAAGATTTAACAAAGTTAACTTTTAAGTTAACAAAATTAAGAGATGTCACAGCATACACACTAGACTATAACCGCACACAGTTAATTAGTTACTTGTGCCTTATTCTCATCTACTGTATAATCATTGGCATACACGTCACACTCTCTGAAGCATGGCACCGTCATCAAGAGCTCCGGGTAAGCGACCTGAATCACTTTCACGATCTGAATCCCCACCTCCCGCACATGTACCTGACAATGGATTCGATTGGCCCTGACTAGCTTATCCTCGAGAGGAGATTGACTGGGATCAATCTTTTGCATTGATGAAGCGTGACCCTCCACGAGACTGGAGTTTCTATCCTAGATTCGTTGATCATATTATGTTTAGGAGCGCGTACCTGTCCGAGGCCCAGGACTAGGAACAATGCCGACCAACCAATGCCTTCACTCCCACGGACGGTGCAGTCCAACAAGCAACTGATTGCTGCAATAGTGGTTGCACTGGACACTGAGCAGCATCGAGTCAGGCGGCTCACGGGTGATGTCTTTCGCATCTCTAGGAGGTTTTTCATCTTTAGGAGGTTTCTTGGAAACAATCTTTCCTTTGTCCATATCTTTCTTTGCTTTCTTTCCTTTCTTCTTAAAATCAGGTTTCTTGACTTTCGCATCTCTAATCATTAACACATCCCCAGACTTCTTAGATATATTCATCTAAGTTATCTTTAACATCATATGACGCTTAGCTATTTGCTTATCCCACCCATTCATATTATAGTTCAGAACAAACTGATCATATGACTTAGGTAATGAATTCAAGATCATATCCCCAGCTAATTCATTACTTAGTGGATTATCGAGACGAGCTAGATGATTAATGTAACCCTTCATTTTCAATACGTGAGCACTAACTGATGAACCTTCTTGCATGCTACACCCTAGGAGTGATCTCATCACTTCAAATCGTTCATGTCAGGTGTAACATCTTGTATTTTTGGTTAACTAATAGTTAACCTCGTTTATTCTTGTAAGGTCTATTAATGCTTTTCATGAAACCTTGGGCTATTTGTGTTTATCTCTTAGTTAGTCATTAATTCTTTAATGTAAAAAGTTTATTTAATTGAGCATAACAACATTTCTAATAGATTTTAAAATGAATAACAATCATAATAACTATGATAATAATAATAATAATAATAATAATAATAATATTTTTGTAGAAATAATAATTATGTTATTAATAATAATATTAATAATAATATAATAGAGATAATAACTAATAAAACTTATATAAGTAATAAGTTGTAAATGAGTTCAAACTTAAATCAAGGAAGTTAAGGGGAATGTTTTGTCAAATTAATAAACTTTAAATGAAATTTTGTGCATGAATTAATAAAAACAAAACTAAAGGGTCTAAATATGTAATTTTTAAATCCCAAACCCCACCCCCTTTCCCTTTCGCGTTTTTCCGGCCGACCCTCCGGCCACCGCCGGTCGCGGCTCCGGCAAGGTTAATTACCGGGATTTAGGCATCAGTTGTGACCCCAAATTACACCAAATCATGAGTAATGCAAATTCGAACCTGCGTTTATATATTAATTTGAGCTTCAAAGCTGTTTTAAAATTCTTTGATCTTGAAACCGATCGCACATCAATATTCATATCGGTTTTCATCAAAACCATAAAAACAACACAATCAAACGACTTGAAACGTTCCTTTAATTCCACAAACTAATGCGATGATTGATTTCACCTGCAACAACAATTAAACGATTAATTTGATCTGTAACTTGCGGATCGATCGTTGTAGCTGTTGGGTATCAAATCGACGAATTGAACCTATAAATTAGAGGGTTTTTACTCTAATCGGGTTTCTTGAACTCCCTGAACCTTCAACTACTTGAAAAACATACACACACTACGAATTGGAAATCAAGAACAGTCGCAAGTCTCGCTCAAACCTAAAATCCACAATCCGATCTTAATCAAGTAAGTATGTTACGTCATTAGACTCGATTACACCTAAGGGTCAAAATCCCTAAGGTTATTCAGGTTGAATCATTCAATTTGGCTTTCAATTTTGAGATTTCACGAATTAGGGTTCTTATGATTTGGGACTATTCTGTAACTAGCGTTTTTAAGGTTTTAAAACTCAAACTAAGCACGGCAACTGCCTTTGGTACACTGGTAAGACGCAACACCATTTGCACGAGGTCCCGGGTTCGAACCCGGGGAGCCTCATACATTCTTTTTAGGCCTTTTTGGCCTTTAAAATAAATATTAAAAATTTCTAAAATTTATAGAAAATTATTTTTATAAACCTAGTTTATTTTAAAATCAAATAATTAATTTTTCTGTAATTATTTGGTTAAAAATTACCTCCTTATTTTTATTAAAAATTCTAAAACTAATGTTATAGAAAACTTATTTTTATTTAAAACTTAGATTTTAAATAATAGTTTTTTTTAGTATTTCAAACGTCGCCTTTAAATTATTTAAATCGTGCTAATCTCATTTAGTTATAAACATCTTATTTAAACTTAATAAATCTTATAAATGTTTTCTCTTCTCATATTTATATAAAATACAAATATATTTCCTACCATTTATTCCAAAATAATATAATTGTTTTGCATTCGTTAAATATAATTGTTGTCAAAACCCCAAATACCAAATTGAAACCCTAGACTCGTTTAACCATTAATTATATTATTAAACTTTAACCTTGTAAATATATATTTGTTTTAGGTGCATTGTGAAAGACTACGTTGAAACGTTGCTTATTATTATTCATATTAATCATCAACTATATATTATTTGATCATGCGAGTATTTCTATACCCCTTTTTCATATTTTCACACTTTGGGGTGAAACATGTTACATTATAAACTTTGCGCTTGTAAACACGTTGATTCTTGTAAACTTATGGTAATTTACTTGTGTGTTGTGGTTAGTCGAACTTTGTAGCTACCATGTAATATCGAATATATGTATAATCATTAACTATTGCTAGCCTAGCGAAGTCATAGATCTATGGGCCAGACAAGCCTGCTTGGTTGATCCAAGTACACTTAGCTAATCGTATATACTTTTAAACGTTTTAGACTTGTAAAACTTTGTCGAGGTTTGATTGTGCATTCTGACTTACATTCCTAGTTTACTTTGTTCTCTAATTTACAACATGATTTGCCATCTTTTATAAACATATGTATTACAAACTATGGAAATCTCACCAACATTATTGTTGACCTTTTATTTTTAACATGTTTCAGGAAGTACTCAAGCTTGATTTCTACTCTTTGAAGCTTACACATCTAGGAATGAACCTAGATAAATAAGTGAAATAAAATGACTTGTTATGTTTATTTTAATTTCTTTGAGACTTATGATTGTAATAGTACAATTGTAACTTATGTTTATTATATATATTTGGGTTAATAATAGCGTTATGTGGCTGTGAACGATTTTAACTCTCACTCCTCGATGTTTCTGTCGTCAAGGTTAGGGTGTGACATCAGGCTTGTTACTGGAACATATCCTCTAACTGATATTTTCTATCATAAGCAGGTAGATTTTCTAAGATCTGTTGGAGGTCAGAGACATGCAAGCTAGCATGAGACAAGTAACTTTGAGAGAATCATCAACATGTTTCTCCCAGTTCCTCCTGATATTTCTAGACTGTTGTTCAAGTTTATCATGAACTGGTTTCTCCAAAATATACATTTTGGACTCAGCTCCGAGAACAATTTTTAGAATTGTGTATCAATCGTGAAGTTGGTATTGTTAAGCTTATCCTTCTCAAGGATCGAATTGAGTGAAAAAGGAGAGTTGGTCGTATTGTTTGTTGACATCTACAAAGTTCATAACAAAATATTTAGAATTTCATGCTTAATTTCCTAATTAATTTATGACTCAATAAAACGTGATTATAATTTTAGAATAGAGAACCTAATTCGATGATACAATATGAACGGCTAGGCACTGTTCATACATATCATCTACATAGGTGGGTAATGATTACCGATTATGTCTCTACATAACTCTCTGGTTTGAGGTTCCGAGACAGAAGATGTCAAGCATTGTATGTTTGACCTCAACTATGCCCACTTAACTCTTTAAGTGATATTGATCCTTAAATGAAAATGTATCAGCCCAACCCATGTCACATTGGAACCGTGAGTTAACCTCAAATTGAAACCGTAGGCCGAATGCAAGGTAATCACTAACATCAGGGGTTCGGATAGATCAGTAATGAGTATTTTCACTTTAGGATTGGCACATCGATATCGATTTGAATCAGGACTTACAACTTCAACATTTTATATTACCGAATAGGGTCAAAAATATTATGGACGATTTGTAGCGTGAAGCAAATCGTGTATTTTTAATTAGAATCCAATTTTAATAGTAAGTGACAACTTATTAAGTCTCACATCACTCGATACGATCTAGTTTTAAATACCTTATTTAGTCTAGTTGGTCGTTCGTATCATATTTTAATTTAAAAAACTCTTTTATTAAATTAACTTTTATGAATTAACTCTTTAATTTATAAACTAGGTTTTACTTCTAATAAAAAGTATTTAATTAAATATTTACTTTTAAATAACCATTTATTTAATCCATTGATTGTGAAAATCAGTTTTGTTTGCAGTGATTATTTACATAAATAAAACAATACACACAAAACAATAAATCAAGCCACTAGAAAAATTGATTTAGGTGCATTGTGAAAGACTACGTTGAAACGTTGCTTATTATTATTCATATTAATCATCAACTATATATTATTTGATCATGTGAGTATTTCTATACCCCTTTTTCATATTTTCACACTTTGGGGTGAAACATATTACATTATAAACTTTTCACTTGTAAACACGTTTGATTCTTGTAAACTTATGGCAATTTACTTGTGTGTTGTGGTTAGTCGAACTTTGTAGCTACCATTTAATGTCGAATATATGTACAATCATTAACTGTTGCTAGCCTAGCGAAGTCATAGATCTATGGGCCAGACAAGCCTGCTTGGTTGATCCAAGTACACTTAACTAATCGTATATACTTTTAAACGTTTGAGACTTGTAAAACTTTATCGAGGTTTGATTGTGCATTCTGTCTTACATCCCTAGTTTACTTTGTTCTCTAATTTACAACATGATTTGCCATCTTTTATAAACTTATGTATTACAAACTATGGAAATCTCACCAACATTATTGTCGACCTTTTATTTTTAACATGTTTCAGAAAGTACTCAAGCTTGATTTCTACTCTTTAAGCTTACACATCTAGAATGAACCTAGATAAATAGTGAAATAAAATGACTTGTTATGTTTATTTTAATTTCTTTGAGACTTATGATTGTAATAGTACAATTGGAACTTATGTTTATTATATATATTTGGGTTATTAATAGTGTTATGTGGCTGTGAACGATCTTAACTCTCACTCCTCGACGTTTCCGCCGTCAAGGTTGGGGTGTGACAGATTGGTATCAGAGCCCATAACTATAGGAATTTAGGTTATTAGAAATGGTGACCTAGACTATAGTATGCATGAACCTTATAGAATTATCATTCTATCTTGTAAATCATATATATTTTGCATGCTACATAATGCTATGCCTTTTATGTGCAAGTTTATGCCTTAGCATAGGATTGCCTAAACATTGTTACTTGTCTCCCTAAACTTAGCTTTGACTCTTTGACTCTCCCCGAACATGAAATCTCTTAATCTTATTCTCGTCAACATGTGGGAACTTATGCTTATACTTATGATTTGGATCTTTAGACGTTATGTCTAATCTATATAAATCTCATCAAGGTTTTGATTTCATGAACATAAGAAGTTTGTGTGACACATAGACACCTGTATTCTGGATTTCCTAGCAAAAGGCCCTTGGGCTAAGGCAAGCATATCGCATAAATCCTACGGGACTAGTTATGCTTACCTGGGGATTTCTGGGATGAGTGATAAACTATGGTCAACATGCACAAACTTCTAAGGCGAATGGGTCAACTTACCTTGACGTGTCAACGTTTCCAAATGGTAATGCGTTACCAAATGGAACCATTCCAAGTGTCTTACAACTCTTGACTTATCCTTGTTGAATTATAATCCTTGTTATTCTATTTCTCGTGTCTAACTCATTTTGCATATTCCAGCATGTCTCGTCATCATGGAAAGCGTGGAAGTTCCGATCGTAAGCTAGCCGCCATGATCGCCGGACAAATGGCTGCTGTCATCCCGACCATGTTTTTGAACTCAATAGCACTTTAATGACCAACTCCAGCAACAATGGAAATGGTCATGGAGAGAATAGCAACAACCAAAACGGGATCAATCACACTTGCACCTTCAAACACTTCAACTCGTGCAAACCCTAGCTTTAGTGGAAAAGAAGGAGCCACTGGACTTCTCGAGTGGTTTGAAAGTATGGAGAACACATTCATTGTTAGTGAGTGCCCTGACGAGTTCAAGGTTCGCTATGCCACAAGTGTTCTTCAATAGCGAGCACTAAGTTGGTGGAATAGTGAAAAGAGAAACCGTGGAACTGAGGTTACAATGGCATTGCCCTGGGAAGAATTTAAGGATATCATGATCCAAAAGTTCTGCCCGAGGAGCAAATTGCAAAAGCTGGAGGAGGAGTTCTGGAACCTCAAACAAGATGGTGGGAATCACTTGGCTTATTCCACCCGACATCATGATTTGAGTATGCTTCTACCACACATGGTGGACACCGTGCCTCGTAACATCGAGAAATTTATCAAGGGGGTGCCACCTCAAATTCAAGATGCTGTGGTGGGTAGTTGGCCCGCAACTTTGGAGGAAGCGATCACTATCACTGCACAGCTCACCAAGAATCATATAAGAGCTGGCACTATGTCGGCAAGGGTTCCAAGTCTACTACGAAGGTGACACCCGAGGCAACAAAGGAGGTAAGGGCCGAGTCATCTTCTCAAAAAAAAAGCGTAAGTTCACCCCGACACGCAACTACGCTGTGACCGCCCCAACTGCCCCTCAAAAACAAATGGTGGTTGAGAATCAAGCTCCCATGGCTAAAGCCTATGCTGGTCCACATCCTATGTGTAACACGTGCAAGTACCATCATTCAAGCAACATTCCATGCCGAGTCTGCTTATTGTGTGGCAAGTATGGACACTTGGTAACTACTTGCCTTCGTGCGCCAAATAACACTGCCATGCTTACCAACCGAACCTACTATAACTGTGGCGAGCCTGGTCATATTCGTCCGCAATGTCCTCGCAATGCGGGAACTATGCCACCGGCTCGTGGAAGGGCTTTCAACATCAATGCCAACCAAGCTCAAGCCAACAATGACGTGGTGAATGGTACATCGTTGAACTCCTTTTAAATCGTTACTTGTCTTATAAAAGTTCCAATTGTGTTCATCATACCAATAATGGATTATTACCAAACAGGTATGTACCTTGTAAATAGTCATTATGCTTCTGTATTGTTTGACTCGGGGGCCGATAAGAGTTTCGTGTCCCTGGAATTCGAGCCTATACTTTCTAAACCACGTGTTAACCTGGAAAATCTTTCACGGTCGAGGTCGCAGATGGAAAATCTATCATCGTTGACGTTATAATACGCGATTGCACCTTAAGCCTTAACGAACACGAGTTCTTCGTCGACCTTATTCCTATGCAATTGGGAAGCTTTGATGTTATCATTGGCATGGATTGGTTAGCCAAGCATCGTGCGGAAATTCTATGTTTCGAGAAGTGTATCTGAATTCCCTTAACGACTGGTGATACTTTGAAGGTCTTTGGGGAGAAATCATCCCAAAGACTCAAACTCATGTCTTGCATCAAGGCCCGCAAATGCTTAAGTAAAAACTACATGGCTTTCATGGCATATGTAGTTAACACGAAAGCTAAGGGTAAGGAGTTGAAGGACATTCCTGTTGTGCGGGACTTTCCCGAGGTTTTTTCCGAGGATCTTAAAGGGTTACCTCCCGTGCGAGAAGTTGAGTTCAAGATTAACTTAATCCCTGGTGCGAATCCTGTGGCTAAATCACCTTATCGTCTTGCACCGTCTGAAATGCAAGAACTAGCTAGTCAATTGCAAGAGTTGACCGATAAGGGTTTTATTCGCCCTAGTTCATCACCGTGGGGTGCACCTGTACTCATTGTGAAGAAGAAGGATGGTTCATTCCGTATGTGCATCGAATACCGAGAACTCAATAAGCTTACTATCAAAAACCGATACCCTCTTCCTCGAATCGATGATCTCTTCGATCAACTTCAAGGAGCAACCCAATTTTTAAAGATCGATCTACGTTCTGGGTATCATCAACTACGTGTTCACGATGATGACATTCCAAAGACCGCTTTTCGTACTCGATATGGACACTATGAGTTCATGGTCATGCCTTTTGGCTTGACCAATGCACCTGCCGTGTTCATGGATCTCATGAATCGAGTATGTAAACCGTATTTGGATAAGTTCGTGATCGTGTTCAGTGATGACATTCTTATTTATTCCAAGACAAAAATCGATCACGAGACGCATTTACGACAAGTTCTTGGACTTTTGAAGAAGGAACAATTATACGCCAAGTTTTCCAAGTGTGAATTTTGGTTGGAGGAAGTTCAATTCTTAGGGCATGTGGTGGATAGCCAAGGAATTCATGTGGATCCTGCTAAAATTAAAGTCATGAAGAATTGGTGTGTTCCTACAACCCCAACCGAGGTTCGTTCTTTTCTGGGCTTAGCGGGATATTACCGTAGGTTCATAGAAAATTTCTCGAAGATTGCAAAACCGTTAATGGCGCTAACCCAAAAGAATCGACTCTTTGAATGGGGACCCGAGCAAGAATAGGCTTTCGAGACATTAAAACGCAAGTTGTGTAACGCTCCTATTCTCACACTTCCCGATGGGAGCGATGACTTTACCGTGTATTGTGATGCTTCTAATCAAGATCTTGGTTGTGTTCTTATGCAACGAGGCAAAGTTATAGCATACGCATCGAGGCAATTGAAGGTTCATGAAGTGAACTACACGACTCACGATCTTGAACTTGGTGCTGTGGTTTTTGCATTGAAGATTTGGCGACACTATCTATATGGGACGCAATGCATAGTCTACACCGACCATAAGAGTCTCCAACATGTGTTCAACCAAAAGGATCTCAACATGAGACAAAGGCGTTGGATTGAGTTGATTAGAGACTACGACTGCGACATTCGCTATCACCCTGGAAAGGCGAATGTTGTAGCTGACGCGCTAAGTCGCAAAGTCCACAACAAGACTGTCTCGCTCCAAGAAATTTGAGATCGAAGGCAATGGTTTGATACGCTAGGAGAATTTGATACCGAGATTCATGTGGATGTCAACGAGGCTACTATCATGCTTCAAAACATAAGGATCGATAGTGACCTTGAGTTGTGCATTCGCGAGGCTCAACAAGCGGCACTAACCGACGAAGGAAAAGATGAAGATTTGATGCCTAACATTCGGTCACAACTGGAGACAAAACCGAATGGCATGTGTTACTTTTTGAATCGACTTTGGATTCTGAATCGAGATAACCTTCGGCACTTCATTATGAACAAAGCTCATCAAACCCAATATTCCATTCATCCTGGCTCCAATAAGATGTACATGGACCTGCGTGGTCAATATTGGTGGCCTGGAATAAAGAAGGATATCGCGTCTTATGTTTCCAAGTGTCTCACGTGTGCAAGAGTCAAGGCCGAGCATTAACGACCAAGTGGTTTACTTGAGCAACCTGAAATCCCTATGTGGAAATGGGAACATATATCCATGGATTTCATAACCAAGTTACCTCGTACACCTCGTGGTCATGATAGTATATGGGTCATTGTTGATCGCTTAACCAAGATAGCACATTTCATACCCATACGAGATACATACAAGGTTTCAACGCTGGCTTGAATCTACATTGACGAAATTGTGAGTCGTCATGGCGTGCCTTATTTCCGATCGAGATGCTCGTTTCACTTCACACTTTTGGTCTTCGATGCAAGAACTCTTGGGTACTCAATTGGATTTAAGTACGGCTTACCATACTCAAACCGATGGTCAAACTGAACGAACAATCCAAACTCTCGAGGATCTGCTGCGTCTTTGTGTCCTTGACTTTGGTGGTGATTAGGATACGCATTTACCGCTCGCGGAATTTTCGTATAACAATAGTTATCACACAAGTATCAAGATGGCACCATTCGAGGCTTTGTACGGTCGTAAATGCCGATCACCGATCTGCTGGACTGACGTTGGTGAAAATTTCATCACTGGTCCTGAACTTATACAAGAAACAACCAATAAAGTCTCCACAATCCGCAAGAACCTTGAAGTGGCAAGAAGTCGACAAAAGAGTTACGCCGATAAGCGTCGTAAGCCATTGGAGTTCCAAGTTGGCGACATGGTTCTTCTTAAAGTTTCACCATGGAAAGGTGTTGTTCGCTTTGGAAAGAAGGGTAAACTAGCTCCAAGATTTGTAGGACCTTTCAAAATCTTGAAAAGGATTGGGAAAGTGGCTTATAAACTGGAATTACCTTCCGACCTTAGTGGAGTTCATCCTGTATTCCATATCCCAAATTTGAGAAAGTGTTTGGCCGACGAGAGTCTGCATGTTCCATTGGAAGACATCCAGGTCGACGAGTCATTGAACTTTGTTGAGAAACCTGTTGAGATTATGGATCGCATTATGAAGAAAACAAGAACCACAACTACTCCAATCGTCAAGGTTCGTTGGGAGAATAAGTATGGAGCTGAGTTTACTTGGGAGCGTGAGGACCACATGAAGGAAAAATACCCGCATTTGTTCGCCTAGTTTACTCTTAATTTCGGACGAAATTCTTTTAGTTGGGGAGACTGTAACATCTTGTATTTTTGGTTAACTAATAGTTAACCTCGTTTATTCTTGTAAGGTCTATTATGCTTTTCATGAAACCTTTGGGCTATTTGTGTTTATCTCTTAGTTAGTCTTTAATTCTTTAATGTAAAAAGTTTATTTAATTGAGCATAAAAACATTTCTAATAGATTTTAAAATGAATAACAATCATAATAACTATGATAATAATAATAATAATAATAATAATAATAATAATAATAATAATAATAATATTTTTGTAGAAATAATAATTATGTTATTAATAATAATATTAATAATAATAATAATAAAAATAATAACTAATAAAACTTATATAAATAATAAGTTGTAAATGAGTTCAAACTTAAATCAAGGAAGTTAAGGGGAATGTTTTGTCAAATTAATAACTTTAATGAAATTTTGTGCATGAATTATAAAAACAAAACTAAAAGGGCTAAATATGTAATTTTTAAATCCCAAACCCCACCCCCCTTCCCTTTCGCGTTTTTCCGGCAGACCCTCCGCCACCGTCGGCCGCGGCTCCGGCAAGGTTAATTACCGGGATTTAGGCATAAGTTGTGACCCCAAATTACACCGAATCATTCGTAATGCAAATTCAAACCTGCGTTACGTATTAATTTGAGCTTCAAAGCAGTTTTAAGATTCTTTGATCTTGAAACCAATCGCACATCAATATTCACATCGGTTTTCATCAAAACCATAAAAACAACAAATCAAACGACTTGAAACGTACCTTTAATTGCCACAAACTAAATGCGATGATTGATTTCACCTGCAACAACATTAAACGATTTAATTCGATTTGTAACTTGCGGTTCGAACGTTGTAGCTGTTGGGTATCAAATCGAATGAATTGAACCTATAAATTAGAGGGTTTTTACTCTAATCGGGTTTCCTGAACTCCCTGAACCTTCAACTACTTGAAAAACTACACACACTACGAATTGGAAATCAAGAACAGTCGCAATTCTCGCTCAAACCTAAAATCCACAATCCGATCTTAATCAAGTAAGTATGTTACATCATTAGACTCGATTACACCTAAGGGTCAAAATCCCTAAGGTTATTCGGGTTGAATCGTTCAATTTGGCTTTCAATTTTGAGATTTCACAAATTAGGGTTCTTATGATTTGGGACTGTTCTGTAACTAGCGTTTTTAAGGTTTTAAAACTCAAACTAAGCACGGCAACTGCCTTTGGTACACTGGTAAGACGCAACACCATTTGCACGAGGTCCCGGGTTCGAACCCGGGGAGCCTCATACATTCTTTTTAGGCCTTTTTGGCCTTTAAAATAAATATTAAAAATTTCAAAAATTTATAGAAAATTATTTTTATAAACCTAGTTTATTTTAAAATCAAATAATTAATTTTTCTGTAATTATTTGGTTAAAAATTACCTCCTTATTTTTATTAAAAATTCTAAAACTAATGTTATAAAAAACTTACTTTTATTTAAAACTTAGATTTTAAATAATAGTTTTTTTAGTATTTCAAACGTCGCCTTTAAATTATTTAAATCGTGCTAATCTCATTTAGTTATAAACATCTTATTTAAACTTAATAAATCTTATAAATTTTTCTCTTCTCATCTTTATATAAAATACAAATATATTTCCTACCATTTATTCCAAAATAATATAATTGTTTTCCATTCGTTAAATATAATTGTTGTCAAAACCCCAAATACCAAATTGAAACCCTAGACTCGTTTAACTATTAATTATATTATTAAACTTTAACCTTGTAAATATATATTTGTTTTAGGTGCATTGTGAAAGACTACGTTGAAACGTTGCTTATTATTATTCATATTAATCATCAACTATATATTATTTGATCATGCGAGTATTTCTATACCCCTTTTTCATATTTTCACACTTTGGGGTGAAACATGTTACATTATAAACTTTGCGCTTGTAAACACGTTTGATTCTTGTAAACTTATGGTAATTTACTTGTGTGTTGTGGTTAGTCGAACTTTGTAGCTACCATGTAATGTCGAATATATGTATAATCATTAACTATTGCTAGCCTAGCGAAGTCATAGATCTATGGGCCAGACAAGCCTGCTTGGTTGATCCAAGTATACTTAGCTAATCGTATATACTTTTAAACGTTTTAGACTTGTAAAACTTTGTCGAGGTTTGATTGGGTATTCTGTCTTACATTCCTAGTTTACTTTGTTCTCTAATTTACAACATGATTTGCCATCTTTTATAAACATATGTATTACAAACTATGGAAATCTCACCAACATTATTGTTGACCTTTTATTTTTACATGTTTCAGGAAGTACTCAAGCTTGATTTCTACTCTTTGAAGCTTACACATCTAGGAATGAACCTAGATAAATAAGTGAAATAAAATGACTTGTTATGTTATTTTAATTTCTTTGAGACTTATGATTGTAATAGTACAATTGTAACTTATGTTTATTATATATATTTGGGTTATTAATAGCGTTATGTGGCTGTGAACGATCTTAACTCTCACTCCTCGACGTTTCCGTCGTCAAGGTTGGGGTGTGACATCAGGCTTGTTACTGGAACATATCCTCTAACTGATATTTTCTATCATAAGCAGGTAGATTTTCTAAGATCTATTGGAGGTCAGAGACATGCAAGCTAGCATGAGACAAGTAACTTTGAGAGAACCATCAACATGTTTCTCCCAGTTCCTCCTGATATTTCTAGACTGTTGTTCAAGTTTATCATGAACTGGTTTCTCCAAAATATACATTTTGGACTCAGCTCCGAGAACAATTTTTAGAATTGTGTATCAATTCGTGAAGTTGGTATTGTTAAGCTTATCCTTCTCAAGGATCGAATTGAGTGAAAAAGGAGAGTTGGTCGTATTGTTTGTTGACATCTACAAAGTTCATAACAAAATATTTAGAATTTCATGCTTAATTTCCTAATTAATTTATGACTCAATTAAAACGTGATTATAATTTTAGAATAGAGAACCTAATTCGATGATACAATATGAACGGCTAGGCACTGTTCATACATATCATCTACATAGGTGGGTAATGATTACCGATTATGTCTCTACATAACTCTCTGGTTTGAGGTTCCGAGACCGAAAATGTCAAGCATTGTATGTTTGACCTCAACTATGCCCACTTAACTCTTTAAGTGATATTGATCCTTAAATGAAAATGTATCAGCCCAACCCATGTCACATTGGAACCGTGAGTTAACCTCAAATTGAAACCGTAGGCCGAATGCAAGGTAATCACTAACATCAGGGGTTCGGATAGATCAGTAATGAGTATTTTCACTTTAGGATTGGCACATCGATATCGATTTGAATCAGGACTTACAACTTCAATATTTATATTACCGAATAGGGTCAAAAATATTATGGACGATTTGTAGCGTGAAGGAAATCGTGCATTTTTAATTAGAATCCAATTTTAATAGTAAGTGACAACTTATTAAGTCTCACATCACTCGATACGATCCAGTTTTAAATACCTTATTTAAACTAGTTGGTCGTTCGTATCATATTTTAATTTAACAAACTCTTTTATTAAATTAACTTTTATGAATTAACTCTTTAATTTATAAACTAGGTTTTACTTCTAATAAAAAGTATTTTATTAAATAGTTTACTTTTAAATAACCATTTATTTAAATCCATTGATTGTGAAAATCAATTTTGTTTGCAGTGATTATTTACCATAAATAAAACAATACACACAAAACAATAAATCAAGCCACTAGAAAAATTGGTTCGGTTCGTTCGAGCCATAAAATGAAACTGAGCCGGTCACAAGCGGACAAAATAACCATTATTTAAACTGCTCCCACTTGATTCAAGATCTCTATCTTCAACCTTGTTTGTCATTTTCTTGGTATTCAATCTCTTATCTCGTTTATTACAATTTACAATAATATAACTTTACAATAAATTGAAATAAACCTATCTATTACATATGGTTCCAAATAACCCCAAATAAAGTACAGAATTGAAATAACAAAAAATAACCATAACAAACACAATGAATCTAGGGCTCGATTTACAATCACAACCAAATAAAGGAATGATCCTTTTTGTCAAAACAAATCCTTTTAACAAAATAAAACCTGGATCCAAAAAATTAACATTTAATTGTTTGCATAAGTGGCTCTAATACCACTGTTGGAAATCTGGGTATCATTTAAATTTTATAAAATCCAATTTTATAACTATGATTATTAATAACTCATATTAATGACAACGAAAGCGATTTAATGATAATCGAAATCCGAGATTTAAACCCGCCGGTGTCCATATACAAACCAATTAAACAATTAACACACACCATAGGTGGTTTAGGATTATACCCTGACAAATACCAAGATTCACAATATGGATGAGACAGAGGTTCCGCTAGAAAACCAAGACACGAATGGAATCCGATCCACAAAGCAACCCTTGCGGCTGTGACGACTTCTCAAGCTACAACAACGGCCGGTAGTGTGTGGCAGTGATGTGGTTGTCGTGTGGTTGAGAGGAGGAGGGGAGGATGGCGACGGGTTTTTTTTCACAATTAGGTTAAGGCTAGGGTTTTAGATCATTTATAAGAATAAATAATACACTTTTAACACTTAATCTATTACACCCTTTCACAAGTAATTGACTATTAATTATTAATTGAACCCTTTTATTATTTAACTCTTTAAACAACTAACAATTATTTCTTAAATAATTAATCCTTCTTTCCACATAACTCGTGTAACGTATTTAACTATTTTAAAAACTTATTTAATTTTGTTCTCCAAAGTACAACTATTTGAATCATATCTTTTCAGTAACATTATTAATTGAGTGGCGGATACCCTAATCCAACAATTTGGATTTATTTGCCGGTCAATAAAAAAATAATAATATAAATATTATTGTTTTAAGAGTGAAATTATGAAAATGGAGGGAAGAGTGCTGAAAATACACAGAAAATGCAAAAGTATCTCTGATCTCTCTATTTTCCATCAAAAACAAACCCCCCGTCATCTTCCCCTTCATTCTCTCTTTCTCTCTCAAGTTTCAATTTTGGGGGAAATCTAGAGAGAAACACGATATGCCAAGTCTGTAAAATACATTCTACAGACTTATAAGTATCAAACCTCCTTAGTTACTTAATACCTCTTTGTGCTTGCTAACTGATATGCCAACACTCTCTTATATATCATATTTTCCAATAATACTCTTGAGAATCCAAACATTATTTATACTTTCTTGAAATCATTGACAACTCAATACAAAATGTGTATCTGATCAAAGCTTCATCCGGGTTGTTATAACTCTTGTCTCGTGCTGGATTAACGTTGTGTCTTTTTTAAAGAGAGAAATAAAGGGAATCAAATGGAAAGTGAAAAGAAATAAAATACATGAGTTTTGTAAAGAAAAAAATAAAAAAAAACTAAAAAAAATTGTGTTCCTAGGGTTTTTTAAAGGATGAGAGTGGAAAGAAAGAAAAAAAGCTTTTTTTAAATAATTTTTCTACATAAATTTCCTTTCAAAATATGAGGAAATTGAAAGAAAAAAAAAGAAACAAATCAAAATTTTATTTTCATTTCATTTCCTATAAACTCTAGAACACAAAATTATAATTTATCTTCTTTTTTTCTTTTTAATTTGCTTTCTTTTCATTTCTTTTCTCTTGTTATTTTTCTTTCACTTGTTTTCTTCTCACTTGTTTTTTTAATAAATTCAAAAACACATCCATTTTATTTATATACATATAAATGGTAGGTAGAAGAATAATAATAACTTATACAGCTTTAACCCATTTGATAGAAGCATTGTCTTTTACAAGGAAGGTTTTGCGTTAAAACATAGACAAGATGCATACAGAGTTGGATTTATTAGCCTGTCAAAAATATAGAATAATAATAATAATATAATAATAATAATAATAATAATAATAATAATAATATAATAATAATAATAATAATAATATAAATATCATTGTTTTAAGAGTGAAATTATGAAAATGGAGGGAAGAGTGCTAAAAATACGCAAAAAATGCAAAAGCATCTCTGATCTCTCTATTTTTCCATCAAAAACAAACCCACATCATCTTCCCCCTTCTCTCTCTCTCTCTTTCTTTCAATTTTTGGGGGAAATCTAGAGAGAGAAAGACGAATCATCAAACATGGATCATCTTATGGGATATTGGTTTAGCAACAAAGCCGGCAAAGAGCTCGATTCCGTCAGCAAAGATGTTAAGGTACTTCAACTTCTTTTAATGCCGTTGGATTTGAATCCTTTGATTATTATATGTTGTAGGTTATTTGTCTGTTTCGATCGGAATTCGAGGTGGGTTTCTTCTGATATTTGATGACTGTAATGGAGTAAGATTGCATTTGTGGATCGATGTTTATTGGTTTCATTCTAATCTTGAATCTCATCTAGTTCTGAATCCACGATTTACATTCTCCTGACGGCGTGATCGTTGAATTAATTTGATATAACTTTTGTAATGTGTAAAATTGATAGACATTTGGGCTTTCTAAGGTGAAATTTTTCATAAAGTTTGCATTTTTTGATCATCTGAAAAATGAATATTATATGAGAATGTGACGTTAAGTTTTTGGACATGGATGTTTTGATAATCATCTTTTTGTGGATGTTAAATATAATAATAGAGAGATACTATGTGTTGATGAGGCTGAACCATATTCAACATTCACGAGTCTAATATGATGCAGTTCTAACTTAATTATATTAGAGTCACTCTCCCTATTATCTTTGTATACATCTTCAAGTTGTCTTCGCTTTGTTGACTGTAGGTAACGCTACATAAACGTAAATGACTTATAGTACGGATGGTTTTAGCATTGTCCTAGGTGACTCTTGCTTCATGTGACTCTTGTCTTGATAAGTTGATAACCTTGGTACAATATGCATTTCAATGCCGCATAATGTCATTCCACACATTTTATCTTGTGTGTACAGCTGGACTATCTTCGTCTGGGGTATACGTCATATGATCATGCATGTCTGGAACATAAGAACTAGAACATGTTTCAATTAAGGAGCGAATTAGATTGGTAGCTCAACCTAACTAGGAGCATAATCGTGCATTACAGAGAAAATTATGTTTCTACGATAATATAGTTTTGTTGGGTTCGGTTGGGTTTTACTGTTACAGTCTCCCTCTCATTTTAGCTCTCTTATCATTTACAAGTTGTAATAGAAATTATTGCCTCTTTTTATGTCTTAGAATGTGCCCAAAAATATTAAAGGTGGAGCAAAAAAGTTGGTCAGTTCAGCAACAGGTTTGTTTACATTTTTTTTATAAGTATAGTGTTACAAGTGATATTATCAGACATAAATAAGGATGATGGATGTGCAGAAAAAAGGAAAAAGCCACTAGCTGATGTGCTGCAGGAATTCGAGTTGCCGCCTGGCATCTTTCCTCGCGAAGCAACAAAATACGAGTTAGATGAAGCAACGAAAAAGCTAACTGTGACTATACCAACGATATGTGAAGTGAGCTACAGAGACTCGTCGACTTTGAGGTTTTCAACAACCGTTACGTGTCATATCGAGAAAGGAAAACTAACTGAAATAGAAGGACTGAAGACCAAAGTGGTGATATGGGTCAGAGTTACGTCCATTGTTTCTGAAGAGGCGAAGCTGCATTTCGCTGCAGGCTTGAACAAGACCCGGGAAAGAAAAGTGTATCAGGTTGTTAGAGACGGGATCCCTGTAGATAAGTTCTAACTCATTCACCTCACCTCACTGAATGTGTATATGTATTATTATTATTATTATGTAAACATTACTAAAGAAATGTGACCTTTTATCTGTCAATATATAAATTTATAATTCTCATGCAATAGAGAGCAACAATGATGAAATGATAGAGTTGCATCAGCAGATCTTCGCAGCAGCATTTAGCGTTGCTCAAACGGGTAGCAAAGTCATGACTGGTGTACGGTTTTAAAATTACACATACGTTTTTCTCTGTACTAAAGGATTACAACACGGCCCGTGTTCCTTCCACTGGTCACCATCACAACATTCCCAACATCAAACTTGATGAAATCAACTGTCTTTTGAGAATCGAGGTCAAGTTTAATGGTGTCATCCCATTTGGATTGTTGACCAACTTTATAAAAACCGACTGCAGTGGAATCTAACCTTGCCAATGTAACTCATATGCAAAATTAAACAAACTGATTGCACCGCACCCATCTAAGATTTGATTCATCATCCCTGATTGCACGCAGTGAAATCTAACCTTAGAAAAACAAAGAAGACAGAAGTTTTCATTGGTTTCGGGAATTGAATAGGTTGAAAATGCTATATTGTTACATACGAAAAACAATCTAAATATCTCATGCAATATACTACTTTTGAGTACATTAGCATCCCATACCCAACTCTAACATGCAAATATATAAGTAAACATTACTGCTGCTTGTTTCCCTTAAAAACAAAGCAAACGATCTGTCAAAGTACATGACGTTGTACCAAAATAGATTGAACCTCAAAGTATGTCGAAGCATGTTGTTTCGAAGAACTTTGGTTTGAACCTTGTTAATAGTTGTATTTTGATGTAATGAGATTTAAGACTCTATGATCGAATTTATGCTTTAATATCTTCGAAGCAGCTATTTGTTTCTTAAACTTCATCAGCCATGGTCTGTTGTCAAACAAGAAAGTTGCAATGCGAAAAAGTTCTGTAGTAACATAATGAATTGTTGTTAGGTTTCAGGATTATGCCTCAGTTGTCGTTCTGTGTATAGTAACGTTGTTTTTATTTTACCAAAACTAGTGATGTAGAGTATAATATGAATCTAACTTCATGTACAGTAAACAAAAATACCACAAGGAAACTTAACCAGCTCCATTTCATTCTAATCTTCCTTAGTTGTATTTAAGCAAGTGATCATACAGCTACACCAATCCATATTAGATATATCCCAAGTTTTTTACAACTAACGTGACCCATAAATGTGTTAAAGATAACAAGAAATTTAAGCATGAAAAATCTATCACCTTATGCTGTTATGCATATGAGTTGAGCTTTATAATCCCCTTGACAATTATTCTCTCATGATGGAATTGTATCCCCCCTTCGTCTATTGTACCATCCACGCCTTTCCATGGTTTACTTTTTTTGATTTATGACAATGTTTCCGATATGAATGCCAAAAACATCATATGACTGCTGATATTTATCCAGTTTCTTCTATGGCCGTGATTCGCTATAACCAGTTAGAGTAAAAACCGAATGAGGCGGGCTATACTTACCTCTTGAATTTTCATCGTACCCCCACCCATCAAATCCAGGGAATCTTTTTTGTCTTTTAATGTTAAAATAATCAAACTTACATTGAGGGTTATAGATATACAAGTAAAAACTTGAAAATGAATCACTGATATGATAAATTAAAGGAGAATACAACAGAAAATGAAGGGGGGTTTGTTTTAGCACAACCCAAAAATAAACCCGCATTCTATAGATGGTTTATGTATATACAAGTCATAACATTTACATGAAAGTTTTGACAAATCAAAGCTATTATGTAAAAAGAGCAATAGTTTGCTCCATCCATCGCATGTTTAATCAAAACCAACATAGAAACCACATCCAAGAAAACACAAAATGGTCATTGGTACAACCACCTTAATAAGTTAACATAATCACAAATCAGAAATCAACTTAAGAGAAAGGAAAAGCTTCAGCCTTTCCTGTCAGCGAGTTATCATCTTCCAGATTGCATTACAAGTATCAAAATCACTTGTCTCCTGGTTATTGAACTCAAACTTTTCAACTGTTTTCTTCTCTTTATCAACGATATCTATGGTTGGATTGGTGGTGAGATTAAAGAATACACCGAGAAGAAACATGCAACATTTAAATCTTAAGTAGTTGTAAATTGACAAAGCAAACAAGTAGGAGTAAGCACAACAAAGGATACGCCCAGATATCTTTGACTGCTCATTTAAGTCAGGGATGATGTTTGTTACAGATGCATACATTGAGAGCTTCATCCTGTGAACAAAAGAAAAGAAATAAATAATACTCCTCCATTACAAGATAAATGCAGTCCTCAATGGGGCACTAGTTTAATAATCATGTTTGACTTTTAGGCAAATATAAGTATGGCAATCCTGTCTTACACATCTAAATATGGATTTATTTGGTTTTTTAATAAAAGAATATAGGTTGTTTTAGGATGAGTACTATTTTCCAACAGGTCTAACTGGGCAACAATGACAAGGGAAAAAAGAGAGAGTGTGGATCATGTTGGGCAGAAACAAAACAAAAAGGAGGGTAGCTCGTAAAGCATCCCATAGATCAATGGTGGTGAAGACGTAAAATTAAGCTCATATAGTTCGATTATGGAAGGGAAATTAGCTTTAAGAGAGTAGAGTATTCCAATGGAATGAGGAAGGTATTTGTGACGGTTGTGTTGCCAGAAAAGGGGGTGACAACTGGAAATCAGGTTTAGCAGGTAGAGTATTCCAATGGAATGAGGAAGGTATTAAGCTCATACAACGGCCCAATTTGGACCTGAATCAAACTGATACTTTTTTAAATCAATCTGTTTGACCTGAACCAAAGTGATACTCTTTAAAATCAGCCTGCTTTGACCCGCACCCATTTCCTGTTATGACCCGAACAAAATTGGCATTTTATTAAAAAATCAGCCTTTTTATCCTAAATCCAACCCATTACCTGCCCCCATACCCGCCCATTTTGCCAAGGTTAAGCAAATATATCAGGAATGACTAGGACCAGGAGCAATGCTATGGACTTACTGTGTCTTCGTTTCATCTTGTTCGAGTTTCTTCAGAACTTGCCTTCTCTCTTCAATAATACTTCTTTGCACTTCAAGGTCTTTAATTTGACTGGTAATGACTGTGTATATGATATTGGCAAACAATCAGTAATCAAACTACCACATACATAATGTAACAGAAACAAACATCATACATACACACACAGAGATATAGAGAGAAAGAGAGACAATCACTCAATTAAGAAAGACATATAAGTTGAGAACCACATTATGTGTATATTGAAGTATGTAACTAAATACTTATCTAAGGTCCTCCCGTAGCAAAGCCTCACTCTGAACCTCCTCATCCAATTCTTTTTGAAGCAAATGAATCTCTACATCTGAAGCCACTTCAGCCATTGCAGCTTCTATTTTTTGCTTGCATGTGTCTATCTTTTTATGATAACCTGTTGCATGAATTAACTAATGAGTTAGTTTCATTAATTTCCCATTAACTGTTTTCAATTGTCCACTTTTCAACCATTCAAAACTGATGATGAACTATGATAACCTGTTGCATGAATAACTAATGAGTTAGTTTCATTAATTCCCATTAACTTATTGCAATTGTGCACTTTCAACCATTCAAAACTGATGATGAAATTATGAACAGCATGTCAGCATCTAGTGATAGCCCATGATTTAGTTTCTGCAAACAAATCATTTAACTATTCTGATGCTGATTTTGTGTATATCATCACACTCAGAGACAGAAAACTGGAGGGCAATCAAAGAATAACATCAAACGCATAAAGCATGTGCTCAGAAAATAACATCAAACGCGTAAAGCATGTGCTCAGAAAAGATGTCAACAGAATTAACAAAGCATCTAACTAACCAAAGCTCTAGATGACAAAAATGACACAAACCATATGACATGCTGCTTTTCTTCTAAGATCTAAACCAATCAAACTATTATCAGTGAGTCGTAACAGACAGATGCACCTAGTGATCAAACAGACTAATGCCAGCTTCAAATATGATATGTTCCGTAAAATCTTAGAGAAACTGATAAATACTTTAAGATACTGTAATCCAAAATATTGCTTGAAAACACATGAACATTGGTATTTAAATCATAATCAAGTGTTACTTGCTAAAATACCAGGAACATGATTTTTTAAAAACAACTCACAATAATCTATCAGAAACCAGATTTGAAATTTTCAGTCCTATGCTATATTCATTCGTACAACCAACATTCCTGTTTGGGACCTAGGGTTCATAAACTTCAAAATCCCCAAAACAAAAAGTGTAGTCCTCATACATCATCAGATGTTGATTTCACTTTGAAACCAAATGAAACGAATCATAAAACTCTTCCAGAAAAACATTACAACCTACAGATGATGGACTCGACGATTACCACATTTGACATTCGAAGTAATCTCTTCTGCTACTTGAGAATAATAGTGTTTCAACACGAAATAAGAGCTATAAGTGGAAGAAGTGATTACCTTCAAGAGAAGTCTGAACTCCGGCGTGATCAGAGCGGCAACGGGAGCGGAGTCCGTCGGATTGTTCAACGCAATGCTGCAGGTAATTGACGTCTTTTTCGTTTTTCAAGAACTGAACTAGATCATCGCTGTATGATATGAGCTTCTGAACATCAATTTTTCTCGAAATGTCAGCCATTTGTAACAACAGTTTAGCGATCAGTTAGGGTTTTCTGAGGGTGTGAGATTTGTAGGAAGAAAGATGAGGGATGATAAAAATTGGAAATCTTTGGGGGGAAACTCGTTTTCATTCCGCATAAATTATTGCTTATTTATGTTTTCTAATAAAATTTTATCTTATTATTTTAATAAAAAAATATAATAAAATGACACGTGATAACATCATAATCATTATTAATATTATTTTTAAATAAATAATATTTTTATAAAATAATAAATTTTTTTAAAGCATAAAACTTTTTAAAAATATGAATATTTTAAAATTGGTGCCTTTAAAAAGTCAATTTTTAAAACCAAAAATTATTGAATTCGGGAGTTATAATAAGGAAATTTTTAAAAGTGACAAATTTATACAGTTTGTTTTAAAAACAAAATCTTTATTTCTTTTTTTATGGAAAAATAACTAAATTTTTTAAAAGTTAATATCATTGTTTTATTACTTATAGTCATGTCTCATACCTAATTTCAGTAGTATCATATCTTAAAATATCATTTTGTAGTTAATAAATTGTGGAGTTAGTTTCTATTTTGCTCCTTAAGGTTTGACAAAAGTAATTATTGTTTTTTAAAATTTAAATAACATCAATTTACCTCCAAAAGTTTCATAAATTATTTTGATTTTAGTTCAAAAGCTTCATAATTTTGGATTTAAGTTGAAACAACTAATAAAACTTTTGGATTAAAATTAAAACAAGTTATTAAATTTTTGGAAGTAAATTGATGTTTATATTTTTTTGGATGAAAATCGTTATTTTTGTCAAACATCGGGAACAAAAACGAACTTAACTCTAAATTTTATTATATTATTATTTTATTTATTCAATTAGTATAACACATGGGTTCACTAAAGCTAGTATTTTATATATGTGGGAAATAATTTTGTAATAAATAATTTTAACTATGTATTCATTTTTAAGAGTAAATTTTGGTTTTGGTGCATGTGGTTTAATCATTTTAATCACATCAATCCAAAAAGAAATATTTGATCATATCATGCCCTGTGCTTTTATTTTTGTAATATTTTTGATCTCTGACATTAACTCTGTTAGTTTTTGTGAATCCAAGAATCGCAATTACGAATTATCAGTGTTAATCTGGAGTCAAGTCAATGTTTGCGGAATCAACATTAACTTGGTTTAATTATTTTTAATAAAGTCAATATCAACCATAATGATTTATGATTAAAACGAACACAATAAGAAAAACACAATTAATAATCAAATAAAAATATTTAATTCAAGTGTATTTCATTAAAATATTTTAATGATTACAGATGAATAAACAATTAATGAACTAAAATTGGTTTGAATGTATTGATGTTGATGTAACGACTGCTAGGGTTTGTGTTTGTGTGATTTGATGTTTGGTTGTTTGTGATTGTGTGTCTTCTTGCCGTCATCACCTTCACTTGATATGAAACCTAAGATCCATATTTATATGCACGTGTGTTTCTGTTAAAGAAACACTGAATCTTTTGGGATTCGCACAGCTGTCATGTTGACTTGTAACACTTGTATTATTAAATACAAGTGTTTGGACTCCGCATGAATATGGTCTTCCGTAGATGTTTGTTCTTCCGAAGGAGTCTTGTTCTTCCGAAGGTACTTTGTTCTTCCGTATGAATCTTCACTTCTGACTTCAGAGTTGGTTGTTCATCCGTAGAAGATCTTTGGATGATTGATTTTGTAAGAAACATATCTATGAAGAACAAAAAATGTTCATCCGTATATGTTTCTTACACTTAGTCAATTTTCAATAATTGGCCAAGTATTATGTTTGCATCTGCAATCATACACAGATCAATACACATATGGGTTAACCTATATAATGCATATGACATAATAATGAATTACAATTATTCATTACAAATATTGATTAAAGTTCTAAGCCTATACAAAATGATCTAGTCCTATAGTTCCTAGATCTAACAATTTTTGCAGTTAGATGTAAGGTTACTTTGATCATTTTACATACATGGACTATTTTGTAACTAGACAAATAACTTGAGGGGTTGTTTTTGTAGTATACATAATATAATATAAAATACACCCTTATAAATCTAAAAACATTAAGTTAGACAATCACCATCCTCACCACCAGTACCACCGCCGGACAACCGTCACCGTACACCTTACATCACCATCGGACAACCACAATCACCATCATCTTCTTTCTCATTTTTGAACAACCCCCATCGCCGGACAACCACCATTCCCAAATGTCTTTTTTCTCATCTTCGAACAACCACCACCCCACCTTCTACACCACCGCTTACAACATTGCCACACATGTAGCAACTTTCACTCCTTATAAATCTAGTGGTAGCATGGGCTGGATGTGTTAGGAGATTTGGAGATGTGTAGTTAGATTAGATTTATGTTTTATTTTTTATTTAATTTTTATTGTTTTCCTCAATTTTTTTAAATGTTCATACTTTTTATGTACGATATTATATTTTATATAAATACACCATAAAAATAAGTGTTTTTATCTTTAAAAGTAGTACATTATTGTTATATAAAAATTTTAATAAATGTTTAATATTTTTAAACTCATATGTCGTTATTGTGTCTTTTAATGCAGTTCATCATGATTTTAATTAATAATTGTGTTTTTGTACATACTATTATGTTTTTTTATAAAATGATGAATTTTAAGAAAAGTTTAATAATTGAATAACATTATTGTGCGTAAAACACAATAATAAATTAACAACTAATTAATCTAATACATTATCATGCTACATACAATGCTACCGTAACACCAATTAGTAATACTTACTTGTTACTTGTGGTGGACCATACTACTAGCAAAAAGGGCTAAAGTATGTGTTGAGACCTTTTAAAGATGGATGTGACTAACTTAATAGTTGGGATCGGATTCAGGGCAGGTCAAATATAGAACATGATGAATAATAATACGAGAATGTGTATGCAAAATAAAGTGAAGCATGATCGTACTTATCCTTTGGAAAAAAAGACAAGTGATTCAACTCCTCTTTTTATATCATCGACAAATCATTGGATAAGATTAACAAGGGAAACATGACATGAATGAACTTCATCTTATATAAGCGAGTGACCCTTTCACAATGAGATAGCCATGTATCTTTCTTGTTTGACCATTGTGATTCTCTGTTGTCGGCTTCACCTATTACCCATCGATTCTTTGCCTCTTATTTTTAAGTGTATCTTTAATCCGTCAGGTATTAGCTTACAATCCTACCGTCTCTATCCTTATTAAGATTCCTAATTATGATCTTATTTAATGCCGCAAGTCAATGCTTCCTTGTCGTGGACCAAGTGTCTTGTTTTTCCTTATGCCTCTTTCCTCTATGTCTGGGCGAGTTGTGTTTCATCCTGGCCGGATTCTACCAAGGTCAAGTGTCCGCTATTGTGCTTGTTCCAGGTGCTGGTGTTGGTTATTTTGGATAATCTTCTCTTGGCTATACCCATGAGTATGTGTCATGTGTGTGCTGCTTTTCTAGACCAAAGTATCCGCTGCATTGAGATAATTCAATGGGTAATCAAAATTAAGAAAACACCATTAAATGTGGCTTATGATTGGGTGAAAAGTCAGTCTCATTATGGAGTATGATAAATATCAATTATCATAGTAACATATTTATAATAAATATCAATTCTGTTGTATAACTGTTTAATCGTGGTAAATTGCAAACTGTCTTGCATTCAGGACATATTTCATTTATATGTCAGGATCATGTAGTTAATTAATCATATAAATGACCAGATGGCCATACAATTCCATAGTTACATAATCTAATTCATTTGTAATGAAGTATACAATTGAGATGTTATACTTTGAAAAAGAATATAGATGAAAGAATCATAACAATGACAAGGTTTAAAAGAATTAATACACACGGGGAGTGATGGCCTCAATATATGCAACATAATTATATATATGTAAATGTAAATAAATAAATAAATAATCAGTAAATAAACAAGCTATCATTGAGCTTGTAAATTTACTCATGAGTCTATAAAATTATGAGTCGAACTTGAGCTATTGACATTGAGCTTAAAATAAGTTGAGTTTGTGCTTAACTCGACTCGTTTACAACCTACTTACAACATCTTAGTGAAACTTACACCGATCATGATTGTTCAAATTCGATTATCCTTATAATCATACAAAATATATCCTTTACAGGTCAAAACATATATATGTTTTTTCCCTCTTTTGCTTCAATAAAAATCACAAGGAAAACAATTTCAATACGATTCCCAAGCAAATATATTTGTTTCTTCTATTTTTTAATGAAATACATCACGATCGACTACAAAGACATGAGTTATCTTGTTTCTTCTACTACTCGTAAAAGACTAGAATCAAACTACTGATTATTGTCGAAGTATGTAGAATCAAATAAATCCTGATTACCCCTTTAGGGCTAATGAAGGATGACGACGGTCTCCGGCTAGTGTGATTTCCTCGATCCCTTCCTGACGACGTCGTTTTGTTTATTCTCTCAAAGCATGGTGCTACGACTGCGTGGTGGTGGCGGAAGGGGTTGTCGGATGACAACTTGGTTTCTCCAATGAGGTTCCAGGGGTGAGTAACAATCCAAAATAAGATCGTTTGAAACGATCAAAAGTATGGTGTGGGGGTGTGGTGTGCACAACATTCACTCGACGTGTGGCGTGCAAGTTTTGCGGCGTGGGGACCGGGCGGTGGTGTTGCCGCTTGGCGTCGGCCCCCACCGCGTCCTCACGACAATAACACCCCACCACCCTTAGAAAACTATAATCAAACTTTCTATTTGCGCCTCATCTCTATATTTTCACAAAATATATAAATTTTTACTCCATTCATTCTCCATCCTCATACCTCATCCTTATAATTTTAAGAAAAAAACAAACTCATCCTCCCTATTTGAGGTGTCACTATCATCCCTCATGCTCATATTTTATATATTTACTAGATTTAGTAACTCGTGTATTATATAATTGTGTTAATAAATTAATAAATATAATAAATATTAATTAACTAATAAAATGATATTTGTAAGATAATATATGATTGAAATTACGTACGAATAATGACTATAAACAATAAAACAATGATGTCACTTTTTCAAAATTTGTTTTTAAACATTTTTGTTTCAAAATAATAATATAGACTTTGTTTTATAACAAACTAATTTAAAAAAATATTGTTTTTAAAAATTACCTTATTATAAATTCCAGGCTTTATTATTTTTGGTTTATAATAGTTTTGCTTTTTAAAAATATTATTTTTAAAATATTTCACAATTTTATAAAGTTTTGATGTTTTAGAAAAGTTCTTATTTTATAAATTTTATATAAATAGCATTAATAAATAGATATCTTTCTTATTAACTAAAAAACTATTTGTAATCTAAACAAATAAATAATTTTATTAGCATTTAATGTAATTATTTAATAAGATAAAGAAACACTATTTTTTATAAGAAGTAATGTGATGCTAACACGTGTTCCTTGGATTACTATTTTAATATAATAAAAAGATGAGTGAATGTGAGTAAAAAAAGAAACATAAATATTATTTAATTGAATACAAATAAATATGAAAATTTAGAGGTGGGAGGTTTTTAGAAAATGATATATAAGTTTAGAAGATAATGTTTTTGATTAAATTATAAGGATGAGTATAAGAGATGAATTTTGAAATGCTCTTACTCTTGAAGTTGATAGAAGCGAACTTTTGGTTAGGGCTAGTGATCAAGGCCACAATAGCAGAAGACTAGAAGCGTCAGCTATATATAAAATTTTAAAACTAAAAACTAATGAAATTTCAATACCAGAAATATCGGATATTTATTAATATAGTTATTTGAATTTGAATCTGAATCTGAATCTGAAAATTTCAAATATTCAAATTTTCAAATATTTTGGGTTTTGCATTTCAAATTTTTGAAAGATATTTGGACTTAACACCCCCAACGTTGACCATGATTTCATAAACACGATAGACATTAAGTTAAATAAATGTATTGTTTGTGTTACACATAGTTTAAGGCCATAACAAATAACATATTTCACATAAACTAGTACTAAGATCCCCACCTAGTGGCAGGGGCACAAATCCGTGACAAAGTAATTTCGAAAAGCGAAAACGAAAATGAAACATAGAGATAATTGACATCATTTAAAGATTTAGATAAAAAGATAAAATTGTAACAATTCCGTACGTTACGGCAAGGTTACTTATAGAACTTTATGTAAAAATATAAGTCATTACAAAAATCATTTCACTATATTGATAAAACTCTTAAAGTAAGCTTTCGACTAATAAATATCAATTATATATATTAATGTGATTAGTAGTGAAATAATAAAAGAAGATAGCGATGGTCGAGGGGTAAATGCACGGTGCATCATGTGACAATCAAACATTTTCACCAGTAACCTATAATAATTAAGAAAATTACAACTTTTATCATAACTCATATGAAAATTGATTTGTACAACATATATGAATAGTAGATTTTTTATTATGGGTATAAGTGAAAATTTATAGGAGTTATACCATATTTTTTTTATATTTAAAAATTAGTTGTGAATGAAAAAGAAAGAGAAATATAATGATAAAGATATAAAAAATATTTTTTAATTGAAAAATAGATAGAGGAAAAAATAGTATTTTTTAGTATAAATATGAAGATAAGTATGAGAAAACTTGTGTGAATGCTCTTAATGATGTGATATTTGATTTATAAGATATAATCAATGTTTATTAATTTAAAGAAGACTTTTTGTGTAAAATATGGAAAGTTGATGGACTCATTTAAGATAATGGTGAAAAGTTGTTGGGCTAGAGTGTGAATGTATGCTGTTGTTGATGTGTGAAGGACGATAAATATTCTTAAATCATTTTTACTTTCTTTTTTCTTATTGATAGCAACACACTCTTTTTTTATTGGAAGCAACAAAGATAAAGACTTCTTTTAACTCCCAAACCCTCACAACCGGTTACTAATTTATCAACGTCCTCTCCACCACACTCTATCATCACCTATATATTAGATGTGGCAATGTTGGCCCAACTCCTTTAATTTGAGTTGATATCTTCTTTAAATAAAAACTCATTGTCTAGTATGGGTTAAGGAATTAATTCTCATGAATCATAATGGGTAAATATAAAATTAAGAAAAAAATTATCGGATCAGAATAAACCCAACAGATATAGAAAGAATGGGTTCTTCTTAACCCTACATCATCTTCCACCACAAAATTCTTCATCACTTGTGTTTATGAAATTCCAACGCCCTTCTCAATTTGATTCTCTTTTCATACGTACCAATCAAAATCATCAAATTTCATTGAAAAAACAAAGGATTATCAAAAATCTACTTTTGGTTTGTAGCGATCTATTCAAAATCAAGCATTTTGGTTCATCAAGTTATTGAAATAAGCTGTTTCTATATGAGTTTGTATGGTATGATGGATAAATGAAAGGATTCATGAAAAATTCAACACATCTTCGTCTTCTGGTAAATATAAGGGTCAAGGTAGAGTTTTGGGCTCATCATTATCTTTATTCCATTGGGTCCTGTACATTCAATTCCTACTTTACCTGCAACCCGAATTCACAACCAATGTTTTACCTTAAAAAATTGTCATATCAACCTGCAAAGTCAAGTAGTCAACAAATGGACCCGTTTGATGCACTGTGCACAACTGGTAAAAGAAAAAAATTGAGTATGATTTGAAAGTGTTTTAAATGTCTGGTTTGTTGTTGGGCATTAAGGTCTTAACAAGAGGTGGCTGATCATGTTGAAAGTCGTTTGTCTAATTGTAAATCACAATCACAATAAGAATTGATTATTGTAACTTCTGATTTTTGCCTTAAAGTTTCAAGCATTGGGTCTAGTTGATGCTTTGATGGATAATATACGTAAATGACTATAGATCACAGTATAATATCATGAACTCATCACTGTTAATTTTCAAAAAAAGAATATATTTAAATAGTTAAATCTAATATTTAGAATCAAATAGCCTGCAAAATTCTTCACATGAAAATGAATTCTTGCTTAAAATCTTAATTTATATTTGTTGATGTGTAACACCCGGATATTTATTATTTTGAAGCCGGTGGCGAAAGAAAAGAAAATAAAGTCCAAAAGTCGAGGGACCAAAACCGCCAACGAAGAAAAGTTGGGAAATGTGGTGATATATGTAGGGAGAGGGCAGCCCACTCTCCCCACATCCACATTTCAGCCAAAGAAAGGGGAGAAGAGAGAAAGAAGAGAAAAAGAGGAAAAGTGCCGGTTCGGGTCGCCAAAATTGTCGTGAAGCAAGCTGAATCGAAGCTCTTGTCGTTGTGCTCGTTTAGGTGAGTTCTAGGACCCCTCTTTTACATGTTTTTGAATGATTTTGGGGCTGGAACACATCTGAAAACCCTTTTTCGCGTTTTTGGGTGAAAACCCGTATGTATGCGTGTATGTATGCGTAGGACCCGTTTGGGGCTTGATTTCTTGCTTGGTTGTGCTTGAATAAGGTTATGGTATGCATCCCTAAGGTTTAGGATGGTCGATTTAGGCTTAAAATGGGTTTAGATGAGTTTGGAGGCCGAAAACCCTCGGCTGCAGTCGGGTTGAACTGTATTCTGCATCAGTTAGGGCTAGGCGACCGACTGGAGGCCGAATGGAGGCCATACGGCCGATTAGGGTGCGATTAGGGTTCATTCGCACGACTGGAGGGCCAGTCGCATGGGGGTCATGCGACTGAAGGTTCATTCGCACGACTGAAGGTCCAGTCGCATAGGTGCTCATCCGCATTGTTCATTCGCACGACTGAAGGTCCAGTCGCATAGGTGCTCATCCGCATTGTTCATTCGCACGACTGGATGTTCATTCGCATAGGTGTTCATCCGTATTAGTTCATTCGCATGATGTTCAGTCGTATGGAGGCTATGCGACTGAAGGGTGTCCATACGCCCGAATAGGGCTGTTGAACCCGAGGAAGGTGGAGATTGACTTCTGACTTTCGGGGGAAAGTGCAGATGTAAGTTTTGATGTAAAGGTTCCCATAAGAGTTTTTTTTGATGACGATCGAGGTCTTAGAAAGCATATTGGGCATGATGATGATGATGATGCATCATGTTGTGTATGTATGATGTTGCCATGTATGATGTGATGTTGATGCATGTTAATGTTCCTTAGTGTGATGTATGTTATCTTTCTTGTGGCCTTATGTGTCATGTTAATGCATGAACGAAGTATTATGTAATGTAAAGTGAAAGATAAAGGAAGAGGAACATGATGAATGAATGCATGTATTAATGAACGAATGAAACGTCTTGCACACATCGGATACCGGGTCCTTCTTGGTGATTGACCCTGAATGTAGAACCTCTACCGCTCACCCCTAGTACTGTGGCATACGTTTAGCTGTTCATTGTTGACTTCGGCCCAGTAGCTAAGACTGATGGTTACTCCTAGTACCGTGGCATACGTTTAGCTGTTCATTTGTTGACTTCGGCCCGGTAGCTACGACTAACCGGGGTGTAGCACATGGTATTGGTATGGATGATGTCCGATGCGCAAGTAAGGTAATGAAAGAACGAATGAACGAACGAAGAAGATAATAATGATATTATCTATGTGTACGTACGATGTGTGATCATGTAAAAGTAACGAACGGTTTTATATGAAAGTAAAGTATGTTTTATTTATAAAACTAGAACTCACTCAGCAACGCTGACTTTGATGTGTTTCCAGTTGGCAGGTAGTGATTGCTGAGGATGGCACGGGCGACTACTCAGCTCTTTTGGGATGGCATTCTTTTGATTAATGTTTTTGCATTGTAATGCGAACAAACTATTTTTGTAATGAATGTTGTATCAGTTTGCAAAAGTATTTACATGGAAATGAAAGTTTGTTTTAGTTTTCCGCTGCGATTTATTAAATACAAATGTGATTATATGTTTTATGTGCGATGAGAACCCAGCTGTAAGCGTCCCGGGAACGGGGCCTTACATGATGGGTGAGGAAGAGTAATGCCAAACAACATCAACGGTTGTGAGTAAAGGTGTTCAAACTGGTTTTTTTGGCCAAACTGGTTCGGGTTCAAAACCGAACCGGTATTTTTGTAGTGGGGTCAAACCGATTTTTCTTCAAACCGGTTCAGGTTAAATCGGTTTGGCACACCGAAAATTCAAACCTATCAAACCGGTTCAGACCGGTTTGAAACCGATTTTTTTACCCAAACCGGTTTTTAACTTTTAAACCGGTTTTAAGTGCGTAGATACCAAACCGTTTAGAAACCGCAGTTTGGGGTGGTTTGGGTCGGTTCGGGACCGGTTTGGGCCAAAACTGGTTTTCTTTGAAACCGGTTCTGGTTTTTTTAGGTGAACTGGTTCCCGAACCGGTTTTTTGTTCATCTTTAGTTGTGAGTAACATGTAACCATGTTTAGAACATCCTTCATTTGCATCCTACAAAATCTTTTTTTATGATTTTTGTTGGAAAAAGAGAGAATTCTAGCAAAATTTTAGTGTTGACCCGTCCTGACCCATATCCATTTTAACCTAAACCCATATTGACCCATGCCCATCGTGACCTGTTTTTAAGCTGACCTATCTTAACCCTAACCCGACCCCCTTACCCGACCCGACTCGCCCGTTTTGCCAGACATACTATATATATAATGAAGTTAAGCATGTAAAACAAATGTAATATTAAAATCATACTAGCATGAACAAAATTGGCTCTACGACTTCTTAAAAGACAAGGGGTTTTAGCTCTATACATTTAGAGGTTGTGGAAAAGATATTATTGATTACAACTAATGTTTTTATAAGTGAATAAACCTAAAATACACATGATGTATGTTGTTGCATAAATTTTAAAACTTGGGTTAATTAATAAAGCTTATTCTAAAGACATTTCTTTTCTCACCCAAATCATGTACATGAGTATAGTTTATAGACATTGTACTTTACAACACTTTATATTTCCTCTAACAATTTAGCAACAATTTGTGATAAAACTTGGGTTATTTTTTAAGAAAAATAAAAATTATAATCAATACTGAATGACAACATTATTCTTTTCAAACTGTTTGTAGTTTCAATATATTTTATTCATTAGTGTGAGATGAAAATTTATTGATATATGTTAATTGTCAAAGAGAATTAACAATAGCTTTTTTATACTTATTCGTATAATTTAACTAAAATTTAAATTTATCACTAAAATTCCATTATATTTTAAAAAGCTCTTACAACCCATTACCCATATTCCCTTTATAATTTAATATATAATACTTGCATATTCATTCTAATTTAATAAATATTTAAAATAATTAAAAATGTGTCTTTAAATTCAAGGATTCATTTTAGTTTTCTTTAAAAATTTAGAGAAAGGAAATAAAAAGTAGAAGTGAAAATGAAAGTTTATATATATATATATATATGTTGTAAACCTAATTGAGAATATGAACGCGGAAGACCAACAATACAAAGATAATACAATAATAAAGCTGTGAACAAGAACTTTCAAATGATTATTATGATTGGAATGATTTCGGATTCCCTCACCGATTACATCTGATCCTTATTTATAGTGGATTAACTAACTATAACGAACACTCAACAAAATTGAGAATTTACACTAAGGACCCTAAACTAAATCTTCCGAACGAAAATAACCCTTTGGAAGATTTCCTTCGGAAGATACACATACTTCGGAAGAACTCCAAAGTACACTTCAAATCCCTTCCGAAGCAAACATAATCTTCGGAAGAAAACAACTTAGCTTCGGAAGAATTATGTTAAGCTTCGGAAGAAACTTAACTTCGGAAGTTACCACTTGTTTTGGCTTTTAATACTTCACAATCTCCACCTTAAAATCCAAAACAAGATTTTAACCAACTCCCAATGCATCCAAGCAAAACTTGAACTTCCCACCAGGTAGAGACTTTGTAAACACACTTGCTGGATTCTCCAAAGTTTTCACACCTTCCACTTTCACCTTCCCAGCATTCACCACATCCCGTATGAAGTGTAACTTCACATTAATGTGCTATGTTCTCTCATGAAACATGTTATTCTTTGACAACTGAATTGCACCCTGGTTATCATAGAATACCACTAAGTTTACAACTTTGATTCCAATTCAGAAACAAAACCATGCAACCATATAGCTTCCTTGACACCCTTAGTCAATGCTATATACTCAGTCTCTGTTGTAGATAATGCCACCATATGCTGCAACTAAGCTTTCCAACTAACCAAGTTGCCTAGTACTTGAAATGCATACCCTGTAATAGATCTACCCCTATCCAGGTCCTTGGCAAAATCTGAATTCACACAACCAACAATCTTGTCAACCTTCTCATGTTCATGATGTCCAAACACTAAACCATAATGCTTAGTACCCTTGAGATATCTCAAGATCCATTTCACAGCAACCCAATAAGCTTTACCCGGATTTGATATATATCTGCTGACCAAACTCACAGCATACCCAATATCCGGCCTTGTACAAACCATCAAGTACATCAAGCTCCCAACGACATTAGCATAAGGTACTTTTTCCATATATCTAACTTCAGCTTCTGATTTAGGACAATCAGAACTTGACAGTTTAATATGAGTACTTATAGGAACAGTTATTGGCTTCACATCATCCATCCTATAGTTACTTAGTACCTTCTCCAAGTAAGACCTTTGAGACAGTTTTAACACCCTGTGCTCTCTGTCCCTTGTAATCTCCATGTCCAATATCTTCTTTGCTTCACCTAGATCTTTCATCTCAAACTCTGACATCAATATCTTCTTAGTAGCTTCAACTTCCTTCAAGTCTGAACAAGCCACCAACATGTCATCAACATACATCAACAAATATATAAATTTATTCTCACTATATTCTTTAAAATACACACAACTATCATAGTTGCTCCGGTTAAACCCATTGGTAACCATATGTTCATCAAACTTTTTATACCACTGTCAAGGGGATTGCTTCAGCCCATATAAAGACTTCTTAAGGAGACATACCTTCTCTTCCTGCCCTTTAACCTCAAACCCCTCTGGTTGCTTCATATAGATAGTTTCATCCAGCTTCCCATGCAAAAATGCAGTCTTCACACCCAACTGATGTAGCTCCATATCCATAGAAGCAGTCAATGATAGCATAACCCTCATAGATGAATGTTTCACCATAGGTGAGAATATTTCATTATAATCCACACCTGGCTTCTGTGTAAACCCCTTAGCTACCAATCTAACTTTGTACCTAGGAGGTTCACCTTTAGAAATCCCATCTTTCAGTTTGAACATCCATTTACATGACATAGGCTTATGACCCTCGGGTTTATCAACCAGCACCCATGTGCCATTCTTGTACAGAGATTCCATCTCTTTCTCCATGGCCTTACACCATTTTGAGCTTTCTTTTACAGAAACTGCCTCAGAGTATGTCAATGGTTCATAAATGCTTTCTTCTTCAGCAGCAACAAATGCTAGTGCAGACAAATCCATCCCCTCTCTAAACCTGAGTGGATGTATCACTTGTCTCCTCTGTCTATCCGTAGCCAATTGGTAATCATTCATACCATCTCCCTGGCTACCAGAGTACCTTTATCATTTACACCTTGCTGCTCCACCTCAATCTAAACCCCACTATGATCTTTAACCTTTGACTTTCCTTTTTCTTGAATGTCTTTATACATAACATTCTTTTGAAAAATAACATCTTTGCTCACTATCACCTTAGGTTTGTCCTCTTCTAGCCTCCATAACCTATATACCCTTTAACACCTTAGGGTATCCTAGAAAGACACATTTACAGGCCCTAGGTTTCAACTTCCCTTGGCTAACATGAGCATAAACCAAAGACCCAAACACCTTAATTTCTCCATAGTCACTCTTTCTTCCTGACCATGCCTCCATAGGTGTCTTCATGTCTAATGCTGCTGATGGAGACCTATTGACCAAATATGCTACAGTGGAAACAACTTCAGCCCAGAACAACTTGGGTAAACCAGAACTAGCTAACATACACCTTACCTTTTCAAGCAAAGTTCTATTCATCCTCTCAGCCAAACCATTCTACTAAGGAGTCCCTGGCACAATTCTGTGTCTAGCAATACTATGAGCTTTACAAAACTGATTAAACTCATGACTGCAAAACTCCAACCCATTATCAGTTCTTAATTTCTTGACTTTTCTTTCAGTTTGAGTTTCCATAAGGACTTTCCATTTCTTGAATTTACTGAAAGTATTACTCTTATTATTTAAGATAACCACCCAAACTCTTCTTGAAAAATCATCAATCAAGGTCATAAAGTATCTAGCACCACCCAAGAAATCAACCTTAGCAGGACCCCATAAATCAGAATGAATAGCTTGGGTAAACCAGAACTAGCCAACATACACCTTACCTTTTCAAGCACAGTTCTATTCATCCTCTCAGCCAAACCATTCTGCTAAGGAGTCCCTGGCATAATTCTGTGTTAATACCCCACTTGTGATATGCATAGCCTTTGTAAACTTTACTATCTTGTGTTTACCAAGAGTACAAGTTTCACAAAAACCAAAATCATAATTATGTAGCTCAGTCATTACCTGTTGCTTTTGCAACTCCACCGGTCCCTGATGACTGATATGACCAAGTCTCCTATGCCATAACATATTCTTAAAACTACTATCACTTCAGGCAGATGCCACCTGAGGTTCTACTACACCAACACTATCTAGTAAGTAGATATTAATTTACCTTCTACTCCTAGACAATACTACCATTGACCCCTTTATCACCTTAGCCTTACCATCTCTAAGACTAACATGGTAACTAGAACTCTCCAACAGCCCTAAAGACAACAAGTTCCTTTTAAGACTAGGAATATACCTTACATCATGAAGATCCACTTCCATGCCATTCTTCATTTTCAGAGTCACTATACCATGACCCACAATCTTGCAAGGTCTATCATCCCCTAGCTTAACTGATCCAATATCTTCAATCTTCAATTCTTTAAAGAACTCCTTCATTGGTGTCATATGAAATGAGCACCCTGAATCCATAATCCACTCATCCTCCTTGCCGCTGCTTGTGACAGCCAACACATTTGCACTTTCATATCCATCAAAAGGATATGCATTATGTCTAGAATGAGTCTTTGATCCACTTGATTCATCCTTCTTTCTTTTCAAGTCAGGACAATCTTTCTTGAAATGCTTTTCTGATCCACACACTTAACACCTTCTCTTATACTTGGACCGGAACTTTGAGACAATTCTCGGCTTGAAGTTTCTTTGTTCAGATCTCCCCCTGACTACCAAGCCCTCTCCGCCATCTTCTTTATAATCAGTTCTCTTCTTCAATTTCTTTGAATGGAGAGCTGCCAATACTTCTTCCATGGTAAGAGTGTCCCTACCATACATCAAAGTATCCACAAAATGCTTATAAGAGGATGGAAAGATGTCAAGAATATGATTGCTTGGTCTTCATCATCTAATTCAACTTCGATGTTTTCAAGATCCAACACCAACTTGTTGAATTCATCAGTATGATCTTCAATTGACTTCCCAAGAGCCATTTGGATTGTGTACAACCGTTTCTTGAGATACAATCAGTTCGCAAGAGACTTCGTCATGTACAAACTTTCCAATTTTTCCTAGACCCCTGCAGCAGACGTCTCATTCGATACTTCTCTAAGTACTCGATCCCCCCAAGTTCAAGATGATTGAACTGTGTGCCTGTTCCAGCATCTCCTTCTTCTCCTTTTCTGACATTGTGTTCGGCAACTTGGATTCTCCGGCCAAGGCATCCACCACTCGTTGGTGAACGAGTAATGCCTTGATTTTCAACCGCCATAACCCGAAGTCGTTCTTCCCGTCGAATTTCTCAACTTCGAACTTCGTAGACACCATTGTTGCCGACGATCGATCTTTGATTGAATCTTGATTCTCAATTGAGCCACAAACCAGGCTCTGATACCAATTGGTGTAAACCTAATTGAGAATATGAATGCGGAATACCAACAATGCAAAGACGATACAAGAATAAAGCTGTGAACAAAAACTTTCAAATGATTATATGATTGGAATGATTTCGGATTCCCTCACCGATTACATCTGATCCTTATTTATAGTGGATTAACTAACTATAACGAACACTCAACAAAATTGAGAATTACACTAAGGACCCTAAACTAAATCTTCCGAACGAAAATAACCCTTTGGAAGATTTCCTTCGGAAGATACACATACTTCGGAAGAACTCCAAAGTACACTTCAAATCCCTTCCGAAGCAAACATAATCTTCGGAAGAAAACAACTTAGCTTCGGAAGAATTATGTTAAGCTTCGGAAGAAACTTAACTTCGGAAGTTACCACTTGTTTTGGCTTTTAATACTTCACAATCTCCACCTTAAAATCCAAAACAAGATTTTAACCAACTCCCAATGCATCCAAGCAAAACTTGAACTTCCCACCAGGTAGAGACTTTGTAAACACACTTGCTGGATTCTCCAAAGTTTTCACACCTTCCACTTTCACCTTCCCAGCATTCACCACATCCCGTATGAAGTGTAACTTCACATTAATGTGCTATGTTCTCTCATGAAACATGTTATTCTTTGACAACTGAATTGCACCCTGGTTATCATAGAATACCACTAAGTTTACAACTTTGATTCCCAATTCAGAAACAAAACCATGCAACCATATAGCTTCCTTGACACCCTTAGTCAATGCTATATACTCAGTCTCTGTTGTAGATAATGCCACCATATGCTGCAACTAAGCTTTCCAACTAACCAAGTTGCCTAGTACTTGAAATGCATACCCTGTAATAGATCTACCCCTATCCAGGTCCTTGGCAAAATCTGAATTCACACAACCAACAATCTTGTCAACCTTCTCATGTTCATGATGTCCAAACACTAAACCATAATGCTTAGTACCCTTGAGATATCTCAAGATCCATTTCACAGCAACCCAATAAGCTTTACCCGGATTTGATATATATCTGCTGACCAAACTCACAGCATACCCAATATCCGGCCTTGTACAAACCATCAAGTACATCAAGCTCCCAACGACATTAGCATAAGGTACTTTTTCCATATATCTAACTTCAGCTTCTGATTTAGGACAATCAGAACTTGACAGTTTAATATGAGTACTTATAGGAACAGTTATTGGCTTCACATCATCCATCCTATAGTTACTTAGTACCTTCTCCAAGTAAGACCTTTGAGACAGTTTTAACACCCTGTGCTCTCTGTCCCTTGTAATCTCCATGTCCAATATCTTCTTTGCTTCACCTAGATCTTCATCTCAAACTCTGACATCAATATCTTCTTAGTAGCTTCAACTTCCTTCAAGTCTGAACAAGCCACCAACATGTCATCAACATACATCAACAAATATATAAATTTATTCTCACTATATTCTTTAAAATACACACAACTATCATAGTTGCTCCGGTTAAACCCATTGGTAACCATATGTTCATCAAACTTTTTATACCACTGTCAAGGGGATTGCTTCAGCCCATATAAAGACTTCTTAAGGAGACATACCTTCTCTTCTGCCCTTTAACCTCAAACCCCTCTGGTTGCTTCATATAGATAGTTTCATCCAGCTTCCCATGCAAAAATGCAGTCTTCACACCCAACTGATGTAGCTCCATATCCATAGAAGCAGTCAATGATAGCATAACCCTCATAGATGAATGTTTCACCATAGGTGAGAATATTTCATTATAATCCACACCTGGCTTCTGTGTAAACCCCTTAGCTACCAATCTAACTTTGTACCTAGGAGGTTCACCTTTAGAAATCCCATCTTTCAGTTTGAACATCCATTTACATGACATAGGCTTATGACCCTCGGGTTTATCAACCAGCACCCATGTGCCATTCTTGTACAGAGATTCCATCTCTTTCTCCATGGCCTTACACCATTTTGAGCTTTCTTTTACAGAAACTGCCTCAGAGTATGTCAATGGTTCATAAATGCTTTCTTCTTCAGCAGCAACAAATGCTAGTGCAGACAAATCCATCCCCTCTCTAAACCTGAGTGGATGTATCACTTGTCTCCTCTGTCTATCCGTAGCCAATTGGTAATCATTCATACCATCTCCCTGGCTACCAGAGTACCTTTATCATTTACACCTTGCTGCTCCACCTCAATCTAAACCCCACTATGATCTTTAACCTTTGACTTTCCTTTTTCTTGAATGTCTTTATACATAACATTCTTTTGAAAAATAACATCTTTGCTCACTATCACCTTAGGTTTGTCCTCTTCTAGCCTCCATAACCTATATACCCTTTAACACCCTTAGGGTATCCTAGAAAGACACATTTACAGGCCCTAGGTTTCAACTTCCCTTGGCTAACATGAGCATAAACCAAAGACCCAAACACCTTAATTTCTCCATAGTCACTCTTTCTTCCTGACCATGCCTCCATAGGTGTCTTCATGTCTAATGCTGCTGATGGAGACCTATTGACCAAATATGCTACAGTGGAAACAACTTCAGCCCAGAACAACTTGGGTAAACCAGAACTAGCTAACATACACCTTACCTTTTCAAGCAAAGTTCTATTCATCCTCTCAGCCAAACCATTCTACTAAGGAGTCCCTGGCACAATTCTGTGTCTAGCAATACTATGAGCTTTACAAAACTGATTAAACTCATGACTGCAAAACTCCAACCCATTATCAGTTCTTAATTTCTTGACTTTTCTTTCAGTTTGAGTTTCCATAAGGACTTTCCATTTCTTGAATTTACTGAAAGTATTACTCTTATTATTTAAGATAACCACCCAAACTCTTCTTGAAAAATCATCAATCAAGGTCATAAAGTATCTAGCACCACCCAAGAAATCAACCTTAGCAGGACCCCATAAATCAGAATGAATAGCTTGGGTAAACCAGAACTAGCCAACATACACCTTACCTTTTCAAGCACAGTTCTATTCATCCTCTCAGCCAAACCATTCTGCTAAGGAGTCCCTGGCATAATTCTGTGTTAATACCCCACTTGTGATATGCATAGCCTTTGTAAACTTTACTATCTTGTGTTTACCAAGAGTACAAGTTTCACAAAAACCAAAATCATAATTATGTAGCTCAGTCATTACCTGTTGCTTTTGCAACTCCACCGGTCCCTGATGACTGATATGACCAAGTCTCCTATGCCATAACATATTCTTAAAACTACTATCACTTCAGGCAGATGCCACCTGAGGTTCTACTACACCAACACTATCTAGTAAGTAGATATTAATTTACCTTCTACTCCTAGACAATACTACCATTGACCCCTTTATCACCTTAGCCTTACCATCTCTAAGACTAACATGGTAACTAGAACTCTCCAACAGCCCTAAAGACAACAAGTTCCTTTTAAGACTAGGAATATACCTTACATCATGAAGATCCACTTCCATGCCATTCTTCATTTTCAGAGTCACTATACCATGACCCACAATCTTGCAAGGTCTATCATCCCCTAGCTTAACTGATCCAATATCTTCAATCTTCAATTCTTTAAAGAACTCCTTCATTGGTGTCATATGAAATGAGCACCCTGAATCCATAATCCACTCATCCTCCTTGCCGCTGCTTGTGACAGCCAACACATTTGCACTTTCATATCCATCAAAAGGATATGCATTATGTCTAGAATGAGTCTTTGATCCACTTGATTCATCCTTCTTTCTTTTCAAGTCAGGACAATCTTTCTTGAAATGCTTTTCTGATCCACACACTTAACACCTTCTCTTATACTTGGACCGGAACTTTGAGACAATTCTCGGCTTGAAGTTTCTTTGTTCAGATCTCCCCTGACTACCAAGCCCTCTCCGCCATCTTCTTTATAATCAGTTCTCTTCTTCAATTTCTTTGAATGGAGAGCTGCCAATACTTCTTCCATGGTAAGAGTGTCCCTACCATACATCAAAGTATCCACAAAATGCTTATAAGAGGATGGAAAGATGTCAAGAATATGATTGCTTGGTCTTCATCATCTAATTCAACTTCGATGTTTTCAAGATCCAACACCAACTTGTTGAATTCATCAGTATGATCTTCAATTGACTTCCCAAGAGCCATTTGGATTGTGTACAACCGTTTCTTGAGATACAATCAGTTCGCAAGAGACTTCGTCATGTACAAACTTTCCAATTTTTCCTAGACCCCTGCAGCAGACGTCTCATTCGATACTTCTCTAAGTACTCGATCCCCCCAAGTTCAAGATGATTGAACTGTGTGCCTGTTCCAGCATCTCCTTCTTCTCCTTTTCTGACATTGTGTTCGGCAACTTGGATTCTCCGGCCAAGGCATCCACCACTCGTTGGTGAACGAGTAATGCCTTGATTTTCAACCGCCATAACCCGAAGTCGTTCTTCCCGTCGAATTTCTCAACTTCGAACTTCGTAGACACCATTGTTGCCGACGATCGATCTTTGATTGAATCTTGATTCTCAATTGAGCCACAAACCAGGCTCTGATACCAATTGGTGTAAACCTAATTGAGAATATGAATGCGGAATACCAACAATGCAAAGACGATACAAGAATAAAGCTGTGAACAAAAACTTTCAAATGATTATTATGATTGGAATGATTTCGGATTCCCTCACCGATTACATCTGATCCTTATTTATAGTGGATTAACTTACTATAACGAACACTCAACAAAATTAAGAATTTACACTAAGGATCCTAAACTAAATCTTCCGAACGGAAATAACCCTTTGGAAGATTTTCTTCGGAAGATACACATACTTCGGAAGAACTCCAAAGTACACTTCAAATCCCTTCTGAAGCAAACATAACCTTCGGAAGAAAACAACTTAGTTTCGAAAGAATTATGTTAAGATTCGGAAGAAACTTAACTTCGGAAGTTACCACTTGTTACTTGTTTTGTCTTTTAGTACTTCATAGTTTTCCTTAAAATTTAGAGACGGGAAATAAAAAGTAGAAGTGAAAAGGAAAGTTTTTATATCTATATATATGTTCATGTGTGTATATATATCTTTCCTATAATTTAAGGATGTAGATGTGATAGGAAAGTCAAATTCATTGTTAATGTTAATGATTAAACTTGACTATAAATAAAGTTTTTATCTTATTATCTGTATTAATAATGATCTAAATCTAAAAACTACATGAGAAAAAGCTCAGAATATACTGAAGCAATATTAAAAAGAAAAAGCATCGATCCTCCATACAACTACGAAAAAGTACACAGAAACTTTTCTTTGAGAATATAGTGTAGGGTGAAATTCACACGTGGGACCATGGGGTACACCGTGACGGCCATTGTGGCACTTCTACTGGTTTCCCTGCAACGATCACTTAAAATATTTAATGATAGTCAATCTTGATAAAGGTTCTTCACATCTTGAGTTTTAAATTAAAGGTACTGATTTAGTGTACTTTAATGGTACTGATCTAGTGTAATTTAATGGTAGAGTAGATTTGTGTTAAAAAATATACAAGGTTAAATGTATTCTAGAGGTTTAATTGTTTAAATATGATGCGGTAGATCAAAAGGGCTCGTAAGTTGTAGTTTAGTAGTATTCAAATTATTTTTTAGGATAATCACATTCAAACTTATTAATAATAGTTTATTAAGAGTAGCGAACTAGCACAACTATCTAATATATTTACAGTTATACCAGAGGCGGAGCTTAAACTATTTCGTAGGGGGACGATGACGAAATTAAATTTTTTTAGGCAGACCGAACTTGATATTTATATAAAAATTTACATTTACGAACGAAAAAATAGCCCTCCCCCAAGGGCCCCTATGATGCTCCGCAAGTGAGTTATACATTACAACTAATTACAATAATTTGTTATATGTAAGATTCATGAACTCAAAGGAAGATTCTTCATTTTAACTATAAATGACTTTGTCATTCGATCAAAAGCGGCAACATTGCATGCTAAACTTTTTTTAAAAACAACTCATAATCTGTAATGTTTATTAAGAGTTTTTATCTGAATGTTAAGATGTAAAGTTTGTTTGATTGATTTAAATGTCATTGTGTAATAGTTTATTGAGTCTTTTGACTAAGTTTCAATAGCATACTCAATAATTCAAATAACAATTGTTATTAAGTTAGATCTTATGGTTTAACACAAGATTGTCAAACAATCCTTTAACCTTTGAAAAATTATTACTCGAACTATATGTAATAATAACTAGTATTAAGCCATCGACGTAAAACCGTGTAAAATAACACCAATGACACACCAACATAAGTAACCACCAACACAAAAAAATCTCGTATTGAAAAAGAAATAAAAACACAAAAAAAAAAAAAACAAATGAAAAAGACATAAAAACGTTGAACCATGAATACAAAACGTAAAAACATATAAAACAATAAATCGATTTAGGATCCAACGCATTGCGACGAGACATTAAATGTAAAGAAAAAACGTAAAAATTCTTAAAACACACATGCAAGTTACAACGTTTTTAAAACGTAAAATTTAAACCTAAAAAAAAGTATAAATATAAAATTATAAAAATATTAAAAAAAAAAATTAAAAACAAAAAAAAAACACTAAAAATAAATCCAACCCATTAAAAATTTAAAACACATGTTTACAGTAAATTGTTGGACAGATGATGACGTTAAGTATAATTTTGGAAGAGCATCGTATTTCCTACTCAATTCTCAACCTTCATTCCAAGAATAAACGTGTTAACGACGTGGCTCACCACCTCACCCTACACCCAACCTTCTTCCACCACCACCAGTCACCACCACCATCAATGGCCGCACCCGATCAACCCAACCCGACCCAGACCCAAACCCAAACCCAAACCCAAACCCAAACCCAAACCCATCAACCCAAACCCGCAATCCCCGCCTACGTCAAAGCCATCTCAGGCTCCCTCGGTGGCATCGTGGAGGCCTCATGTCTCCAGCCCATCGACGTCATCAAGACCCGCTTGCAGCTCGATCGCACCGGCGTCTACAGGGGCATCTTCCACTGCGGCTCCACCACCGTCACCACCGAGGGCGTTAGGGCCTTGTGGAAGGGGCTCACGCCGTTCGCCACCCATTTGACCCTCAAGTATGCCTTACGGATGGGGTCCAACGCCCTCTTGCAAACGGCGTTTAAGGACTCCGTCACCGGAAAGATTAGCGACGGTGGGAGGTTTGTCTCGGGGTTTGGTGCTGGGGTTATTGAAGCGTTGGCGATTGTAACGCCGTTTGAGGTCCGTCTTTATATGTGGTTTTGTTTATGGTGTTAATTGGATGATTGGAATCGGAATAATGTTATTCAAATGGGGAATTGAGATTTGGTGGTGTAAATAGGGATGCAGACACATTAGATATGAAAAGCCCCTTTGTGTGATTCATGATGCATGTGATGTAAAACATGTTTTCTTGATTAAAATATATAAATATATGTGTATGTGTGTGTGTGTATTTAGCAATCTGTCTTATTCAGGTTTGAGGTCTTGGTGATAAAATTATGGTATGTGGGGTATTTGGGTCGATTTGGGTTGTGTTTTATCTGTCTAACGGGTCTGTAACTCTTTAAAATGAGTAGAACAAGTTGAAAGATTGCGTTTAGATCGTTATTAGCTTCATAAATTGTGCTTTAGTGATTATCTCTAGTGAGTTAATTGTAAAAAGATGTGTAAGATATCGAGGTTTCTTAAGAGCACAAAGTTATGGTGTGAGAGTTGGATGGTTTCCACAATAAGCATCTACTACTTTGGTGACATGTAGAGTAAATATCTGTACTTGTTAAAATCATAAAATGGGCGGATTGTACCTTTTTTATGGTTTTCGTATGTAATTGATATACTGCGATTGCTATGATTCAAATACTCTGAATAATATAGTTTAGGAGGTTGTGAATATTTATATGAACTGTGGATGACTTTTAAGCTGTTTGACCTTTCTGCCCAATTGGTTTGTTAACTAAACTGTAACACACGGCACCTTTTAATGATATATTATTAGCTAAATTTACCCATTTTCTTGTAAAGATGCTGAATTAGTGAATTTTTCCCTCTAGGAAAAGGTGAAAGCAAATGTTTAGTGATTTAGGTACTAGTACTAGTGTACTGCTATACAACTATTAGCTAATTTTATAGATTATCAGAGGTGTAGTAGATACAGAAGACTGAAATAGCTGATAGATAAATCAATTGCTAGCAGGTGACACGGGGTCTTTTGCTTGTGTTATATTTAGCTACTAAGGGAATGAGTTGAAACTTGAAAGTCGCCCAAAGTCTATTTTCATTGCGTACAACCCCCTAAATAGTTTCTATTCAAAGATTTATATTATTATTGCAACACTATTGTTCTATAGTCTTACTGTCTTAGTTAAGGAATGCTAAAAAAAGTGTTTGTGGGTTTACACCTCTGTAGAGGCCCTTGCTGAAACAGATTGTTTTTCTTGATCCGTTACCCAAGCATCAACCAAAGTCAAAATTTTAATGTCTACAAGCTCCTAAGTAATTTTTATTTGAAGATTTACGTTATTGTAATAATATTGTTATGTAGTTAATGTCGGTGAATGGACAAAAAATAGTGTTTGTGGGTTGACCCAACTGGATCAGACCCTTTTTAAAACAGACCGTTTTACTTGACCTGTTACTCTAGCAGCCTTACTAAGTAGATCAAAGTCTATTTTCAATGCCTACAAGCTCCTAAGTAACCTTTTTTTCAAATTTTTGGTTGATTATTGCGATGATATGTTTTCGGCTTTCATAGTTAGAATGATACAAAAGTAGTGTCTGTGGGTCAATACAACCAAATCAGGTTCATACTAAAACAGACTGTTTTTCTTGAGCCGTTACCCAAACTAACCTTCCCATCTTGCCGCCTCTTGTAAACATCATATGAGTGGGGTATGTTTCGCATGGTGACCCTGAGAACAGAGTATGTTTGTAGATTTTCTCCATTGCATGTTTATCTGATCATAATGTTTCATGCATATATCTTTTATGAATAGTTATCTTGTTAACAATACAAATTTCCTCAGCTGAAAAACAGTTGATGAAATCTGCAGGTGGTAAAAATAAGACTCCAGCAACAAAAGGGACTCAGTCAGGAGCTCTTAAAGTACAAGGGTCCGGTCCATTGTGCTCGGTTAATCATCCGTGAAGAAGGCCTACGCGGGCTTTGGTCAGGTGCAGCCCCAACCGTTATGCGCAACGGCACAAACCAGGCGGTCATGTTCACAGCCAAGAACACTTTTGACAAATTATTATGGAGGAAACACGAAGGTGATGGGAAGGTTCTTCACCCATGGCAGTCCATGGTATCTGGGTTCCTAGCCGGAACCGCAGGTCCTGTATGTACCGGTCCTTTTGACGTAGTCAAGACAAGGCTCATGGCTCAGAGTCGTGGGTCTGGTGGTGGACTGAAGTATAAAGGGATGGTTCATGCAATCTTCACCATATACAGCGAAGAAGGGATACGCGCCCTGTGGAAAGGTCTTATTCCACGGTTGATGCGAATCCCGCCTGGTCAGGCCATCATGTGGGGCGTGGCTGACCAGGTGATCGGCTTTTACGAGACCAAATATATTCGCGATAATATACCGTTACCTGTGCATTCCAGTTAATGTTACATGTTTTATTTTTGGTAGTTATGATGTGTATGTGCATCAGGGAAATTGGATTATTGTTATTTGCAGACTAACAAGCAGCAAGCACATGCGGTTGAATAATGATTGGGCTTTTTTATAGCTTGAATGTTTCTGGGCTTTTCTTGTTTGTGGCCCAGCCCATATTGTTATGTACTTATGTTGTCTATTTTATGGATTGAGGTTAAGATATAACTGGACAGTTATCTTGGGCTGGATGGGAAGTTATACTAGAAAAATAGTTGGGCTCTAAACGTTTGGGCCTAAAGCCCTTTAGTTTTTTCAATAAAGCAAAAGGGCCGACTCTAATCACCAGTAGCACTAGGCCCGCTATCTTGGGCCCGAATCCCGATCGTAGGAAAATGGTGTTATACACGGTATATCACTATCACAACACATAAAACACTTCTGATTTATAATTTCTTGCTCTGAAAAGAGACTTAAGTCTAATGATACTAAGCTGTTAGTACTAAGCGGTGAGGGTTCAAATCATTTTGTAGACTAATGGCAAAATTTAGAGAGCATATAGTGGATGTGTATATTAGTGGATGTGTGAGTTTATTGTTCATACGAAGTTACAAAGATAATAGTAGCGGAAGAGTTGGATGATCACTCTTCAAAAACTTTTTACACTCACAATGAACTATAAAATTTTTGTTAATTCATTGGTAGCCTTCCGTATGTGTAAAATGCTAAAAATAAATGAAAACTTAAAAAAAGTCATAAACCATCACCTATGTAATTTAACAGTTTAAATCCTATTCTGTCAATATTATAAATAATTAAAATATCAACTTGACAAAGTAATATAAAAGTTAACTTCAGTAAGCAATAATATTTAGAAAACATTTTAGTTACAGAACAAATAATTAAATAAAAAGAATAAATTAAAATATTAAAATTGAAGTTAAATAAAAGAGGACAAAAAATAACAAAAAATTTCAACCAACATCCTCGTTTTGTAGAGTCATTGTCTGTTAAAGTAAATGTCTTGAGTTCAAACCAAAACATAATGTATATTAGGCTAGTGTAATCTAGGAATAATAATATGATAGATTTGTGGTTTAAAAAAGAAAGTAAATAATCATGAAAAATCTAAATAATAAATAAATGCAGCACTCACTTGTACTTAGTAGTGTACAATTTGTATGACTTTATCGATTGTACACTGTTCACGTGAGTACACAGTCACTTTTTTACTATGAGTTATGTTATTTAGAAATTTAAAATTTAACACTACATTTTTTATGTCTTATAGAGGGTCATACGAGACGTATAAGAACCCAGACATACCTTGACATCCGAAATGTCATTTCATGTCGGCAGCAGGGCTATACGTCATACGTATGACTTATTTTTTTCAGAACTTCATTTTGATTCACCTTAACACCTATACATGAAGTATTATACTATACGTCACATACATGTCCTATACGTGGTGTAGAACTATATACGCCACAATAGGCGTTATACGACACATATAATATTTTTTATAATTTATTTTTAATTAAAACTATACATCTCGAATTAACATTTTTAAAAATAATTCAGAATTTAATTAAAAAATTATAGTTCTTGTAAAAAATATATGAAGATTTCTAATTTAAGTAGCCGACAAATTAAAATATACAAACACTTATAATTTAAGTAAACAACCGAGCGAACAATGATATAAATACATGTTTTATACGTAAACAACCAAAGTAGTAAACTTTTAGTCCGGTAGTGTAAATTTTTATATAGATATCAAGTTTGACCCCCTAACAAAAATTTAATTTCGCCCTCACCCCCGCCCCCTCTACGAGGATGTTCAAGCTCCGCCCCTGCAAAGTAGTATATAAAACTTCCCAATCTGTGTGTATGCATGTACGTACATGCGTACTTATGTATGCATGTATGTCTCTATGTGTGTGTCTGTATGTATGAATGTATGTGTACGTACGTACATACGTATGTAGGTATGTGTGCATATTTGTGTGTGTGATTGTATGTATGTGTGCGCGTATGCATGTGTGCGCGTATGCATGTGTGCGCGTACGCGCGTACGTGCACACACACCTTTTTGTATTATTTTGAGACAACTAATTATCTGGCGAATATTCTAGCAAATATTGAAACGTTTCATATGCAGCAAAAGCTAATCAAAAGGTCTAACTTATCATATCCTGGTTCAAAATCTTACGCTTCATTTTTATTGTTCAATTGAAAAACTAGCCTCTAACCGAATCTCAAGCATGTTCAAAGCGATGGTTAATTACGAATGTATATTTATAAGTGTATGTTTTATTTAAAATGCATATTTTGAAGAATTACCTAAGCATACTTATATTTTTATTACAAAATGACAAAATAAAAAAGAAAAAAATATGTATTGTATATCATTATACAACACGTATAGCACCTATATGTGGTGTATAGTGCTACACTCCACGTATAGATGTCAAGGTGAATAAATATCTTAAAGATTTTGAGAAAAAAATAACTCATATTTGACGCATAATGCTATACACCACGTATAGCTCCACCACTGACACGAAGTTACACCTAGAATGTTATGATTTGAAAGGATTAAGCTATACGTTGCGTATAATCTTATAAGTGACGTATAAGTGGTTGTTAATTTATCAAATGAGATGTATTAATAATCAGACCGGTCCTTTACTCTTAATTAAATTTTGTTGTTTTATTCTAAAATATATACACCATGAAAACATCAGCAGAACTAAAAAAACGGCTTAAACCCAAAAGCTGACTTTAAAAATCAAAACATTTGAAATTATATTTTTAAAGATAATAATGAAACCATTAGGCAACCACGGTATAGTTATGCAGGACTATGTACCTCTATAGTTCATTTCTGAGAAGCAATACACCGATAACCACCGTAAGCCTACGTGTATAACGCCGCCGCCGCTGCCGCCCAATGCCGACCACCACCAGCCACCACTCGTCCACGGCCGCTGCCGCTGTACCCCGCTACCGACTGTTTTCATCAAAAGATTTTATACGTATTGAGTACGGCCTTCTCTTATCGGGGTTCAATGACTTTTGCCCCCGTATATTGCTTCAAGCTCCGCCACTGCCGCTGCCACCAGGCTCTACCAACCGACCGTCGCTGCCGCCAACCACCAGACCGCCGACGCCAACATCACCTACAGCCACCAGCCGTCGCCTGCTGTTGCCACCACCGGCCATCAACAGCAGAAAAAAAGAGATTATAACGAGGCTAAAAGAGATTGAGAAGTTGCTCTGAGGTAAAAAAAAATCGGTTAGGTTAGTTAACACACTCAAATCCACCATACATATTGTCTATCAATACACGCGATATAATATTATTGAGATACGTTTATTCATTATCCAAAGTGGGTCCGTTTCTTCAAGTGCTTTTGTTTTTGTAATTTATTGAATTTAATTAAGGGTGAGTATGGTTAGTTTGGTTCGGTTTTAAACTAAAACTGAAACCAAAAACCGATATTTCGGTTTCTAGGTTTTTAAAACCATTCGGTTTCGGTTTTTGGTTTTGTTTTTCACTTCGGTTTTGGTTTTTTCGGTTTTGTTTTGGGCTTCAAGTTTTTTTTTAATTTTAATTGGTTCATAGTAATAAAATTAAGCTAAAACCTTTGAATTTTATATCATTTTGTTGATTTTCAAACATAATCTTTAACATTAAAATTAATTACAATCAATAAAATACAATAACTAAAAGTTCAATAAAAATAGTTTAATCTACCAAAACAAAAAAATTTAAAAATTATGCTCGAAACCAAAATATCTATCTATTTTAGATATTTATGGGCTAGTTATGTTTATAAGTATATGAATATACTTCAAAATTTACAAGTTCGGTTTTATGGTTGCGGTTCGGTTTTTCGGCAATTGAACTAAAAAAATCGGTTTTCAAAAAATCATAAAATCAAACCATCGGTTTTTTATTGGTTTCGATTGTATCGACTATTATGGTTGTGGTTTGGTTATTTTGGTTTCTTGCGCACCCTTAAATTTAATGCGGTTGAGATGGCACACTCGATGTCTAACATTTCCCTCGTGAATCATTCAAATACATCAATAATTATAATAAATTATATTATTTTAATTATTAAAGATAAAATACGTTTTGATTTTTGAACCAAGTCAATAAGTCATAATAATTTATGTTTTAGATGTTTTAAATTATACATATGGGGTTAGTTGTAGCAATTTAAAATTCAAATCCAATCACGTCACAGAAGTTATTTTAAATGTATAAAAATTGACTAAAAGTCGTGTTTTTAACTTAAAATAAAAGTAAAAAGTAACACGTAGGCATATTCTTTCAAGTATTGTACATTTTTAATTGAATGTATATCGTGTTTATCAAGTTTGAGAATTAAGGTTTATTTGCTTATCGATAAAATAACATATATAAGTTAGATGAATTATAAGTGATCAAGTAAATGACATTGAAATGAATAGAATGTATTTATTTGTGAATTTCACTGAGAGCAAAGTGCTTTACATATTTTTTAAGGGCGTTACTAATTACATCCAAGTCTATAACATTCTATTATAATAAAAACATTAAATACTCTTATTAAACGGAGTATTACTTTAATTACCATCTAATGATGAAAACTCAATAAATACAACTATTTAATATACAACTATAAATTTTAATTTTATATAATAGTAGTATAATTTTTTACAACAAACTATCGAGAGCTATAAACAATACTTTTATAAACTAATAATAATAATAAATAATATAAGTAATAATCTACGGTTAACTTTACACCTTATATTGTGTTTTCAAATTAAATAATATTTATTGGTACACATTAATAAAAATCAATATGTTTTAAATATAATAGTATTACGAATGTAAATGAATGCATACTTGTAAGTGTGCAATTGTATTTAAATGTTCATATTTATATGTGAATAAGTTAAATAATTAATAAAACCTTTGACGTACAAAAATTTCATTATATTTTATCGTATAATATTTATTTTATTTTGTTCTTTATAATTTTCAAGTATTCATACAAAATTTTAAGCTTGCGTCTTATAATAGTTATAAAGAGTTATTAATTATTATACAAATTTCAATTAAATTAGTCTAAAGGTGATAAAGATTTATTAATTACTATACAAATTTCAATAAGATTTATAAATTTTACGCAAACTTTGAAGTTGTTAGACTATAATTTGATTGGTCTTAAAGAACAATAAAATTAATGAATACAATCAATGAAGTAGACTAGGGTGTAAATAGAAACTAAATTAGGGTGCAATTAGAAAAACCTATTTTTGAATTGTTGTATTTAAGTTGAATCTATTCTCGCTAGATCATTCACCCAACCAATGCTTTAACGTGAGAAATTATGATAATTTCAAATGGATTGCCCTCATACTTCTCATCGATTTGACACAAATAAAATAGCATATATATCGTCTTTCACTTAAACAAACCACCAACAACATTGACTTTATCGGAGTAACTTGTGATTTTATAATATAGTCCTTGACCGCCTCTAACCATTAACGTTACATCATATTCAAGTGTTTTTCTAAAATATTTTCAGAGTTTCACGACGCGTAAATAGTAAATTTCATACCATAAAATATAAAAACTTACTAAGACAATTGTTGCAAATATTTTATATGTACAAAAAAGGGTATTCCTCAAACCCACAAGATACTACCCATCTGCGTTGTCAAGTTCTCATATCAATCAATATATATATGTTTAAATTATATATTAAAAGATTCGTATATTCATTATAGCAACGTGGGCTGCCCCATTAATGGGTCCAATGTTTTTCTATAATTTATAAAATCAATGTGATTGAGGTCACTTGGTTAGGGTTGTGAGTGGGTCGACTCAAGGGGAGTTTAATGATTAAGAGATTAGGTTGAGATATCGATATATAGATCGTTTTAAAATGAAAATTATAGTGATAATATGTCTTGTATCGATAGCAGAGATCATTAATAACAACTTATACGTTATGAAGTAAATTAACAACGGTATATACAAAAAAGTCTATTTTTCCTCTAAGTCTATATTTTTTTCACCTTCCTATATGTTTCTGGATCATTCGTCATTTAATAATTTATTTGGCCTTATTATTTCTTAAGTTTAGTTTACTATCAATAGAGTATGCGAACCTATGAAGTTTTATACCATTACCGGACTAAATTATGCTCCAAATCTACTAGTATCTAGTTACTCAGTAATTAAAAAAAGATTTATTTTAAGAGGTTGGAGTTGTAATACTAGAAAATACAAAACCCACTAAGATGAAATAATTTTAAATATAATGACACCCAATTATTAAATGTTGTAATTTGTTATGTTTAGTAAAAATTTATTAATTATAAAAAAGTAAATTACAAATTTTGTTCTTTAAGTATGCTTAAATTTATAGATTTTGTCCTTAAACTTTAATAATTACACCGATTATTCTTTATTTGAAAATTTATAACGCTTTTTGTTATTTTTACTAACAACAGTTAACTTTTTCTGTTATATTTTTGTAAATTTCCATTTTGCCCCTGACCCTCAAAAGGACAAAATGTGTAAGTTTTAAATATATTTTATTTTCTTTCTTTGGGTGTTTATTTTATTAACTTTACTTTTAATTTTTTCTTTATTTTTAACTATTTTTTTATCTAAATACTTATCTTAAATATTATTAACTAGTTATTTTTAAATTTAATCACCCAAATATGTTTTATGATTAGTTTTTATTATATATTAAAATATACAATAAATTACTATTTTCTTTTAAAAAATTTATCAAATGGCTAATATTTATTTTATAATAAAAATATATTTAAAAAAGATCCACTTTCAATAAGATTTATATAAAAATGTTTAGAACAAATAAAAAGATTATGTATTAATTTTTTCTAAAAAAGAAGCAAACAGACCGGAAAGAAATTCAAACATTAAGTATGCTAATTAAATATTGTGAGGTGTTAGAATATTATTGGTCCAATCAATTTTAAAAAAAATAGAAAATAGGGTGGCAACATGGGTTAGTGGGTTGTTCTATACATTGGGTCGTGGCTTCGGTTTGACTTTTAACATTTCTTTCTCATTTTTATATAAAATAATGATCAACTCATCTAAAAGTTCACCATAAAAACAAGTATAAACAACAACTCTGAAGTTTTAATTAAACAAAAATGGTTACTAATAGGTTTTAATTATTATAAATCAAACATAAACCACTAAAAATTAAAGTGAAAATGAAAGTAAACTTTACAATAAGAACAATAAAGACATTATTTATTAAGCAAAGCCTGATCATATATATGACGTAACATATAATAATTATAACTAATATTTGTAATTTACTTAATATAAAATATTATTAAAATTATGTAGTAATAAGCATTATAAGTAATAAATTATAAGTAATAAAATAATTATATCAAATTTTAAAAATTTAATTTTAAACCTTTATCTGTTTTCTTCAAAATAAACATTAAACATTTTACTCCAAAACAAAACATTTTAAAAAATCATTTTAAAAAATTCTTATTATAACTCTCAGTTTTAATTTTTTATTTATTAAAAAATTACGTTATTTATTATAAAACATCATGCTTAAAAAATATATATATATTTTTGAAAAGTTTGATGTTTTAGAAAAAAAACTTATTTTATTAAAAAATAGTTATTTAGAAATAACATTAATAGTAATTAAAGAAATTATTTAATATGAGAGAAACATGGAAAGTTTTGGTGAGCAAGAATTTGGTTATTTAAAATTTTGGTTATTTAAAAATTTGATTATTTAGAAATAACATTAATAGTAATACTCTCCTCCTAGGCTGCGTACTCGAAACTCTTTAGTTCACCGATTTGGTAGCGGCCAATGACACTTACAACCATGGTTTAAGATAAATATTATTTATTTTTACTAATTGTTTATGTGACTTTTACATTTTTAAGAGCAGATTATATATATATTATATATATATATATATATATATATATATATATATTATATATATATATATATATAATATTTAAAAATAATGTTAATTAACCATAGTGGTCTTGTGAGAAAAATGCCTTTGTTTTTTAGTATAAACTAGCATAAGCTTTCTCACGTTATGGTGGACACACGACCCGATTAATGAGACACTGGTGTAAACCATACGTTCCAGTATGGGTGTTAATAATATTCAAATATTATATTAAAAAAAACAAACCATTAGAGACTATTCATTAAAAATCATGTAGTGGACTTTTTTATTAGTCTCATCCATGTTTTAATATATTTGGCAGTTAAAAAAGTTTAGGTTCACTTTTTGACATGTATGATGTGTAATAAAAGTTATAAGTTGATATTGTCTAAATATTAGAATACTACTGAGGCGGTGAGCTCGGATCAATTTATTTTGAAAGGAAACACCTCATGGTTTTTTAAAGGTGAAGATTATATGTTCAAGCTTCATTTGATGTAATACACTTCAAGTATGGCAAATATTTTATTACAGTGGATCTTTTGATGGTGTGTTTTCATCTGCAATGGTAGGCGGGTCTGGTCACAGACACTGTCTATGTTCGCGGTGTGGGTGACCTTTCGCTAGTGAGTTTGCCGGAGTGACAAACCTTAAAAATTATTTGTTGGTCGTTGGAAAAAAATAATGCAATGAAAATGAGTTTTTCAATTATATAATACTAACTAACAACTTTTGTATGCATTGTGAGTTATACCAAGTGTTATAGTGGTTTGTACCTAGCTTTTATTTCCTTTTCTTTTTTTAATTTTAACATTTTCATTTTAACCTAATACTTTACGTCTTTTACGATTTACCTCTAATATTTTTTATTTTCAATTTTGATCTCCCATACTTTTCATATTTTACATTTTTTTCATCTTACATTTCGGTCTAAATTTTATAAGTTAACACGCCGCAACATGTGTGTGTTATTCAACAATTTTATGATATTTTTTTCTCCGCTTAATGGTTTCGTCGCAACGTGCTGGTCCTGCATCGACTTACTTATTGTTTCATATGTTTTACGTTTTGCATGCGTGGTTTACTGCTTTTACGTCTACTTTTCATTCGATATTATTTTGTTCGTTTTTTATTTCTTTTTTATTTCAAGTGTTTTCGATCTTGGTAATCACTAGTGATGGTGCGCTGGCAATTGATGCTACTAAATACGGTTTTATGTCATCCGCTTTAACGTGAAAGACTTAATACTAGTTATTTCTATAAATTATGTGTTACACAATTTTCTAAATGCTTCTACAAATCCTCTGTATTTGATTCACCCAACACTTGAAAATTAATTGACCAAATGGTAATGAAAACTACAAACTTTTAAACACGAGATACAATTATAATACAGAAATTGATAATTAATATTATATTAATATTTAAGCTAAACTCTCGCACTTTAATCAAACTAGTTTTTTTCGTTTAATCTAATACAATGTTACCCCGGCAGTTTAATAAAGTTACAACATAACATATGAACTTTAATAAAGTAATTTTTTCTTGGTTTCTTTATTTGCTTTTTCTTTGTTATTTTTTTTACCTCCGAATGTTTTCTTTGATATTTAATTACATTTTTGTTCCGCCTTTATTTGCTTTAGAACTCTTTTTTATGATAAATATTAATTTACAAGTTCTCCAAACGGAAAGATATCAATGTTAACACCCTTGTAATGTTGATTGTCGAACTAGTAATAATGGAAAATGTAAAAGTGGAAGTAATTATTGTTATCTATATTATTTATAGCCGTTCACAAAAAATATCTATATTATTTATTATATGGATAATTTTTGAAAATGTGGATTTGTGAGTCAAATACATAGCGACAGCTATAATATATTGGAAATCATGTAGGATTGAAAATGTCATTGTCACATGCTTTATTTCCAATTTTCGTATGCGTCTATGTTCATTGAATCTGCTGGAAGTTATAGTGTCGTTAGTTTTTTCATTGCCCATGTTAGTTGAGAACGCCATTTCGATTAATACATCACTAATTATGCATTTTAAACCATTAACATGCTATAAACAATTGTTTACATCAAGTAAACTGAAGTTTACAAACAGTTTATAAGTCTGTATCCTATAATTTACAAGCCTGTAAATAGTTATCCGCATTGCAAATGGTGTACGTAATCAAAATATTATTAAAAAACTTATTAAAACATACTGTAGTTATAACACATGGTGTTACTATAAATACGTACCCTTTTTTGCTTGATTTATAGTTGTCATATTTCGTTCTCTAAGTTTACAAATACAAAACCTTTTGTTTAATAAAATTAATATACTAATATGAATATTAATAACTTTGATATTAATGCTAATTTATTGTTACTACAACCCAATAATCCAAACTTGTTAAAATTCAAAGTTAACTTTCAATATTTCGTTTTATGAGAGTTGATAATAGAGAGAACATTAAATATTGGATGTTGCTCTTTACACCCTAATCTACTGTCGTTATCTTATAATCATTTATTAATTATTATCCATGATTGAAAAGTTCTCAATAAATTCATTGCATTGCTTTTAATTTTAGGTAATTCTATAAATTACATGAGCATTAAATCCAACTCTTTTTTCATTTTAGTAATTAAAAAAATATAATCTTTCAATTTTTATAATTTTTTTGTAAATTTCAATGTTTTTACGATGATAAAAAATATTAATACCTAATTACATATACATATACATATACATATACATATACATATACTATAATATACATATACATATACATATATATACATATACATATACATATACATATACATATACATATACAATATACATATACATATACATATACATATACATATACATATACATATACATATACATATACATATACATATACATATACATATACATATACATATACATATACATATACATATACATATAATATACATATACATATACATATACATATACATATACATATACATATACATATACATATACATATACATATACATATACATATACATATACATATACTATAATATCATATACATATACATATACATATACATATACATATACATATACATATACATATACATATACATATACATATACATATACATATACATATACATTACATATACATATACATATACATATACATATACATATACATATACATATACATAACATATACATATACATATACATATACATATACAGATACATATACATATACATATACATATACATATACATATACATATACTATACATATACATATACATATACATATACATATACATATACATATACATATACATATACATATACATTATACATATACATATACATATACATATACATATACATATACATATACATATACATATACATATACATATACATATAATACATATACATATACATATACATATACATATACAATACATATACATATACATATACATATACATATACAATATACATATACATATACATATACATATACATATACATAACATATACATATCATATACATATACATATACATATACACATATACATATACATATACATATACATATACATATACATATACATATACATATACATATACATATACATATACATATACAATACATATACATATACATATACATATACATATACATATACATATACTATACATATACATATACATATACATATACATAACATATACATATACATATACATACATATACATATACATATACATTACATATACATATACATATACATATACATATACATATAATATACATATACATATACATATTGTCACACCCTCAAAATCCACTTGCGTAGTTTTACCGCGAGGCGTGTAAACATGTAACATCTTGTAATTTTGGGGTTAAAGTAATGTTAGCATTGTTAAGCTCTTGTATGGGCTAATTTTGTCATTTATGAAACTGGTGAATTTTGTTATGCGTATTCTTTGTTGCCTTTAATTTTCTAATCACCTAATAATTATGATAATATTAAAGAAGTAATAATAATAACAATAATCACAATAATAACAATAATAATAAATAATTATAAGAGCAACAATAATTATGTTGCTAACAACACTAATAATAGTAATAATAATAATAACAATAATAATAAATTATAACAATAATAATAATAAACTAAGAATAACATCAACTATAATAATTTGGTTATTAAAAATAAAGAATTAGTAAACTTAAAATGTATAAAATCTTGATTTAAAAATCAAGGGGGCCTAGTTGTCATTTTAGAAACCTTTAAAGAAGGGTTTGCACATTAAATAGCAACTTTTAAACCTCAGGGACCATTTATGTAGATTTACAAAACCCAAACTCCCTCCCCTTTTCACCCTCGATTTTCCGGCCAAATGTCCGGCCACCCTCAGCCGAGCTCCGGCGAGGGCAAAACGCCCAATAAACGCTTGGTTCGACCAAATTAAAACTAATATTTCGAACGTGGGCACTAATCGAATACGTAACGGTGTTAACTCGATCGAAATAATGGTTCATTAAGAAACCACACGAAACCGAAAGCCACCATGTAATTACACTTGAAATCCGTTGAATTGAGCCGTTGAGTGATTAGAAACGCACGATTAATCACTGAAAAACTAAGTGTGAAGTTTAATTCGGGTTTAATAACCAGTTAATCATCCAATCGTAACCGAAATAAACGAATCAAAGGTGAAACCCGTTCGGGACTAAATCGCTCAAATCAAAGCTATATAATAGGGGGCAAATACTCCTTTCGACCCCTTTAAACTCTCTGTAAAAGCAATTCGTGAATCATTTACTCAAACGATCAACTGCTTATCATCTGTTCATCGCGAAAGAACCGAAGACAAACCGAAGTAAATCGTACCGATTGGCTCATAATCAAGTAAGTTAATTACAGGTTAGTGATCGTTTAAGCATGGGGAACAAAAGCCCCATGGTTAATTTGATTATCAACCTCGAATCGGTGTTCAATTTTTATCAATCCCATTCTAGGGTTCTTACTGATTTGGGGCTCTCTTGAAATTGTGTTTTTAAAATATAAAAACCATTCCATACCACGGTTGCACGCCTGGTTCACTGGTTAAGACACATCCCCCTTAAACATGAGGTCCCGAGTTCGAACCCGGGCACCCTCATGTTTTATTTTTAAGGCTTTTTTAGCCTAAAAAATCAATTTCAGAAAATTCTTAATAAATATAAAAATTATTGTTATAAACTTTAAATATTTTTAAAGGACACCAATTTTTTCTGCAAATTTTTCTAGGGTTAAATAAATATATATCTTGTTAATAAAACATTTTAACAAGGTTGTTTCTTAATAAATTCTTAAATGGATTACATAAAATAAAAAAAATTAAATTAGTAATTATTATTGGTCCCAAACGTTCTTTTCAATTTAAATTACTTGAATCGTAATTATTTTAGCTATAACACTTTATCCAAACTTTATATAAAGATCTTGCAAATTATTATAAATAATCTTTTTACACTTTTGTATGAAATATATATATTAAGAAAATATGAATGATTTCCATTTGTTAAATGTAATATTTTTTTTTGACAAGCCCCAAATTCACTTAAAACCTAACCCTCGTTTAACCCTTAAACTTATTATAACTAAACTTAAAACTTGTAAATATATATATATATATAGGTGGCTTGTGAAGGATTACATTGAAACGACGCTTAGTATTATTTCTTATTAATCATCCAATATATACTTATTGATCATGTGAGTATTTCTATACCCCTTTTTCATATTTTCACACTTTGGGTGAAACATGTTACATTATAAACTTTGCACTTGTAAACACGTTTGATTCTTGTAAACTTATGGCAATTACTTGTGTGTTGTGGTTAGTCGAACTTTGTAGCTACCATGTAATGTCGAATATATGTACAATCATTAACTATTGCTAGCCTAGCGAAGTCATAGATCTATGGGTAAGACAAGCCTGATTGGTTGATCCGAGTACACTTAGCTGATCGTATATACTTTTAACGTTTGAGACTTGTAAAACTTTTGTCGAGGTTTGATTGTTGCATTGTTCATAACATCCCTAATCACTTTATTCACTAACTTATGACTTGAATTGCCATCTTTTATATATGCTATGTATTTAAAACTATGGAATGCTCACCAACTTTATTGTTGACCCCCTTATTTTTAACATGTTTCAGGAAATGCTCAAGTTTGATTATCTACGCGTTGAAGCTTGCACATCTAGGAATGGACCTAGATTAATAAATAAAATAGAAGGAATTGTTACATTATATGTTATGTTTTTATATCCTTTGAGACTTATATTTGTAATGTGACAAATGAAACTTATGTGTAAAATAATATTTTGGATTATTAATAGCGTTATGTGGCTATGAACGATCTTAACTCTCACTCCTCGACGTTTCCGCCGTCAAGGTTGGGGTGTGACAGATTGGTATCAGAGCCCATAACTATAGGGATCTAGGTTATTAGAAATGGTGACCTAGGCTATAGTATGCATGAACCTTATAGAATTATATTTTTATCTTGTAAATTATATACTTTTCATGCTACATAATGCTATGCCCCTTATGTGCAATTTGATGCCTTAGCATAGGATTGCCTAAACATTGTTATTTGTCTCCATAAACTTAGCTTTGACTCTTTGACTCTCCCCGAACATGAAATCTCTTAACCTTATTCTTGTCGACACGTGGAATCTTATGCTTATGTTATGACTTGGATCTTTGGACGTTATGTCTAATCTATATAAATCTCATCAAGGTTTTGACTCTACGAACCTAAGAAATATTGTGTGACACATAGACACCTGTATCCTGGTTTTCCTGGCAAAAGGCCCTCGGGCTAAGGCAAGCATATCGCATAAATCCTACGGGACTAGTTATGCTTACCTGGGGATTTCTGGGATGAGTGATAAACTATGGTCAACATACACAAGTTTCTAAGGTAAATGGGTCAATTCACCTTGACGTGTCAACGTTTTCAAATGGTAATGCGTTACCAAATGGAAACATCCCGTGTACCTTAAAACTCTTAGCTTATCTTTGTTAAACTACTATCCTCTGTTATCCCCGCTCATGTAACTAACTCATTTTTGTATACCCAGCATGTCTCGTCACCATGGAAAGCGTGGAAGTTCCGACCGTAAGCTGGCTGCCATGATTGCGCGACAAATGGCTGCCGTTCTCCCGACTATGGTGGCTGAACTCAATAGCACACTAATGGCTAATAGCAACAACAACATCAATGGGAACAATAGTGGTGCTAATGGAGACAATAGCAACAATCAAAATGAGAACCATCAACAAGGGAACAACCGTACTTGCACCTTCAAACACTTTAACTCGTGCAAACCCACTAGCTTTAGTGGAAAAGAAGGAGCCACTGGACTTCTCGAGTGGTTTGAAAGTATGGAGAATACGTTCATTGTTAGCGAGTGTCCCAACGAGTTCAAGGTTCGCTATGCCACAAGTGTTCTTCAACAATGAGCACTCACATGGTGGAATAGTGAGAAGAGAAACCGTGGAACTGAGATTGCTTTGGCTTGTCCTGGGAGGAGTTCAAGGAGGTTATGATTCAAAAGTTTTGTCCAAGGAGCGAGTTACAAAAGCTAGAAGAGGAATTCTGGAATCTCAAACAAGATGGTGGGAATCATTTGGCTTATTCCACTCGACATCATGAGTTGAGTATGCTTCTACCTCACATGGTGGACACCGTGCCCCGTAACATTGAAAAATTTATCAAGGGGGTGCCACCTCAAATTCAAGATGCTGTGGTGGGTAGTAGGCCCACAACCTTGGAGGAGACGATTACTATTACTGCACAGCTCACCGAGAATCATATAAGAGCTGGCATGATGTCGGCAAAGGGTTCCAAGGCTATAGCAAAGGTGACACCTGAGGCAACAAAGGAGGTAAAGGCCGAGTCATCTTCTCAAAACAAGAAGCGTAAGTTCACCCCGACACGCAACTACGCTGTGACCGCCCCTAATGCTCCTAAAAAACAAATGGTGGTTGCGAATCAAGCTCCCATGGCTAAAGTTTATGCTGGTCCACATCCTATGTGTAACACGTGCAAGTACCATCATTCAAGCAACATTCCATGCCGAGTCTGCTCGCTGTGTGGAAAGTATGGTCATTTGGTGGCTACCTGTCTTCGTGCACCAAATAACACTGCCATGCTTACCAACCGAACCTGCTACAACTGTGGCGAGGCTGGCCATATTCGCCCTCAATGTCCTCGCAATGCGGGAACTGTGCCACCGGCTCGTGGAAGGGCTTTCAACATCAACGCCAATCAAGCGCAAGCTAACAATGACGTGGTGAATGGTACGCCGTTAAATTTCTTCTAGTCCTTTTCTTGTCTTGCAAAATTTCCTATCTATGTTCATCATATCAATAATAGGTTGTTACCAAACAGGTATGTATCTTGTAAATAATCATTATGCATCTGTATTTTTTGATTCGGGTGCCGATAGGAGTTTCGTGTCCTTGGAATTCGAACCTATACTTTCTAAACCGCGTGCAAAACTGGAGAAATCTTTCACGGTCGAGGTTGCCGATGGAAAATCTATTGTCGTTGAGGTCGTGATACGCGACTGCACCTTGAGCCTTAACGAACATGAGTTCTCCGTCGACCTTATTCCTATGCAATTGGGAAGCTTTGAGGTTATCATTGGCATGGATTGGTTAGCCAAGCACCGTGCCGAAATTCTATGTTTCGAGAAGTGTATCCGAATTCCGTTACCGACTGGAGATACTTTGAAGGTCTTTGGGGAGAAATCATCCCAAAGACTCAAACTCATGTCTTGTATCAAGGCCCGCAAGTGCTTAAGTAAAAACTACATGGCTTTCATGGCATATGTAGTTAATACGAAAGCCAAGGGTAAGGAGTTGAAGGACATTCCTGTTGTGCGAGACTTTCCCGAAGTTTTTCCCGAAGATCTTAAAGGGTTACCTCCTGTGCGAGAAGTTGAGTTCAAGATTGATTTAATCCCTGGTGCAAACCCTGTGGCTAAATCGCCATATCGTCTTGCACCTTCTGAAATGCAAGAGCTCGCTAGTCAACTGCAAGAGTTGACCGATAAGGGTTTTATTCGCCCTAGTTCATCACCGTGGGGCGCACCTGTACTGTTTGTGAAGAAGAAGGATGGTTCATTTCGTATGTGCATCGACTACCGGGAACTCAACAAGCTTACTATCAAAAACCGATACCCTCTTCCTCGAACCGATGATCTCTTCGACCAACTTCAAGGGGCAACTCAATTCTCAAAGATCGATCTACGCTCTGGGTATCATCAACTACGTGTTCACAATAATGACATTCCAAAGACCGCTTTTCGTACTCGATATGGGCACTACGAGTTCATGGTTATGCCTTTTGGTTTGACCAATGCGCCTGCCGTGTTCATGGATCTCATGAATCGAGTATGTAAACCGTATTTGGATAAATTCGTAATCGTGTTCATTGATGACATTCTTATCTATTCTAAGACGAAAGTCGATCACGAGACACACTTGCGACAAGTCTTGAACTTTTGAAGAAGGAGCAATTGTACGCTAAGCTTTCCAAGTGTGAATTTTGGTTGGAAGAAGTTCAATTCTTAGGACATGTGTGAATAGCCAAGGTATTCACGTTGATCCTGCTAAGATTGAAGCGGTGAAAAATTGGTGCATTCCCACAACCCCAACCGAGGTTCGTTCTTTTCTGGGTTTAGCGGGACATTACCGTAGGTTCATAGAAAATTTCTCGAAAATTGCTAAACCATTAACGGCGCTAACCCAAAAGAATCGACTCTTTGAATGGGGACCCGAGCAAGAAGAGGCTTTCGAGACATTAAAACGCAAGTTGTGCAACGCTCCCATTCTCACACTCCCCGATGGAAATGATGACTTCACTGTATACTGCGATGCTTCAAATCAAGGTCTTGGTTGTGTGCTCATGCAACGAGGCAGAGTTATAGCATACGCGTCGAGGCAATTGAAGGTTCATGAAGTGAACTACACAACCCACGATCTCGAACTTGGTGCTGTGGTTTTCGCATTAAAGATTTGGCGACACTATTTATATGGGACGCAATGCATAGTCTACACCGATCATAAGAGTCTCCAACACGTGTTTAACCAAAAGGATCTCAACATGAGACAAAGACGATGGATCGAGTTAATTAGCGACTACGACTGCGATATTCGCTACCATCCTGGAAAGGCGAATGTTGTAGCCGACGCGCTAAGTCGCAAGGTTCACAATAAGACTGTATCGCTTCAAGAAATTCGAGATCGAAGGCAATGGTTTGATACGCTAGGAGAATTTGATACCGAGATTCATGTGGATGTCAACAAGGCTACTATCATGCTCCAAAACATTAGGATCGATAGTGACCTCGAGTTGTGCATTCGCGAGGCTCAACAAGCGGCACTTACTGACGAAGGTAAGGATGAAGATTTGATGCCTAATGTTCGGTCACAACTGGAAACAAAGCCGAATGGCATGTGGTATTTCTTGAATCGACTTTGGATCCCGAATCGTGACAACCTTCGACACTTCATTATGAACGAAGCTCATCAAACCCGATATTCCATTCACCCTGGCTCCGATAAGATGTACATGGACTTGCGTGGTCAATATTGGTGGCCTGGAATGAAGAAAGATATCGCATCTTATGTTTCTAAGTGTCTCACGTGTGCAAGGGTCAAAGCCGAGCATCAACGACCAAGTGGTTTACTTGAGCAACCTGAAATTCCTATGTGGAAATGGGAACATATATCCATGGATTTCATAACCAAGTTACCTCGTACACCTCGTGGTCATGATAGTATTTGGGTAATCGTTGACCGTTTGACCAAGACAGCACATTTCATACCCATACGAGATACGTACAAGGTTTCAAGGCTAGCTCGAATCTATGTTGATGAAATTGTGAGTCGTCACGGCGTGCCCTTACACATCATTTCCGATCGAGATGCTCGTTTCACTTTGCACTTCTGGTCTTCGATGCAAGAACTCTTGGGAACTCAATTGGATTTAAGTACGGCTTACCATCCTCAAACCGATGGTCAAACCGAACGAACAATCCAAACCCTTGAGGATCTGCTACGTCTTTGTGTCCTTGATTTTGGTGGTGATTGGGATACGCATTTACCGCTCGCAGAATTTTCGTATAACATAGTTATCACTCAAGTATCAAGATGGCACCATTCGAGGCGTTGTATGGTCGTAAATGTCGTTCTCCAATCTGTTGGACTGACATTGGGGAAAATCTTATCACTGGTCCGGAACTTATTCAGGAAACGACTGACAAAGTTTCCAAGATTCGAAATAACCTGAGGTGGCTAGAAGTCGCCAAAAGAGTTATGCCGACAAAAGACGCAAACCATTGGAGTTTCAAGTCGACGACATGGTTCTTCTAAAGTCTCTCCATGGAAGGGTGTTGTACGTTTTGGGAAGAAGGGTAAGTTAGCCCCACGCTTTGTAGGACCTTTCAAGATTTTGAAAAGATTGGGAAAGTGGCTTACAAACTGGAGTTACCTTCTGAACTTAGCGGAGTTCATCCTGTCTTTCATGTCTCAAACCTGAGGAAGTGCTTGCTGATAAAAATTTACATGTTCCACTAGAGGAAATTCAAGTTGATGAGTCATTGCACTTCGTCGAGAAGCCTGTGAGATTGGATCGAACCCTGAAGAAGACCCGAACAACTACCACACCTATCATCAAAGTCCGTTGGGAAAACAAACGTGGAGCTGAGTTCACTTGGGAGCGTGAGGATCATATGAAGGAGAGATACCCGCATTTGTTCTCTTAGCTTTATTCTTAATTTCGGGACGAAATTCTTTTAAGTTGGGGAGACTGTAACATCTTGTAATTTTGGGGTTAAAGTAATGTTAGCATTGTTAAGCTCTTGTATGGGCTAATTTTGTCATTTATGAAACTGGTGAATTTGTTATGCGTATTCTTTGTTGCCTTTAATTTTCTAATCACCTAATAATTATGATAATACTAAAGAAGTAATATAATAACAATAATCACAATAATAACAATATATAAAATTATAAGAGCAATAATAATTATGTTGCTAACAACACTAATAATAGTAATAATAATAACAATAATAATAAATTATAACAATAATAATAATAAACTAAGAATAACATCAACTATAATAATTTGGTTATTAAAATAAAGAATTAGTAAACTTAAAATGTATAAAATCTTGATTTAAAAATCAAGGGGGCCTAGTTGTCATTTTAGAAACCTTTAAAGAAGGGTTTGCACATTAAATAGCAACTTTTAAACCTCAGGGACCATTTATGTAGATTTACAAAACCCAAACTCCCTCCCCTTTTCACCCTCGATTTTCCGGCCAAATGTCCGCCACCCTCAGCCGAGCTCCGGCGAGGGCAAAACGCCCAATAAACGCTTGGTTCGACCAAATTAAAACTAATATTTCGAACGTGGGCACTAATCGAATACGTAACCGGTGTTAACTCGATCGAAATAATGGTTTCATTAAGAAACCACACGAAACCGAAAGCCACCATGTAATTACACTTGAAATCCGTTGAATTGAGCCGTTGAGTGATTAGAAACGCACGATTAATCACTGAAAAACTAAGTGTGAAGTTTAATTCGGTTTAATAACCAGTTAATCATCCAATCGTAACCGAAATAAACGAATCAAAGGTGAAACCCGTTCGGGACTAAATCGCTCAAATCAAAGCTATATAATAGGGGCAAATACTCCTTTCGACCCCTTTAAACTCTCTGTAAAAGCAATTCGTGAATCATTTACTCAAACGATCAACTGCTTATCATCTGTTCATCGCGAAAGAACCGAAGACAAACCGAAGTAAATCGTACCGATTGGCTCATAATCAAGTAAGTTAATTACAGGTTAGTGATCGTTTAAGCATGGGGAACAAAAGCCCCATGGTTAATTTGATTATCAACCTCGAATCGGTGTTCAATTTTTATCAATCCCATTCTAGGGTTCTTACTGATTTGGGGCTCTCTTGAAATTGTGTTTTTAAAATATAAAAACCATTCCATACCACGGTTGCACGCCTGGTTCACTGGTTAAGACACATCCCCCTTAAACATGAGGTCCCGAGTTCGAACCCGGGCACCCATGTTTTATTTTTAAGGCTTTTTTAGCCTAAAAATCAATTTCAGAAAATTCTTAATAAATATAAAAATTATTGTTATAAACTTTAAATATTTTTAAAGGACACCAATTTTTTCTGCAAATTTTTCTAGGGTAAATAAATATATATCTTGTTAATAAAACATTTTAACAAGGCTGTTTCTTAATAAATTCTTAAATGGATTACATAAAATAAAAAAATTAAATTAGTAATTATTATTGGTCCCAAACGTTCTTTTCAATTTAAATTACTTGAATCGTAATTATTTTAGCTATAACACTTTATCCAAACTTTATATAAAGATCTTGCAAATTATTATAAATAATCTTTTTACACTTTTGTATGAAATATATATATATTTAAGAAAATATGAATGATTTCCATTTGTTAAATGTAATATTTTTTTTTGACAAGCCCCAAATTCACTTAAAACCCTAACCCTCGTTTAACCCTTAAACTTATTATAACTAAACTTAAAACTTGTAAATATATATATATATATAGGTGGCTTGTGAAGGATTACATTGAAACGACGCTTAGTATTATTTCTTATTAATCATCCAATATATACTTATTGATCATGTGAGTATTCTATACCCCTTTTTCATATTTTCACACTTTGGGTGAAACATGTTACATTATAAACTTTGCACTTGTAAACACGTTTGATTCTTGTAAACTTATGGCAATTTACTTGTGTGTTGTGGTTAGTCGAACTTTGTAGCTACCATGTAATGTCGAATATATGTACAATCATTAACTATTGCTAGCCTAGCGAAGTCATATATCTATGGGTAAGACAAGCCTGATTGGTTGATCCGAGTACACTTAGCTGATCGTATATACTTTTAACGTTTGAGACTTGTAAAACTTTTGTCGAGGTTTGATTGTTGCATTGTTCATAACATCCCTAATCACTTTATTCACTAACTTATGACTTGAATTGCCATCTTTTATATATGCTATGTATTTAAAACTATGGATGCTCACCAACTTTATTGTTGACCCCCTTATTTTTAACATGTTTCAGGAAATGCCCAAGTTTGATTATCTACGCGTTGAAGCTTGCACATCTAGGAATGGACCTAGATTAATAATAAAATAGAAGGAATTGTTACATTATATGTTATTGTTTATATCCTTTGAGACTTATATTTGTAATGTGACAAATGAAACTTATGTGTAAAATAATATTTTGGATTATTAATAGCGTTATGTGACTATGAACGATCTTAACTCTCACTCCTCGACGTTTCCGCCGTCAAGGTTGGGTGTGACAGAACAAACCAGGATCACAGTCAATAGTTACTCAGAACGACTCTATATGCCATAATTTAAACAAAATCAACCAAAATACAAACTTTAAACAATGCGGAAGCGTTTTGAAAACACCCAAGGCAATGAAAGTATAACTATGGCAAAACAGGTGCCAACCCAAAAGAGTAAACCATAATTATTAAAATGCTAAAATTGTCTTGAAGATCGTGTCTTAGAATGCAGTGAACCATGCAGTGCTCCTATGGCAAGCAAGCTAATGACCTGAGAATAGCATACTAAAAATGTCAACACAACGGTTGGTGAGTTCAAGAGTTTGAGTTCAATAAACATATAAACAGTTGTGATATATATAAGCAGTGTATTGTAATAGATAGCTAGTCTATTAACAGTAAATATTATTACATAGTGATTTCTCAATTGAAGCTGACTGTGATAGTTGTTGCCTCATGTCACGACTTACCAATGTTGTGACAATGTTCAATAGGACAAATGCACCCGGGTGACCTCGAGTCACACAGGTGGGCTCGTCAGACCCAGTAGTACTACCAAGTTTCCCCGCTATTAAATATTAACAATTCGAAAGTGTGAGGACTTTTCCATGGTAAACAAAACTATATTAATATTATACACAACTTAAATATTAAAAGCATTCGTAAAATACCAGTATGCTATCTCCCCCAAAAGAGATTAAGTAAAGAGTGGGGCATGAACTCACCTGATGTATGTAAAGAGTACTTAGGGTTTACTTGAGAAACGAGAGGATAGACAACCTTCAAAGGTTACCTAGATCATGTGAGTACATAAGTACGTGTAAATGAAATACATGTGAAACCCTAAGCATAACAAAACCAAAGACTCAAGCTTTCAGAAAAATAGCCACGTTTGACCTAGTTGACCCGTTTGACCCGTTGGTGACATTATGAGTTATAATTCAAATAAAGCCAATGAGCACATACAACATACATGATTAACATTCAAATAGTATCATACGTATGCTACATTATCCATACATAACACTTAGATCATTAGCCATGCCCATAGCATACAACATACACCATAATCATTATTACCAAACCCAAATATGATGTCCTAGCAACTAACCAACACAACATCATACATGATCATCAAAGCCCAAATATCACCCATGATTAACAAGCATCCCATACAACTAATTTACCATGTTCTATCATATTAGAATTCATCCGTGAACTTACTAACATGCTCCTATCATCCCAAACATGTTCATATCATCATACTTCAAACTTTACACAAATAAAGTTTCCCTTTTGGAAAGAACATCCCAAAATCTATCAAACATCCAAAGCATACATGAATTCATCAATAATATACCAATTCAAGCTCATACTACACCTAAGCATGATCAACCACATCCAACATCATAACTCATCAATTCATATCCAAAAGTTACTATCTTTAGTAATGTATGAGCTATAACATGTGTTCCTTGAATTCCCAATGATCAAAACATCAATCTAACATCTAATCATCACCATGAGCACATCCATAACATCAATTCATCAATAATTCAACGTTACACGCAAGATAAAGTTACTATTCTTAGTAAGCTATGACATCAACACCAAATCATAAATTTCTTGCAAGATCCATGATTCCTAACATTCATACAACTTATTAATCATCACACATTCATCAAACAATCATCATTCATCCATAATCATGCCCAAAATCGAATTAGGGTTTGACTAGAATCAAAACCCATGATTAAACCACTAAAAACATGTAATTCATCCATGATCGACGTTAACTAACATGTATTCAACCT